>JASEVX010000014.1:12802893-13222893 GCA_031761405.1 Serripes groenlandicus | reverse complement strand
TCTTTTTTTGTAAGAACTAAAGTTTGGGGTATTGTAATACCCTTGGCGTCGTCGTCGTCGTCTGCTGCGTCGTCTGAGTCGGCTGTGTCGTCGTCGTCGTCGTCATCTGCTGCGTCGTCTGAGTCGGCTGTGTCGTCGTCGTCGTCGTCGTCGTCGTCGTCTGCTACGTCGTCTGAGTCGGCTGTGTCGTCGTAGTCATCTGCTGCGTCGTCTGAGTCGGCTGTGTCGTCGTCGTCGTCGTCGTCTGCTGCGTCGTCTGAGTCCTCTGTGTCGTCGTCGTCGTCTGCTGCGTCGTCTGAGTCGGCTGTGTCGTCTGAGTCGGCTGTGTCGTCTGAGTCGGCTGCGTCGTCTGAGTCGGCTGTGTCGTCGTCGTCGTCTGCTGCGTCGTCTGAGTCGGCTGTGTCGTCGTCGTCATCTGCTGCGTCGTCTGAGTCCTCTGTGTCGTCACAAAACTTAAATCTTACCTTATAACTTAAACATCGTTGAAAATGAAACTTAGTAGACACGTGTCTTGGAACAATGCGTATGTATATACCAAGTCACATAAATCTGACTTTAATAAGTATTCAATAATGACCCTTGTTCGAGTTAGAAAAAGACAGAACAGCGTTGGCGTTCGCTTTCGGCGCTCTTGTTATATTTGATTTAACTTTATACTTTTTTGAAGAGTTATCTCACCCAGTTGGCTTATGGGGACGCTTTCCACGACGACCTTTGGTTTGCTTCTGGAAATGTAAGTTTGAATTTTTGTGGATATTCTGTTGTGCTCCAATATTATATTTCGACATTTTAATCTCAAAATCGATCACAAGACAAGATCATACAGAAAACACAACGTTTTGTGTTCACAATTGAGGAAAATATCTAACATCAAAACGTCACAGAGCTTGAAATATCTGATATATATGCATTTATACTAATATTTTTGTTGGAATGTAGCAGTTCATTTTCAAATAAATTTGAGCCCACTATTTGCAAAATTAGCTGAACTCATTATAGAGTTTATTATCTTTTAGTACATGTAAGTAGTAATCTAACCCTTTCTTACATACAACAAATTTACAACAGGTGGATATGAAAATATCTAAGCAAACATATGGAATAGATCTATAAATGAAAATAATTATATTTATCTTATAGAATTGAAATCATTGTGGAAAAGAAAGGAAATATTGCTCATAATGAGCAAATTTCTCCTTTTTTCACATTTTTTTCTTAAATAGCCTGTTGGTGGTAAAGCATAAAGAGAAATACATATTCAATTGATGTTCAAATAATAAATATCTCCCAGAAGGGTACTTTCTGTGTGTTTTTCTGTGTGTATAGCTATGTGACTATTTTACTTTTTGTCAACAAATTGCATTTATTAATTGACACTATTATCGGGATCCTGATCTCTATGAAAGAAAAAGTAGTTGAAATACATAAATTTTCAACGTATGTCTGATTTCTTTAATGACAAAATCAAATGAGTTGTATCATATTGTAGTCGTTGTTATATAATAGACAAGCGATAACACGAACATGACATAATTCGAATATTTTGTTTAACTCGAACCAATCCCGTGAACGGATATGTATGTTACAAACAGTTTATCTACAGTTCTGATGTCCCAGACAAGCAATGATAAATGATGTTTCGCTGTTTTCTTTATATGTTTTAAGCTTACTTACTAGCTTACTTTTGATAATAAACATTTAATCATACTTGAAAACTATATATCACAATAACTTATTATAAATGGTAGGATCACTCGAAGTGGTTTATGGTTTATGGTTACCATTATGTTTCGACTTATCGAGAGTTCACTGTAATTATATCTTCGCATGAGGATCCGGACCGGGTCACCGCCTCGATGGTAAAGTGGTAGAACGTCCGCCTCGGGTGCGTGGGATCTAGGTTCAATCCCCGGTCGGGTCATACCAAAGACTTTTAAAATGTTAGTAATGGCTGCTTTCCTTGGCGCTCATGTTTGTGGGGTTAGTATTACGATTGACTTGCTATGTCAGGTTAAATTTGCCAGTAGTACTGGTTACTAACCCAGGAATTGCCGTGATATAACTGACTGGCTATGTCAGTTTAACAGAACAAACATCTCCATCAAATCTTGGACGAGTTCGAAACTGGGCCATATGAGGTTAACAACTAGGTCACTAGGTCAAATTGAAGGGAAATCATGTTAACTATGTATAAGACGCATGTTTTGCTACAGCAGCTTGACATTTGATGAGCATGTTAATCTAAATGATATATAGGCAAAGTTCGAATATGGGTCATGTAGGATCAAAAACTAGGTCACTAGGCCAAATTGGAAGAAAATCTTGTTAACACTTTGGATGCCGCTTATTTTGCTTCAGCAGCTTGAATTTTTTTCAGAATGTTTGTCTGAATTATATCTAGGTCAAGTACAAATATGAGTCATACTGGGTCAGAAACAAGGTCAATAAAGGAAAATATTGTTCAAACTCCGAATGCCGCATTTTAACTTTTAGCAATGTGAAACTTTGTCAGAATGTTTTCTTGGTGATATCTAGTACATGTTGGAATATGGGTCATATCAGTAAAAAAAATATAGATCACTAGGCCAAATGAAGGAAAATCTTGTTAACACTGTGGAGGTTGCATTCGGAATAATTGTCTTCGTGTGTTTTGCATTGCAGTACATTGTATAATTAAGTGAGTGAAATAGGGCCATCATGGCCCTCTTGTTATGATCACCCTATGTCAATTGTCACGCGTCATAACATTTACCTAGCATTCAGTCTAGAAGCCACAGCTTTGACACAATCTTCATGAAACGTGGTAAGAATGAAATTTGTTTTAGGCAAAACTTTTTCGCATATTCTCCTTAGTACTCTATCACACACAATACGTTTCATACACCTACATTTAGAAATAAATTGCGCATCGTTCCTTATGCTTCAGATACAATAATTGATAAAATCCCCTAATTAAATAGTTTTTTCAACATACCTAAAATGTCCAGCGTGTGAGATGAGGGTTAATAACGACCATCTAGCGCGTTTTACGCGTGAGTAACGACCCTCCAACGATGCCAGCGTGTGCAAACGATGGACATTTTAGGTATGTTGAAACATATATTTTTGCCTAAGCATGTGACAGCGTGTCCTAGTGTGAGAGTAACGCCCTGCATGTTGCTAACGTTGGCCTAGCGTTGGTCAGCGTTTGCTAACGTGTTGCCAAAAGTCCAACACGTTGCGCACGTTGGCTTAAAACGTTCTGGTGTGACAGGGCCATACATCCCTTGATGATACATATCACTAAAGAATGATATACGATAAATACGTTTAAACTTCTCAACAAGTAAACACATTCTCAGGCTTCAGCAGCTTCTGAACACATATAGAAATAAGATAATTGCTCATTATTATTTCTTCCTTTGCCACAATATTTTCAACTCATGTCCATAAGTATACTTTAATTCAAAGAATAACTACATAGTTTCTTTCTGTGATTTCATAGTCGTATGCTAAAGATTTACTGTTTTTGGTAAGGATATAAATTATACAATCCTCAGAGGATATCGGATGTCAACACTTGACCTTTTTCGTCTATTTTATTGTTGTCTACTACATTATTGTTAAATCTTTAAAACTAGTTGAAGTAGAATCAATTTGGTTGTCAAACAGTGTGGATCTCAGATCCGCCTAAACATACTGTTGGGTCCGATCTGGATGTAAACAGAACAAAAGTTACCTATGGTTGACGATTTTCGCCGCCAATGTGAAAAGAGTTAAATCGTGAGTTTGTTAAGAGACGTTTTAATTTCCTTAAGTGTCTATAAGTGAGGTTTCACAGTCATATCGACTGTTGAAACTGTGTCTGCTTGGACGCTAAAGAAAAGATATCTGCTTTATTGTCGTCTGCTCTAATTGTGTATCAAATAGCTTCCTTCAAAATTATTGCTAACATGAAGCCAATCGGAATGTCAAACAGTTCAGATCTCAGATCAGCTCCAATATTTTGTATGCTCCGATCTGGATGCAAACTCAACGTTTCGAATAGGTTATCAACATATGGCAAAGAGTTACATTGTGAGTTTGTTAAGAGACATTTTAATTTCCTTAATGTTTATACAAGTAAGGTTCAACAATCATATCGACTTGTGTATCTTTACGATAATAATTCAGATAATTAGTGAAGACGTACTTGTTTACCCTCAAAATGGCTCTTTGAAGGACACTATATACTATTTTACATTGTCAATAATTAATGAGCATTTGAATTGTTCCTTTATCCCTTTCCCACCTGCAGATGCATGTAAATGCATTCATAGCAGACGATTGTTGAAAAACATCGTTGAATAGGGAGAAGTTGATTATAACTCTATTCAATAATTATACGTTCATTTATGGAAATGTATTGCATATATGTAGGTCGATTGTAGGTAGTATATCTTGTGTTTCATGCACCCAAACATATAAACATATGCGTTTTATCAACCCATCAAGCGAATTTTCTGATGTTAACCATGTCTTCGTTATATGATCTCGTCCAAAACATCACTGTTGCTAGCTGACGACCACTGAATACAAATCTCATATATAGGTGTGTATCCGAAGTTCGTGAGCCTAAGCGTTCGAATTCGTATATTGTCGTGAACTAAATTAATATTTTATCATGCTCAGTTTTCGTTTCAAATGTCAAAAGCAAACATTCAAATCAGGTAGTGACGCGAGCTGTATATCAAGGGGTTGTTTACGAACCCCCATGAACATCTCTCGTGCATGTATCTAGTCAAATGTACGAACGAACTTTTCGGTAGAAATTCATTATGCTTTAAGTATAACTCATCGATCACTCGAATAAGTCGAAACATCGAAGTAATTTATCGATTCATTTCGACTTCGAGTTATCGCGAGGTAAGTCTTCCATTCAATTGACCTATGAAGTGTCTGCTATTCGCTATGATGAACATTACAATACAAACGCTGTGCAACCTTCACGCAAACCCACTATCTGTCTTATTTTGTCAAATTATATTGACACATTGGCACTTACAACAAAACTGCAGTAGACGGCTTTAAAACACATCAGTACACATATGAAACCTTTCTATAAATGTAAGTAATATTATTTATGTATAAAGGAAGTATGCAGCTAACATTATATATAGTTATAGAACATGAATGCATAACAACACACAATTGAGCCGTCTCGCGAGAGGACCAACATTGTTGACATTGCGTAAAACATCGACCAGGATCAGCATAAGCATGCCGCGCAGGCTTACCCGGATAGACACCTTTCACCTCCTGTTGATTTACTGTTTCAGGAATCATTACTCTATATCTTTATCCCCCTCAGATGGAATGTGTCGGCCCGGATCAGACTGTGCGGACCGCATAGGCTGATATGTGTCGATACATTACGCAGAGGCCATTATGTTGGCTTTCTCGCGGGATGGCTCAAATGACGCGTAACCTTCAAGAAAAAACTCTTTCTTTTCCTATGTTAGCCATTTATACTGGCGCAGTTACCACTTACAATAAACCTGCAGCAGCGACTGAAACATACAGATAAGTAAAATATTAAAATTCGTGTATACATGAAAGTCTTTTTATAAAATAGAGATGAGGCGTTGCAAAAGCAAAAATTGCTCATTATGAATAAGTTCTCTTTTTGTCACAATGTTTTCAATAGTCGTCTGCGGTAGATGTGTCATAATACTTTTGAAAGTAGAAATGTGATAAACCACTGGAAACAAGAGGCGACTAAGAAGTCACATTCTTTCTTTTTCAGCCGCGCTCTACAATATCGGCCCGCAAGTAATTTGGGACAAGTGTCGATCTTAATAAACCTTTTGAATCAATGCACTTTTTTTTTAATTTGACCCTGGACTGTTGGCTCGTTAGGCCTAGAAGATTTGAAGAACATCCATTTCACGCTGCTTCAGTCTTTATTCTTTTTTTCAGATGACATTACGTAGGACAGCAATAACATCTGATGTTAGTAAAACAGACATTTGGTGTTAGTAAAAAAGACATTTGATGTTAGTAAAACAGACTTTTGATGTAAGTAACACATACATTTGATGTTAAATTATTTTTCAATGTAATATCTCAAATGATAATTCGTGTTTGATTCTTTCTCCAGACTTAGTTTAAATTGAAACTCAGTGCGTTATGATTCTTTACTAATTGAAATAAATAGTGAATCCTGCACAGCAATAACATCTGAGTATAGTAAAACAGACATTTGCTGTTACTAAAACATAATTTGTTTCCAAGTAATATCTCAAATGAAAATTCGTGTTTGATTTTTCTCCTGAATTAGTTTCAAATGATACTCTATGCGTTTTGATTATTTACTAATTGAAAAAAAGTAATTGACGTCTGCACTAGTTTTTACCGTTTGACTGATGGAATCGTGTCAAATTGTGTCATCAGTAAAGAGCAAAGTCAGCTTGTGTATCATCGCCCCCTGACCAGGATATATGACGGTGGCTACTAAACGCAATCTCTTCCTTTGCTTTTTTAAATAATGTTTTATGCCGCTTTCAACACTGTTTCAGTTATATCACGACGTTTGCTGGGTACGCTACCAGTGGTATTGGTACTTTTACCCTGACACGAGCGAGTAAGTATTTTGCTTATTCCAAAATCCTTAACGCTAATGAGGGAAATCTATAACTGCCAATGTTAAAGTATTAGGTATGACCCGGCGGTGTTTTGAACACCAAACTTCCCGCATCCGAGGCGGATAATCTACCCCTACATCACTTAGATGGTATTCAGTATCTTTTTCTATATGTTTTTAGACTTGGCAATGGACTTTTCCAGATACAAAGCCATATATGTACAGTTTCCGAATGAAGCATTGTAACGTTTAGATAACCAATTATTCTATTTTAACCTTTCCCTCATATAGACGCTTCTGCAGCAGACGACTTTTTTAAAACATAGTGACAAAAGAAGAAATTGCTCAAAACGAGCAATTTCTCCTTTTGCCACAATGTTTTCCACTTTTAGTCACAGGTTATCCATTCAATTATAGAGATTTTCTATTTTTTGACAAAATATGTTCAAAGTCGTCTGCTGCATAATTGTCGTATGAGGGAAAGAGTTAATTGACTTGTTGGTCAGTATGTAATGGCATACTATCAATTGTCATGGTGACAGTAAGCTTAGCCATGATTTTCAATTGTTATGATCGCATAGAAATGAACGTTGGTTGTATTGCGCGATTTCTTTAGACAGAAAAAAACGAGCACCTGCTCATTAATATTTAAATGTGTAGTGTTTGAAAAAATCGTAACAAAAGGAGGAATTGCACAGTATGCGTAATTTCTCTCCTTGCCACAATGTTTTTTAACACTTATCTATAACTTAACTGTTATATAAAGAGACTTTCCAAAGTTTTCGCAAAATGATTTCAAATCGTCTAAGGCAGATTTGTAGCCTATTTGAAGGGTAAATTACACTATGTCCGTTGTGTCATCCGATTTATGATCCTAGAAAATCATCTTTAATGCCAAGAACTATTTCAAATTGCATACGCGAGATGCATCCTAGGGCTAATACCATTTAGCAAGACACTCTAAAAATCATAAATGTCAATAGGATGGTAGAAGATAATTATTTTTCAGACCGGAAAGCGATACAACGTAGGCTGGTCTGGATCTCCATGGATGACATTCTGTGCTGACCAAAGGATTGCATTGTAAGATTAGTGTTTTAAATGCTTTCGACTATATTAGTTTTTTTTTATGAAACCATCTGCTTGTATTCAATTGAATACAAGGATGTTCTTATCGCTGAACAAGCGTCTTCCTTTACGGCTTGCAGATTTGCGTTACGTAGAACAAGGCGTGATGAGAAGATACAATGTGCAGCTTGAACCGACCTACATGTATCTTCTTTCCTTACTTACTCTATACAATATTTTAATCCGGTCCCGATTGAAATGAGACTTTCCGCGAGAACAACCAACATTATGGACTATGCGTAAAGAATCGACCTTGATCAGCATTATCATGCCGCGCAGGCTTACCCGGATAGACACTTTTCGCCTCCTGTGGATTTTCTGTTTCAGGAATCATTATCTCTATACCTCTATTCCCCTGAGACGGAATGTGTCGGCCCGGATCAGTATGCACGGACTGCCCAGGCTGATCTGGGTCGATATATTACACAGAGGCCATAATATTGGCTTTCTGGCGGGACGACTCAATTAATAACATAATAATAAAGCGCTACTAAAACTAATGATCGTCAAGCAGCGTGTATACTGTTAAAAGAAAGAAGGGTTCATTTCGTAGTGAGTTCGTTAGCTTCCCTTTTTACAATACTGTAGAAGTCAGATGTGTTTACTTCCACGGGGGAACATATAGTTGCAATTTGACTTCACACTTGGCTATGCAGAAAGATGTTAATAAAATAAATGCAGATGTGTGTTCCGATTTCTTTCTGAGCTGTCATATAGCTTCAAAGCCCCCTTATTTTTTACAAACACACAATGATGAAACGGATGCAAGTCATTATAATACACGAGCAGCGACGTCTGATTATTGGTCTTCATGCATCGGAGCCGTTCCACAAGAAAACCAACATTATGGACTCTGCGTAATGTAAAACGGCTGAACTAGTAGCTCCACTGGTTGTTTGTAAGTATAACCTTAAAGGTGTTGAACTCCGGATGGAGATACATATTTTGAAATGTTGAAACTTCTGCAAAATAAGTTTTGTTATGTGTAACTGCTATTATCGGAGAAACAATTAATCAAGACAGTGAATGAAACTGCTAGTAGTGGACACTGTAAATGAAACTTATCAATAAAGGACATTTGTTATGATATTAAATATTTAAACGGTTTGTAAAAGGACCACCACACTATCATTCCCACGAAGTTTGGTTGATATCAGTCCAATTGTTTAGGAGGAGATTGTGTTTAAAGCTAAATCTCACTTGTAACTATAAAAGCCTTGCTAACGCAATTCAACCCAAATCACGACAGTAACAACTCACTGGTGGCTCTATCACGTTACAATCGTACCATTACAACCATGAAACAAGTAAACTTTACATTTATACATATTTCTATCATCATTTTACCCTGACAAGCTTATGGGATTGATTGATTGGGTGTAAGGTTGTCACGTCGGTCAGTTAACATATACGTTTGCTTCCACTTTATAGACTTCCAAGCACCTGACTTCTTTTCAACTTACGGGAGATGTTATTGACGTCGCGTGGAAGCGCGGCATCAGTATGGGATAGGTTTTAATTGTGTACCGTGGGGTGACGTAATCGAAAAGGGAGCAGCCAACATTATTATTGTTAAGACAAACACTATTATATTCTTTAAAAATAAAAACCCTTTATAAATAAATAAAGTGTATTGACTGATTTAAGAAACAGCAAGATACAAAATACGTATGTCTTCTATCGTTATTACAAAACTTTAGACACATGTAATGGGTATTTAATAGCTTTCTCCTAACTTCCTAGGCTACGTTTTTTTTATAGTTTGGTTTACGACCCGATTCATCAAAGCTCAAACAAAAGTTTCTGGCGATGTTTTTGCCTATTTACAATATTGAGATTTTTAAATAAAAAGGTTATCTTTAAAAAAATAATAATGATTCATTTCAATTACTACATAGTACAGTATAATTCTAGAAACTGTAAAAACAACGTTAACCCAACTATGCAATAGGCATGCTCGTAACGTGACCCGTTCTATTATTTGTAAATGCAGCATGTCATCGCAATGCGATTTTAGTCATTCTTATTTAAAAGACGACTAAGTTGTCTCTGATTCCTTCCGTTATGATTACTTCGCTGCTTTCACGATTTCATCCGATTCTAAAATTCATTGTTTTATTGTTTCGTTCGAGATGAACGATTCGTACCAACTGGTTTTCGCTCCTTGCTCTTGGGGAACTGACTTGACCATTTTCTTTTGTTTATTTTTTCTGTTTTCAACTGGCATCTTCAAAACGATTAAAATGACACAAACAAACAAAACAGACTGAATAATTCGTGCTATATGTTGACTATAAATGTGAACTTAAATAATGCTAAATCTTGATCATAAATATCTTTCTTTTTTGTTTTAATTACTTCGTATTTTTTGTGTATATACTCCCGTTTTTGCTATCATACTTCTGCTAAACTGGAAGGAGAATAGACTTCCCCTCTCATTCCAAAGCTTGTGTTATACTTAACTTATAACTAGAGGCAATAAACCGTAATATATGTCAATATTAAGCACCTATTGGTTTTTTTTATCTAATGGATCTAGTTAGAGGATTAAAAACTTCAGCTTGTATGACACATTATAGTTGCAGTGAATGTTAAGCAAACTGTAAGCCAAATGGTTTCAGGACTAAACCTCACATGCTGAATATCACATAGATCGTAACATATAAAACGTTTAAGCCCTACTTCAATATTGACCCTTTCTGCTCTTGGTAACCTTTTTATATAGGCTATGGTAGCCAGGTGAGCAATATAGGCACATCTTGGCCTCCTTGTTTAAAATAAAGGGACATTTGGCCTTCTTGTTCGAAATATTATATCCTGTCTGCTTGCACAGGTTATCTAAATATACTGAATTGCATCTGCTTCCTTTAAGTCATGCTTCAAAATCATGCGCGACGTCTTTGATGCTTTGCATCAAAAATCTTCTTGTACTGGTTCTGTTAAAGAACTTGACTTTTAGCTCACTAATTGAAGCATCTACAATATGTGTGTGGTAGTTATACAAATAAGTGATGCTTTAGGCAAACCAACCTTAGTCTAATTGTTACAAGTTAAGATAAATAAATATTTAATTTCATTCAAAAGGACAGTCATTGCCAGAATTTTAATAAAACAGTATGCGACTCATTGGCGATCAGTGTAGAACCAGATCAGACTGTGCGAATGCGCATGCTGGTCTGGATCTTCCATCATATCCATTGCCTTAATGTCATATTTAGATGGAATCAATATTACCAAGAAAAACATGCGATATTTGTTTGTTTCTTTGTTTCTTTGTTTAACCATTTACACGATTTTGACGCACCTGAAACTTACTTTTGTTGTAATGACAGTGGGAAAAAGAAATTGTGTTCATAATGATCAATTTCTCATTTTGCAACAGAATGTTCATTACTTATAGTTTCATTTATAGAGAAGGTCCATATGTTTGTCTCGATGAGTCGTCTGATGCTGACTTGTCGTATGTGGGAAATGGTTATCTAATATTATAGTTCAAGGGTGTCTCATTGAACGTTGATATGTTGATAAGTTTTGTAATTATCTTTTTCATTGTTTTTGTTTACATCATACTTGAGCGTTTACTATTATTTTCCTCGTTTTTATGAAGAGGAATGGTCAAAGGCCCCAATCCTTAATATGGTATGTGTTAACACTTCAATTCATATGGCGTCAGATTAACTGTTTTCAATCTACAAGTGCGTTAACTGTTCTGAATCTTCATATTGCATTGTTGTTTTGCAACTTTACTCTTAAATATGAACTTTGCCTAAGGATCTACCTACTTTACATATCGTTTAAATAAGACCGTTGAAGGACAAAGTCTAGGAAGAAAAAATACTTTTAACTCACGATCCTTGAATTGATAGCACTCTTTGTTACCGATTAGCTATAGCAACAAACCACTTACTTATGACAGAACCGTCTGCTCTTCAGAAACATATTTATTTTGAGAAAAAAGATTGTTAAAATCCTCTGTCACTTATTGACGAAAAGTGAAGACATAGATCAGACTGGATTGATCTCTACAAACAATGTCATCTGATTGGTGCGACGCTCGTATTCATAGGTCTTTAAATTGCGATCCGCTCGCTCACACATAGTATGTAGAAAAGTTGCTTTCTGTATTTTTCTTCTTTTTTCAGTCATTCATTACTTGAATTATACATTATCTGTTGTGAAAATCAACTGACCGCAGATACTTGAATACATCATTCGGACCATCGCATTCAAAAATTGATAGACAAAGTTCCTCGTGAACGTTTGTTTTATCAAGTCTAGCTTTATACACTTTCCAACGAATATTCACGAAGGTAACTATTTTCGAGTATAGTGGTCTTAATGTTTAAAGAGATCACACAAGCCCTTCACTCCGCCATTAAACAGTTCAGGTATTCCATCTAAATATGACGCTCTGTGAAAACTGACCTTAAGGCATTTGCAACTTGTGTAGAGCCAGACAAGCATAAACACCCGCGCAGTCTGATCTGGTTCTACATTCTTCGTAAATGTGTCGCATTATGTTTTAATAACCTTCTGACGCGTCAGTTATGTCTGTTTTTGTAAATCAGGTTACCTTGATTGCCATTTATTTTACAATCATTTACTAAATGTAACTGGGACTAAAATTGAGTGAGAATGAAAAGCTATGCTTATTTTTGCTTGGTGCGTGGTGTTACCTATAGACACAGTTGACGCGCGATAAGTCGATGACTGGATATCTCGAATATGTTGTTTCGTTCCAACCATTTCCATGAATGAATCAGTTCATCAAAACAGTTGGACTGCCGCTCCACTGCTTTTTTGAAGTGATTTTATCCCTTGCTCGCTTTTCTCAATACATAGTTAAGTACATGCATTTATTAACTACAAAGCAATTTGTGTGTCCCTTGTGAGTACCTGTTATCGCTAGTTTACTGTAGGAAACGTCGAAAATAAAACATTTTGTCGTTGTTATTTCTGAACATTAATTGAAATATGGATTTTGCGTACATTTTTATTTAAATGTTACTTCTAACATTAATGATCGTCATGTGTGATATTCATACCCCACAGCAGGGCAATATAATGCCCTAATTTCACTTGATTGGCTTAATTGGGCTTTCGTATATATTGTGTTGTTGTAAAAGTTCTTTTTTATTTGTTGGTATCTCTGCTCGCCATATGAATAATCAACTAATCAAATCAATTCCGATAGAGTTGTTCATATATTAATACAATCTGGAAGTATTTATAAATGTCAGTAAGAAAATTGTTAGATCGGGAGTATTGAGACTACAGAACGGATTGCTCATTACAATCTGTTTTGCAATATGTTGCAGATACGTCAAAAGGCGGATGCATGTTGTCGGAAAGATAGTATTATATAGTTCCAATCTGGCGACTTAGGCGTCTTGCAACAATGCATTCCTAAAACAGAAAGATTGTTTAATACATAACTGGACGTAAACATATCTAACCACAAAGCCAATGTTCCATTAGTGAGAGTTACCGGTATCTCCATTGCAGGAGGATGTTGGTGACTGTACAAGTATAAATAGTGAGTTTAAACAACATTTATCGAATTTAGAAATGTATACGGGAATGTCAACTTGGACGACAATCTATACTTTTTAATTACATTTTAGATAATCAATGGGCTTTCGAGTTACTCATTTTTCCGTTTCTCTCCTGCAGACGCATTTTAACGCATTTGTAGCAGATAACTTATGAAAATATCGTGACAAAGTTAGAAGCTTTTAATAGCTATACCTACAATAGGGTCGGTTTAAAGGCATTTTCAGAAATAAGTTACTAATGTTCCTTGTTGGGTTTTCATTAAGGTCAAAATGAGTCCCTCTACAAGCTCAGTTAATTAAAAGTGACTTTACTTCTCCCGAATGACCTCCTAAATGAGATCCCGGAGCTCTTAAAAACGAGGTCTTATATGCGCGCGCGGAGCTTCTAAACGAGTTTTCAGACTCTTAAATGCGCTAGCAGCTCTCCTAATCTCATCACTGGACATTTCTACCTGTATATGTAATAAAATGTTGATTGTTTCGGGTTTAACGATGTTTTCAACAATAATTCAGTCTAATAACGGTTTATGTAATAACAATGTTTAGCGTTCAGCTACTCATGTGTTTCCTGGCTTTCTGCCACAAGTACTCCACATAACATACTGTCCAAGCAACTGGCTGATTTACCGAACAGATTGTGTACCCGTTGGTGAAAGACGAAGGACACTTGTCACAGTGACTCTTATCAAAAGTCAGAAAGAATGTTGGCGGAGTCTGAGTTCGAACTCACAACTTCAGGATAATATCATATATTAACCCATATGTCCGTAGATCTGAAGATATAGAAAGCTCTAACGACCATTGACTATCCGTATAAAGAAAGAGAATACGTTCCTTGGGTAGCGGCCATGACAGAACTAGATTATGTCGGATCGATGCTGGAACGTCATCCCTTATATGGATCATACAACGTACGTTAATAATGTTGAAACGAGACTACGGTCAAAACTCGTCTATATTTGGACTATATTTTCTTTGAACCGTTTGTGAATCATGATCGATCAGTGAAGATCCAGATACAGCTATATGCGGATTCTCACGTGGATTTGTGTCTACGCTGGCCGAAGGTGCTCTGTGTGCAGGCTTATTTAGCTTTTGTTTAAACTTATTTTAATGGGGAAAAAAGGAAAACTTGTTCATTTTGGGAAGGGTTAAGAAGTTTGTTATTACCCTCTGTGACTCGTGATCCTTGTCGCAAAGGGAGAATTTGATTCTTTTGTCAGAATGCTTTCATAAATCGTCTGCTTCAAAGTCGTCAACATGCATCTACAATTGGGAAAGGGTTTAAAATTTATTTGCACGCCTATGACTCTTGGTTGATCAATGTAGTTCCAGATAGAGATCTATGCGGATTCCTGCAGAGATCAGCGTTCAGGCCGCGCGTGCTTTGTGTGCAGGTTTCTTTAGCTTTACTCAGTTTACATTGAAATGAAATATCCAATGATTAGTTTTCTCGTAGTGCAGATCAAGTTACTCTATCCCACAAATATTCTACAGGCGATTTTGAAAACATCTAGACAGAAGTATGGTAAATACCTAAATGAAAGTATAATTACTTGAACAAAAGTTGAAATCATTGTTGCTAAAGGAGAAATTGCTCCTTTAATCACACTGCTTTCAAAGATCGTCTGCTTCTAATTCGTCTAAATGCGTCTACATGTTTGAAAGGGTTAAGAAGTTTCCAGGAACCATATGTGACCCTTAATCGATCAGTGTAGTTCCGTAAAGTGATGTATGCGGAGTCTCACATTGATCTACGTCGACACACTTGGCACGTGCTTTTTGTGCAGGTTTATTAGACTTTACACGTAAAGAAAATTACTAATGGTTGTTTTTCTTTGAGAGCAGCTTGAGTATGCGTACTTAAACCTTTTTCACACACAACAAATCAGCGACAGACGATTTTAAAAACATCAAGACAAAAGTAAAAAAAAAATCTATACATGTGTAAAATGTATATCAATGAAAGTCTAAGTCAAAGGGAGAATTTATACGTTTTGAAAATGTTTCCGTAAACATATACATAGAGTGTCTACATGTGACTAAGGGTTACCCTCTGTGACTCGTGACCATTGTTGCTAAAGGAGAATGTGTTAAGCAAATCCTCCTTTTGTCACACATCTATAAAATGTCGTCTGCTTCAAATTCGTGAAAATGCATCTACATGTGGGAAAGCGTTTATACGTTTCTTCTTATAACTCTCTGTGACTCTTTATCCACTAGCGCAGTTACATATAGTGATGTATGCGGTTTCTCACATTAATCTTCGTCTACACAGTTTGCACGTGCGTTGTGTGCAGGGTTATTTGACTTTACGCAGACCGGAAATTACAAAGGGTTAGTGTTTATGGGGCGTACATGTAGCTCAAGTACACGTACTTCAACCATCAATCGCATTATGACAACATTGAATATAATAAAGCGAAACAGTGGTAAATATCTATAAATGAAAGAGCGATTGATGAAATGAATGAAAACATTGTGGCAAAAGGAGAAATTGTTTTTTGTTTTCTTGTATTTTAACCCTCCATTTCCCACACAATTGAACTAGACGACCTTAAAATAACTTGAGCAAAAGTATCCTTAATCTCGTTAAATGAAAATATAATAACTTGAAATTTCAATATCATTGTCTCGAAAGGAAAAATTGATCGTTGTGACCATTTATCCTTTTGATTCAATGTTTCCGATAGTCGTATGTTTAAAAATATCTATCGTTGAACGTTTGAATACTCTATATAATTGGAAACATTGTGGCAAAATTAGTAAATTGCTCGTTTTTAACTTGTCCCCTGTTTGTCACAAAGTTTTCAAAGGTCATAGAATTTAGAGGAGTAAACATGCATGTGAGAAAGTGTGTAGAAGTTTCTTGGAATCCTCTGTGATTCTGTAGATCCAGATAGAGATGTATGCGGATTCTCACATCTATCCGCCTTTACACAGGTCGCACGTTTTTTGTGTGCAGATTGATTTAGCTTGACAAACTTAACACGGAAATAATTTACTAATTGTTGGTTTTAATGGAGAGCAGCTTAAGTACACGTTAACTCTTTACAATGCACAAACACATATGTAACAGATGTCTTTGGAAAATACCGAAATGAATATATCAATTATTTAAACAAGAGTTGTCGGAGGACAATATAGCTCGCCTATCAGGGCCATCGTCTATCAGGGCCTACTTCAGAACAGTTATAGCATTAGGTAAAGTGACACAGTATCACCTATTGCAAGATAATACACCTTTTCAATACTTCCATGCAAATGTTAACCAAGTCCATACAGGCCTTTTAAATCTGTAAATTGGTTTATATACGATGTATGCCAATAGTGAACATAATACCGAAGACTTACAGTATCAGTATCAGATAAAACCACACACTATTATTTATTGCAAGATATCACAAATTTTCAATACTTGCATGCAAATCTTAACCTGGCAACGCTGATACCAACGCCATACAAGGTCCCCTAATGATCCTGAATAAGTGTGTGAAGTTTCAAAGCAACAGCATACACAGTGTCTGAGAAAAGGCCTTGCACGCAAAGGTTTGACCAAAGTTCTAAGTCGAAAAAGGAGCACAATTCAGTCAAAAACCATTCCAGAGTTATGGGACTTGACATACAAGGTCCCCTAATGATCTTGAATAAGTGTGTGAAGTTTGAAAGCAACAGCATACACAGTGTCTGAGAAAAGAACTTGCACGCAAAGGTTTGACCAAAATTCTAAGTCGAAAAAGGGGCACAATTCACTCAAAATCCATTCCAGAGTTATGGGACTTGACATACAAGGTCCCCTAATGATCCTGAATAAGTGTGTGAAGTTTGAAAGCAACAGCATACACAGTGTCTGAGAAAAGGCCTTGCACGCAAAGGTTTGACCAAAATTCTAAGTCGAAAAAGGGGCACAATTCACTCAAAATCCATTCCAGAGTTATGGGACTTGACATACAAGGTCCCCTAATGATCCTGAATAAGTGTGTGAAGTTTGAAAGCAACAGCATACACAGTGTCTGAGAAAAGGCCTTGCACGCAAAGGTTTGACCAAAATTATAAGTCGAAAAAGGGGCACAATTCAGTCAAAATCCATTCCAGAGTTATGGGACTTGACATACAAGGTTCCCTAGTGACCCTGAATAAGTGTGTGAAGTTTGAAAGCAACAGCATACACAGTGTCTGAGAAAAGGCCTTGCACGCAAAGCTTTAACCAACTTCTAAGTCCAAAAAGGGGCACAATTCAGTCAAAATCCATTTCAGAGTTATGGGACTTGACATACAAGGTTCCCTAATGATCCCGAATAAGTGTGTGAAGTTTCAAAGCAACAGCATACACAGTGTCTGAGAAAAGGCCTTGCACGCAAAGGTTTGACCAAGCTGGCAACGCGGACGCCAACACCAACGCCAACGCCAACGCCAACGCCAACGCGGACGCCGGGGTGATAACATAAGCTCCCCTATTTCTTCGAATAGGCGAGCTAAACAGGTGAAAACATTGTTGAAAAGGAAAAACTGCTCGTTTTGCACAATTGCCCAATTGCTCTTTTCGTCACACTGCTTTCAATAAGTCGTTTGCTTCAAATTCGTCAAAATGCGTCTACATGTGGGATAGGGTTTATTAGTTTGTTGGAACCCTTTGTGACTCTGGATCAACCAGTGCAGATCCAGTTACAGATGTATGCAGTTTCTCATATAGATTTTTTGTCTACACATGTGGCAATTGCTTTGTGTGCATGTGTATTCGCCTTAAAAAACTTTACACGGAAAGAACATTACTAATGGTTGGTTTTCACTATCAAGCGTATCTCAAGTATGCGTACGTTATAATCCTTTTCAACATATATATCACATATACAACAGATGACTTTGAATATAAAAAGGAAAAATGTGAAAATATATATAAATGAAATCGGAATTTAATGAAAATAAATAAAAACATTGTGGCAAAAGAAGAAATTGCTTGATTTGCTTGTACTTTAACCATTTCCCTCACACAACAAATTTGAACAAGACGAATTTAAACTAATTTGGGCAAAAGTATGCAAAATCGCTCTACACGTAAATGAATATCTGATTACTGGAAATTTCGAGAACATTGTCGGAAAAGGAGAAATTGCTAGTTGTGAGCACCCTCTAATGTTAAATCTATATTTTCAAAAATCGCCTGTTTGCAATTTCTATAGTTGAATATATAGAAGCTCTTTATAGTTGAAAACATTGTGGCAAACAGAGTAATTACTGGTTTTTAGCTATTCCTGCGTTTTTCACAATGTACTCATAAGTCGTCTGATGTAGATGAGTCAAAATGCATGTGGTTAAGTGTGTAGAAGTTTGTTGGAAACCTCTGTGAGTCTGTAGATCCGGATAGAGATATATGAGGAGTCTCACATTGATCTACGTCGACAACTATTGCGCGTGCTTTGAGTGCAGGTTTATTAGGCTTTACAACTCTTTCCCACATACAACAAATAGGGACAGACGACTTTAAAAGGATCAAGGCAAAAGGGAAATAACTCTCTATAAATGTGGAAAATATAATGATAAGTATCGAACATGACGGAGGCTTTTCAGGACGCTTAACTTAAATCACGTTGTAACGCTCGCCGCGTTTGGGCCTAACATTCAAAACACGTCACGTATATCGATGAATGTGTAATTAATGAATTTTTTTTATTAAAAGTTCACAAGTCATCTGCTTCATTTACATGTGCCTTAAGAACAGTAATTTAGGTTTTCAAGTTCTAGACTCTAGCGTATGTGCCCCATCCTTTGCAGACGATTTGACCCCTCGTTGTTCTATCGAGCAAAGCCTTACAAGAAATGATATTGATTTTTTATAAATATTCTTGTTTATGGAGATTTCAATACAATCCAAATAAATGCACTCTTATCACGTTTTATGAGTCAAAAAGAGCATTTTCTCGAAATGTTCGGTCTTGGTGTGTGAGTAATAGCCTCATACAAGAAATAGAGGATGTTGTTCATTTAGGAATGTTATGTAATAAGTATTCCTCATCAGCTGCAATTGTAAAATGTGTAGATAGGAAATTAAGGGGGTATTTCTTTCGGTTAATTAAGGAAGGTTTGCACAGAAATGGTCTTAATCCAATTACTAGTTTCAAAATATACAAATCTATTGTTTTGCCCAGAGCGCTCTTTGGTTGTGAAATGTGTAAGCGAGACAACATGATTTGCATAGACCTCAAGCTGAACATATTCACCGGACATATGCCTAATTTGGGAATAATTCCGGCTATTTTGAACGAATTATAGCAAAATCATGGAAAATCTACTTAAATGAAAGTGTAATTACTTGAAAAAATATTCAAAACATTGTGGCAAATAGTGAAATAACTTCATTTTTGAGCAATTTCTCCCTTTTCAAAATTAATTCAGACGTCATTTCTTGACTTTTTTTCCTTTTTTTAAATAAAGAGTTTAAATCTGGAAAACCTTTTTTAAAAATGTGGCAAAGGGAAAACTTGCACGTTTTGGGATGGGTTGGAGAAATTGCTTCTTTTGTCAGAATGTTATCAACAGTCGTTTGCTTCAAAGTCGTCAAGAATCGTCTACATGTGGAAAAAAGTTTAAAACATTGTGGCAAATAGTGAAATAACTTCATTTTTGAGAAATTTCTCCCTTTTCAAAATGAATTCAGACGTCATTTCTTGACTTTTTTTCCTTTTTTTAAATAAAGAGTTTAAATCTGGAAAACCTTTTTTAAAAATGTGGCAAAGGGAAAACTTGCACGTTTTGGGATGGGTTGGAGAAATTGCTTCTTTTGTCAGAATGTTATCAACAGTCGTTTGCTTCAAAGTCGTCAAGAATCGTCTACATGTGGAAAAAAGTTTGAAAGTTTATTGGCACGCCTAAGGATCTTGGATGACCAATGTTGCTCCATATACAGATCTACGCGGATTCCTACATAGATCAATGTTAATACAGGTCGCACGTGTTTTTTATGCAGGTTTATTTAGCTTTAAAAACTTTAGACGAAAAAGAAATATCTAATGATTGGCTTCCCATAAATATGCCAAAGTCGACTTTTATTTTTGTTTATACAGAAGTATGGAAAATACCTAAATGAAAGTATAATTACTTTAACAAACGTTGAAAACATTGTGGCAAATAGAGAAATTGCTCGTTTTAATGTCTGGGAATTAAATTTTCTTTTTTTTACTGCAGATATAATTTCAAGTCGGCTGGGATTTCTAAAATAAATTTCTGTTCTTATGGAAAAACACGTTATTTTCGAAACCTATAACATTGTACTAAGAAAACAGATAGTTTATATATTGTACAACTGTTCTGTATATATTCATCCAGCTTAATGTATCGGACACATATTTAAACAAATGCACTCTATATGCAACACAGAGGCAAATAGGGAAAACACCTTTACCAGTGGCGTTCATAATGGTATCGGAAAAAAACGTTAAAAATTACCGCAGATATATATTCCAAGCCAGCGGGAAAAGACGAAAGTTTTGTATATCTCCGCTAGCTTGATTTTTGAAAAGTATTTATATAGTGTGCAGACTCATGAATAGTCAATCAATACGTATCGTAACTCTTTTATTTTGTTTTCCCCTAATGCGGCCTGCCCATAGTGAATTGTATTCCTCGAGTTTAATGTATAGGACACAGCTTAAAATAAAATTGCACTCTATATGCAACAAGACGGACATAGCGAAAACACGTTTTTCACATAATTTCAAGTCGGCGGGGATTTCTAAAATAAATTTCTGTACTTATGGAAAAACACGTTCTTTTCGAAACCTATAACATTGTACTAAGAATACAAGATAGTTTATATATTGTACAACTGTTCTGTATATATTCATCCAGCTTAATGTAACATTGTACTAAGTATTTATACAGTGTGCAGACTCATGAATAGTCAATCAAAACGTATCGTAACTCTTTCATTTTGTGTTCCCCTAATGCGGCCTGCCCATAGTGAATTGTATTCCTTGAGTTTAATGTATAGGACACAGCTTAAAATAAAATTGCACTCTATATGCAACAAGACGGACATAGCGAAAACACGTTTTTCACATAATTTCAAGTCGGCGGGGATTTCTAAAATAAATTTCTGTTCTTATGGAAAAACACGTTCATTTCGAAACCTATAACATTGTACTACGAAAACAAGATAGTTTATGTATTGTACAACTGTTCTGTATATATTCCTCCAGTTTAATGTATCGGACACAGATTTTAAAAAATGCACTCTATATGCAACACAGAGGTAAATAGGGAAAACACAACAATTTATGTATTGTACAACTGTTCTCATACATTTCGAGAGTTTAATGTCTGGGAATTAAATGACGAAAGTTCTGTATATCTCCGCTAGCTTGATTTTTGAAAAGTATTTATACAGTGTGCAGACTCATGAATAGTCAATCAATACGTATCGTAACTCTTTTATTTTATTTTCCCCAAATGCGGGGATTTATTCTCCAAAGCAGATGGTCATTTAATCCTGCATCCATAACAACGTTCGAAATGAATGTGTTTTAGAACCGGCTTATAGCAAAAAATGCTGGAACGCCATCCTGTATATGAATCATACAATGTACGGTATCAATGTTACAACAAATCAGCGACAGACGACTTTAAAAGCATCTACAGGCAAAATTAAAAAAAAATATGTATATCAATGAAAGTGTTATTGCTGAAAACTAAACTTTAAACATTGTGAAAAAATGGGAAATTATTCGTGCTCCAACATTTCTATCCAGTCGTCACTATGGTTCAAATGTCGTCTGCTTCTTATACATGTACTTCAAGAAGCTTGTACGCTTTAACTCGTGAACATTGTGGCTAAATGTGATTTTTTCTTTTTACGCAATTTCTCATTTTGCCATATGAATCCGCTGTGGTCGAGTGGTTAGCGTCGGGGATTTCGAAACCGGGTCTCGCAGGTTCGATCCCAAGTCGCGGCACTACGGTCATTGTGGACTGCCCCTTGACAAGGTACATTTTCTAGCCTAGTACTGGTTTGTTTACCCAGGGATCATGAATAAGTGAACTGTCGCCGTGATATAACTGAAATAATGTTGAAAGCGGCGTCAAACCCCAATAAATAAATCCTTTTTGCCATAATGAGTTCAAATGTGGACTATTCAATATGCGTTAAAAATTGTCTATGTGTGAAAAAGGGTTGATAATGTTTCTTGGAACACTCTGTTAATTATAATCCCCCTGTGTAGATGCGGAATCTCACATTGATCTGTGTGTATTGACAAAAGTATGTAAAATCTCTTATAATGAAAGTTTAATGCTTTGTAATGTTTTAAACATTGCATCAAAAAGAGAAATCACTCAATTTGAGGCAAAAGGAAACCTTTCTCGGTTATAACAGCTTACTATCCTAATTGCTAATTAGTGAGTAATGATTGTGTTGATTAAATGAGAGTCCCAATTAAGTTTTCGCTAATTAGATCAATATTTTGGCACGTAAAATCTACTCTCAATTAATTAACACAAACATTTAATCTGTTCTAACCAAACTCATGGGATTCTTACTACACGTCTTCTACGTATATCGCGACTGCACGCCGACCTCATGTCGCTCTAACCACACTCATGGGGTTCTTACTACACGTCCTCTACGTATATCGCGACAGCACGGCGTCCTCACGGCGCTCTAACTACACTCATGGGGTTCTTACTACACGTCTTCTACGTATATCGAGACTGCACGGCGACCTCATTGCGCTCTACCCACGATCATGGGGTTCTTACTACACGTCTTCTACGTATATCGCGACTGCACGGCGACCTCATGGCGCTCTAACCACACTCAAGGGATTCTTACTACACGTCTTTTACGCATATCGCGACTGCACGGCGACCTCATAGCGCTCTAACCACACTCATGGGGTACTTACTACACGTCTTCTACGTATATCGCGACTGCACGGCGATCCCGAGGTGCTCTAACAACACTCATGGGGATCTTACTACACGTCTTCTACGTATATCGCGACGGCACGGCGACTTCATGGCGCTCTAACCACACTCATGGGGTTCTTACTACACGTCTTCTACGTATATCGCGACTGCACGGCGACCTCATGGCGCTCTAACCACACTCATGGGGTTCTTACTACACGTCTTCTACATATATCGCGACTGCACGGCGATCCCGATGCGCTCTAACCACACTCATGGGGTTCTTACTACATGTCTTCTACGTATATCGCGATGCACGGCGACCTCATGGCGCTCTAACCACACTCATGGGGTTCGTACTACGCGTCTTCTACGTATATCGGGACTGCACGGCGACCTCATGGCGCTCTAACCACACTCATGGGGTTCTTACTACACGTCTGCTACGTATATCGCGACTGCACGGCGACTTCATGGCGCTCTAACCACACTCATGGGGTTCTTACTACATGTCTTCTACGTATATCGCGACTGCACGGCGACCTCATGGCGCTCTAACCACACTCATGTCGTTCTTACTACACGTCTTCTACGCATATCGCGACTGCACGGCGAACTCACGGCGCTCTAACCACACTCATGGAGTTCTTACAGCGCGTCTTCTACGTATATCGCGACTGCACGGAGACCTCACGGCGCTCTAACCACACTCATGGGGTTCGTACTACACGTCTTCTACGTATATCGCGACTGTACGGCGACCTCATGGCGCTCTGACCACACTCATGGGGTTATTACAACACGTCTTCTACGTATATCGGGACTGTACGGCGACCTCACGGCGCTCTAACCACACTCATGGGGTTCTTACGGCTCGTCTTCTACGTATATCGCGACTGCACGGCGACCTCATGGCGCTCTTACCACACTCATGGGGTTCTTACTACACGTCTTCTACGTATATCGCGACTGCACGGCGACCTCATGGTGCTCTAACCACACTCATGGGGTTCTTACTACACGTCGTTTACGTATATCGCGGGTGCACGGCAATCTCACGGCGCTCTAACCACACTCATGGGGTTCTTACTACACGTCTTCTACGTATATCGCGACTGCTCGGCGACCTCACGGCGCTCTAACCACACTCATGGGGTTCGTACTACGCGTCTTCTACGTATATCGCGACTGCAAGGCGAACTCACGGCGCTCTAACCACACTCATTGGGTTCTTACTGCACGTCTTCTACGTATATCGCGACTGCACGCCGACCTCATGTCGCTCTAACCACACTCATGGGGTTCTTACTACACGTCTTCTACGTATATCGCGACTGCACGGCGATCCCGAGGCGCTCTAACCACACTCATTGGGTTCTTACTACACGTCTTCTACGTATATCGCAACTGCACGGCGACCTCATGGCGCTCTAACCACACTCATGGGGTTCGTACTACGCGTCTTCTACGTATATCGGGACTGCACGGCGACCTCATGGCGCTCTAACCACACTCATGGGGTTCTTACTACACGTCTTCTACGTATATCGCGACTGCACGGCGACGTCATGGCGCTCTAACCACACTCATGGGGTTCTTACTACACGTCTTTTACGTATATCGCGACTGCACGGCGACTTCACGGAGCTCTAACCACACTCATGGGGTTCTTACTACACGTCTTCTACGTATATCGGGACTGCACGGCGACCTCATGGCGCTCTAACCACACCCATTGGGTTCTTACTACACGTCTTTTACGTATATCGCGACTGCACGGCGACCTTATGGCGCTCTAACCACACTCATGGGGTTCTAACTACACGTGTTCTACGTATATCGAGACTACACGGTGACCTCACGGCGCTCTAACCACACTCATGGGGTTCTTACTACACGTCTTCTACGTATATTGCGACTGCACGGCGATCTCAAGGCGCTCTCACCACACTCATGGGGTTCTTACTACTCGTCTTCTACGTATATCGCGACTGCACGGCGACCTCACGGCGCTCTAACCACACCTAAGGTGTTCTTACTACACGTCTGTTACGTATATCGCGACTGCACGGCGACCTCATGGCGCTCTAACCACACTCATGGGGTTCTTACTACGCGTCTTCTACGTATATCGCGACTGCACGGCGACCTCATGGCGCTCTAACCACACTCATGGGGTTCTTACTACACGTCTTTTACGTATATCGCGACTGCACGGCGACCTCACGGCGCTCTAACCACACTCATCGGGTTCTTACTACACCTCTTCTACGTATATCGCGACTGCACAGCGACCTCATGGCGCTCTAACCACACTCATGGGGTTCTTACTACACGTTTTCTACGCATATCGCGACTGCACGGCGATCTCACGGCGCTCTAACCACACTCATCGGGTTCTTACTACACCTCTTCTACGTATATCGCGACTGCAAACCGACCTCATGGCGCTCTAACAACACTCATGGGGTTCTTACTACACGTCTTCTACGCATATCGCGACTGCACGGCGACCTCACAGCGCTCTAACCACACTCATGGGGTTCTTACTACACGTCTTCTACGCATATTGCGACTGCACGGCGACCTCACAGCGCTCTAACCACACTCATGGGGTTCTTACTACACGTCTTTTACGTATATCGCGACTGCACGGCGACCTCATGGCGCTCTAACCACACTCATGGGGTTCTCACTACGCGTCTTCCACGTATATCGCGACTGCACGGCGACCTCATGGCGCTCTAACCACACTCATGGGATTCGTACTACACGTCTTCTACGTATATCGCGGCTGCACGGCGACCTCATGACGCTTTAACCACACTCATGGGGTTCTTACTACACGTCTTCTACGTATATCGCGAATGCAAGGCGACCTCATGGCGCTCTAACCACACTCATGGGGTTCTTAGTACACGTCTTCTACGTATATCGCGACTGCACGGCGACCTGACGGTGCTCTAACCACACTCATGGGGTTCTTACTACACGTCTTCTATGTATATCGCGACTGCAAGGCGACCTCATGGCGCTCTAACCACACTCATGGGGTTCTTACTACACGTCTTCTACGTATATCGCGACTGCACGGCGACCTGACGGTGCTCTAACCACACTCATGGGGATCTTACTGCACGTCTTCTACGTATATCGCGACTGCACGGCGAACTCACGGCGCTCTAACCATACTCATGGGGTTCTTACTACACGTCTTCTACGTATATCGCGACTGCACGGCGACCTCATGGCGCTCTAACCACACTCATGGGGTTCTTACTACACGTCTTCTACGTATATAGCGACTGCACGGCGACCTCATGGCGCTCTAACCACGCTCATGGGGTTCTTACTGCGCGTCTTCTACGTATATCGCGACTGCACGGCGACCTCGCGGCGCTCTAACCACGCTCATTGGGTTCTTACTACACGTCTTCTATGTATATCGCGACTGCGAAAGTGTTGAAAGTGGTGGTGTGTTATATGTTATTTGCTGTAAAGGTTCGCTTTATTGTACGTCGTTTTCGATAATATTTAAGTTATCTCACGGAGATCTCTTCACCTGTAAAGATAGTTTCTCGCAACAATACTTCGCATTAGTTGACATACGTGTAACAACAAAAGCATTGGTGATGTGGTAGAGTGTCTGCCTTTCTCAAGAAGGCCCCGAGTTCGAACCCGTTGATGAGCCGTATCTGCCGCTACAACTTTTTCAGGACAAGCCAAAGCAGACCTCGAGCTTGATCAATATACTCGTAAGCTGGAAGTTTGTATCGCAATCGATGGACTATAATACAGTTTATGTACAGTTCCAATGCTGAAGTGGTTAGACTATTATATTGTATTCAAAGTTGATATATCTATAAGAATGTGTTAGACTACCAGAGCCGAGAACCATAGCTGGATGCATGATTTGCTCATATCGGAATTGTTGTAAAATTCAAAAGTGGTGGTGTGTTATGTGTTGTTTGCTGAGGGATGCGCAGATAGGATAAGATCAATTAGGTAAGTGTAAACTATCTCGTTGAGTACTTGATGTTAACATACAGTATGGAAAGTAGAAGCATTCTTGCAAACAATAAACATAAATATTATCCAAGTTATTACCTTTTATTCAAAGTGGATATATCTATATACATGTACAAAAACGTATAATACACAAAAGTTAAATCTGCGCCGTCTGGCCAGTCTGTAAAGTACTGACTGTTTAATTCATTTTGTTATCTTGCCTTTACCAAAAACTTGACAAATCCATTAAAAACAAATTGTTAAACCAAAACCACACGACAACAGCGGTATTGTTAAAAGAGAATCATAATTAAAGTATTCTGCAACAAAAGGTTATTAAACTTAAATCGGAACAAATAACTTCTAATGGTCTAGATATTCGAAAGTGTATGTAAGTATGGTAGTTGTCATCTCATATCTATCATTTCATGTGATTCGAAACCCAGCTCGGCCAACATTCTTTTCGTCGTTTGACAAAAGTCATTATGACAAACGTCACTCGTCTTCTACCAATGGGCAAACAGTCTATGTGGAAACGCAGCCAGTTGCTTGGAAAGATCGTTGTGTGTAGTACTGGTGTGACAAAGCCAGGACACACATGAATAGGTGAACTGGCTGCCGTGATATGACAGAAAAATTGTTGAAAACAGCGTTAAAGACCAATCAATCAATCAAACTGATATATTGCTCACGAATTGCACAAATTAGTTCTACCCTCCGTTTCGCAAATACAACAAATTTGCAGCAGACGAAATTGAAAAAAACATAGGCAAATTTATTGAAAATATTTTTAACAGAAACGTTTAAATAAAGTTTAAAATATCGTGGCAGATGAAGTAATAGCTCATAATGAGCAACTGCTTCATTTGTCACAATGTTTTTAAAATGTGTCTGTTGCGGATGCGTTAAAAGTCATATATATCTCAGATATAAATATGATGATATCTGATTTATCTTTTGTTACTAATATCCCGCTACAAATATATAACATAATTATCAGCCATTATAAGACCTATATTGTATGTTTACTCAAGTTTGTAGACGTGCAACAGCGCACTATTACCTAATAAAGAATGACGACTGACATACAGTGTTTTGTCTGTGTTGTTATATAACACTGTCTGTGGATATCTTAACCCATCTTTCCCCTCTAATACAATACGTACGTGTGTACACGTCGATGTTATCTGATGTATGTTTACTCAAGTTTGTAGACGTGCAACAGCGCACTATTACCTAATAAAGAATGACGACTGACATACAGTGTTTTGTCTGTGTTGTTATATAACACTGTCTGTGGATATCTTAACCCATCTTTCATCTCTAATACAATACGTACGGATGTACACGTCGATGTTATCTGATGTATGTTTACTCAAGTTTGTAGACGTGCAACAGCGCACTATTACCTAATAAAGAATGACGACTGACATACAGTGTTTTGTCTGTGTTGTTATATAACACTGTCTGTGGATATCTTAACCCATCTTTCATCTCTACTACAATACGTACGGATGTACACGTCGATGTTATCTGATGTATGTTTACTCAAGTTTGTAGACGTGCAACAGCGCACTATTACCTAATAAAGAATGACGACTGACATACAGTGTTTTGTCTGTGTTGTTATATAACACTGTCTGTGGATATCTTAACCCATCTTTCATCTCTACTACAATACGTACGGATGTACACGTCGATGTTATCTGATGTATGTTTACTCAAGTTTGTAGACGTGCAACAGCGCACTATTACCTAATAAAGAATGACGACTGACATACAGTGTTTTGTCTGTGTTGTTATATAACACTGTCTGTGGATATCTTAACCCATCTTTCATCTCTACTACAATACGTACGGATGTACACGTCGATGTTATCTGATGTATGTTTACTCAAGTTTGTAGACGTGCAACAGCGCACTATTACCTAATAAAGAATGACGACTGACATACAGTGTTTTGTCTGTGTTGTTATATAACACTGTCTGTGGATATCTTAACCCATCTTTCATCTCTACTACAATACGTACGGATGTACACGTCGATGTTATCTGATGTATGTTTACTCAAGTGTGTAGACGTGCAACAGCGCACTATTACCTAATAAAGAATGACGACTGACATACAGTGTTTTGTCTGTGTTGTTATATAACACTGTCTGTGGATATCTTAACCCATCTTTCATCTCTACTACAATACGTACGGATGTACACGTCGATGTTATCTGATGTATGTTTACTCAAGTTTGTAGACGTGCAACAGCGCACTATTACCTAATAAAGAATGACGACTGACATACAGTGTTTTGTCTGTGTTGTTATATAACACTGTCTGTGGATATCTTAACCCATCTTTCATCTCTACTACAATACGTACGGATGTACACGTCGATGTTATCTGATGTATGTTTACTCAAGTTTGTAGACGTGCAACAGCGCACTATTACCTAATAAAGAATGACGACTGACATACAGTGTTTTGTCTGTGTTGTTATATAACACTGTCTGTGGATATCTTAACCCATCTTTCATCTCTACTACAATACGTACGGATGTACACGTCGATGTTATCTGATGTATGTTTACTCAAGTTTGTAGACGTGCAACAGCGCACTATTACCTAATAAAGAATGACGACTGACATACAGTGTTTTGTCTGTGTTGTTATATAACACTGTCTGTGGATATCTTAACCCATCTTTATTCTCTACTACAATACGTACGGGTGTACACGTCGATGTTATCTGATGTATGTTTACTCAAGTTTGTAGACGTGCAACAGCGCACTATTACCTAATAAAGAATGACGACTGACATACAGTGTTTTGTCTGTGTTGTTATATAACACTGTCTGTGGATATCTTAACCCATATTTCCTCTCTACTACAATACGTACGGATGTACACGTCGGTGTTATCTGATGTATGTTTACTCAAGTTTGTAGACGTGCAACAGCGCACTATTACCTAATAAAGAATGACGACTGACATACAGTGTTTTGTCTGTGTTGTTATATAACACTGTCTGTGGATATCTTAACCCATCTTTATTCTCTACTACAATACGTACGGATGTACACGTCGATGTTATCTGATGTATGTTTACTCAAGTTTGTAGACGTGCAACAGCGCACTATTACCTAATAAAGAATGACGACTGACATACAGTGTTTTGTCTGTGTTGTTATATAACACTGTCTGTGGATATCTTAACCCATCTTTATTCTCTAATACAATACGTACGGATGTACACGTCGATGTTATCTGATGTATGTTTACTCAAGTTTGTAGACGTGCAACAGCGCACTATTACCTAATAAAGAATGACGACTGACATACAGTGTTTTGTCTGTGTTGTTATATAACACTGTCTGTGGATATCTTAACCCATCTTTATTCTCTACTACAATACGTACGGATGTACACGTCGATGTTATCTGATGTATGTTTACTCAAGTTTGTAGACGTGCAACAGCGCACTATTACCTAATAAAGAATGACGACTGACATACAGTGTTTTGTCTGTGTTGTTATATAACACTGTCTGTGGATATCTTAACCCATCTTTATTCTCTAATACAATACGTACGGATGTACACGTCGATGTTATCTGATGTATGTTTACTCAAGTTTGTAGACGTGCAACAGCGCACTATTACCTAATAAAGAATGACGACTGACATACAGTGTTTTGTCTGTGTTGTTATATAACACTGTCTGTGGATATCTTAACCCATCTTTATTCTCTACTACAATACGTACGGATGTACACGTCGATGTTATCTGATGTATGTTTACTCAAGTTTGTAGACGTGCAACAGCGCACTATTACCTAATAAAGAATGACGACTGACATACAGTGTTTTGTCTGTGTTGTTATATAACACTGTCTGTGGATATCTTAACCCATCTTTATTCTCTAATACAATACGTACGGATGTACACGTCGATGTTATCTGATGTATGTTTACTCAAGTTTGTAGACGTGCAACAGCGCACTATTACCTAATAAAGAATTACGACTGACATACAGTGTTTTGTCTGTGTTGTTATATAACACTGTCTGTGGATATCTTAACCCATCTTTATTCTCTACTACAATACGTACGGGTGTACACGTCGATGTTATCTGATGTATGTTTACTCAAGTTTGTAGACGTGCAACAGCGCACTATTACCTAATAAAGAATGACGACTGACATACAGTGTTTTGTCTGTGTTGTTATATAACACTGTCTGTGGATATCTTAACCCATATTTCCTCTCTACTACAATACGTACGGATGTACACGTCGGTGTTATCTGATGTATGTTTACTCAAGTTTGTAGACGTGCAACAGCGCACTATTACCTAATAAAGAATGACGACTGACATACAGTGTTTTGTCTGTGTTGTTATATAACACTGTCTGTGGATATCTTAACCCATCTTTCATCTCTACTACAATACGTACGGATGTACACGTCGGTGTTATCTGATGTATGTTTACTCAAGTTTGTAGAATTGCAACAGCGCACTATTACCTAATAAACAATGACGACTGACATACAGTGTTTTGTCTGTGTTGTTATATAACACTGTCTGTGGATATCTTAACCCATATTTCCTCTCTACTACAATACGTACGGATGTACACGTCGGTGTTATCTGATGTATGTTATATGACTGGTTCCCTGCCACATAAATACTATCATCATCACCCAGAGTCAGACCTAATGGTCTCCTCAACTTGTCATGTTTATATATATTACACACTTTACCGTCCATACCCAAACTTGTTACTGTGTTCTGTATCCAGTCTGAAACATACATTGTATCCCCGTCACTATTCACTGTAATGTACTGTGGATCAATAAACAGGTTCTGTCCTTTATCATTGTGTTTGAATGTTTGAAGAACTTTTCCCTCATTATTAAGGATTTTCACCGACGGATGTTCCCCATCAAACGTAACAAATAATTTGCCTTTTCTATATGTAATTCCCTTACAACGTGACTCCATTGGTACCTTTTTTACTACTGACAAGTTTCCATCATAACGTAGAAACACTAAGTTTGTCCCACAGGTCACCACCAGAGTTCCCGGATCCGTACATGTTATATCCCATGGTGTATCGTCAAGTTTGATGTAACATGTAATGTTGTCTGATCGTAAGTCAACAACTTTAATAGACTTATTATTATAGTCTGCTACAGCTAAAAGGTCACTGGACATCAACACACTTCCTGTTATCCAGACTTCTGCTGTGTCCGTTTTGTGATTCATCTTAATGTCCTTCATGAACTTGACCTTTGTTGGTTTAAAGATGTCTGTCTTCATGGTTTTTTTTTCATTTTGTGTTTGCTGATCTTCTTCTCTTTCCTCTTTTCGTCTAAAACCTGACTTACCAATGGTAGGATTGTCTTCCTTTATTAGTCCTACCTCCGTCTGATCTCGTTTCGTAGTTCTTTTCTTTCCATCATATTTCATTCCCAACGATCCAAATTTCAGCGGCGAATTAAGTGTGTTCATAATGTCTTCATTGCGTGAAAATGCATACCTTCTCACAATGTTTTCTTGTGACATGCTTTTTGTTTCGTCATTGTAGTCTTTGACCTGAGTTCGAGCTTTCATGGCAGAAATGAATAACTGATGGTTTTGTTTACAGTTTTCAAGAAATCCTAGAGCGGATGATATTTCTGACATGTCTACTAGATGCTTGTCGTATAGTGTATCCACGGATTCAATAGCTTTCAAATCTTCATTTTGTATTTGCTCAGCTTGCTGCATTAGTTCGTATTCTAATGCATCGATTTTCGAATTTATTTCACTTCTAAATACCTGAATATCGGCTTTTAGTTGTCTGAAACAGTTGGTTACATCAATTGAGTCAGTTTGCTTTTTATTTTTATCTTCTGCAATTTGTTTTTCTATGTCTCTTATCTGCTTTAATAATAATTTATATTCTTGACTGGAGCTGAATCCCTTCGCCAAATCATCGATGTACTTTACACCGCATTGGCCATGATCTAGAGTAACGCATACAGAACAGCAACATGTGTCATGCTTATCACAGAAATACTCTATTAATTTCCCATCATGCTTAGCACAGAACTTGTCCTGAACATTAGATATTTTCTTTCTTGGCATTTCGTCCCTATCAAGAAGTCGATGTTGTCTGGAGGCCTTGTATTTTGTGTGATGTTTTGCACAAGTGTCACATAGGAATTCGTCACAATTTGTACAATAAAACTGGGCATTTTCATTTACATTACCTATAAGGCAAGGATCGCAGGGAATACCAGTATCCCAGTCCTCACTATAGACTTGACGTCTCCCAGATACCTCCATTGTTGATGTTCAAACTGAAAGAGAACCAAACGGGTTTGTTTTGTCTCAAAATATACAAGCATTTGGTGACAGTATTACTTATTTTGTCAGAAAGATTACAAAAGTCGTCTGCTGCATACGGAAACGGTCTCGGGGTTTAGTTTTGTCATAGTATAGATAATCAAACGCTTAATCACAGTTATCAGCTCAATATAAACGCTATCCTTGATAACGTGTTTCTCAAATAACAAAGGATGTATTTCGTACTGAATTTGTTCATGTATTGATAGCGAATAATTTAGCTTGAGTGTTCGATGTATATTCTCAGTATAACAAACTAACAGTTTCCCATATGTGGACGCATTATGACGCTTCTATAGCAAACAACCTGTGAATACGTATCTGTCAAATTTCTCCATATGCTATAGTTATGTTCCATATATTTACTTTGATGTTTTCAAAGTCGTTTGAAAATAATAAGGAAATAAATTCAATCTTAGAGTCAAACAATGTTGGTCTCAGATAAGTCAATACATATTGTGGGGCTGAACCTGCATGCAAACATATTTGTTTGCAAATACTCGCAATCGTTGACTACATCCATTGGTAGCGAGTTAATTACTACATGTGTAAATTAGGAAATGTTCTTTCATAATTAAAGCTCAACAATGATTTCGACTGGCTAATCTTAAAGATGTTAAACACAACACAAACAAATCCCTCGGGCGCCATTATGTTGACGAATTTATACGTTCAGACAAACAGTTATTATTTATATAATAAGTATTCCACAAACAAAATGTAATTCGGGCAATATGATACCTTTCTATTTACCCATACAGTGATATGAATCTGTGCATGAGAAAAGGCACAACATTACATTTTTGAACAGTATAGATCAAGATCAGCATGTGAATCACCACTAACTGATCACCGATATACAGTGTTCTAACAAAAGTTAAGTATCAGGTGAACATGTAAGTTTTCATTTGCATTATCTCACATATTGTAAAACGGGCATATGGGGGAAAATAGCTCCACTTCGTTTACGTAATATACGGTCTATGTGATAACAAAAGAAAATCAGATACAATGATACTCCATATTGCATGACGCGCCTCGTTTCTATAGTCAAACATAAAATAGATAGAAATAATAGACAATTCAGCGTTTATCCTTCCCCATCAGTATACGTATTTTAACGCATTTAGAGGAGACATTTTTTATATATTTATTTACCCTTATATATCAGTGATCTTAAGACTGTTTAGTATCAGGTGTATACATTTTTTTCTGTTTACGTTACTTTAGGTAGCTATATGTATTTTTTCATTTTTTTGAGTTTGTTCGTAAAATGTTTTACGCCGCATCTAACATTCTCTTGTTCTTGTATTATAACACAGTGATCCTTGGTAAAGGTACTTGTACTACCGGTCAATGTATCCTGACTCGAGCGAGTCAGTCGTAATCCTAGAGCAACACACCTGTTTGCCAAGGAAGGAAAGCATATAATACTGTTTAAATTATTTGGTTTGACATGGCCGGGGATCAAACTATCGACTCGAAGTGAACACTCTATCAATACACCACTGAGGATGGTCCACCACTTTAGTGAATACGTATCGCAAACAAATGGTAGTCAGGGACCACTATCATTAGTTTATTGGATAATACATTTTTTCCCTCATACTCCAAAATGGTAACGACTTTTTACACACCAACACATACTTGTGACACTGTTTATAATAAGTATTCTGCAAACAGAATGTAATTCAGAGTCTTTCTCTTTGCACAGACACTGGTCTATTGAAGAAGTTAATATTTTCTCTTTTCAGTGATGTCAGGTGCGGGAGGTCGGGGTTTCGATCTCCAACTGAGTCATACAATTTTTTTAAAAATGTAGATTATGCTTTACCCCCTTCGCGGCCAGTGTCGTAGGGCTATCTAACTGTTGGTTGGAAACGAAAACATTCCTGCTCATTATGAGCAATTTCACCTTTTTCCACAACACTTTTCAAGAATCGTCTGGTACAGATACGTCAAAAGGCGTCTGCATTTGGGAAGTTGTTAAATAAATTACAACTCACTAACCCGCTTCTTGCTTTTATTCCTACATAAGGATAGGCGAACAAACAAATTAACATGATCTAGTCACAAAGTCAATGTTCTACTGAGGAAGTTAACCGTTTGTCTCTAGCAGCAGAATTGTTATGAATGTACACGCACACACATTAAGTTCAATCAAACGGATCAATTTAACACTTTCCCTCAAATAGACGCTTTCTGACACCTCTGCAGCAGAATACTTTTGAAAACATTAAAACATATGCAGAAAATGCTCAAAACAAGCAATTTCCCATTTTGCAACAATGTTTTCAACTCTTTTCAATAATCAACAATACTTATTTAGAGATATTTCATATTTGTGTCTATATGTTTTCAAAGTTGTCTGCTGCAGGTTTGTTGTATGTGGGAAAAGGTTAAGGAATATATACGTATGGTAGAATGGCATTTTGAACACAAATTCATACATGTTTCACATTGCCGGTAAAACATGGGTAATTGAATGTTTTCCTTTATTTCATAGCAACTTGCAAACGTATTTTAGCATATTTGTAGCAGACGCCATTTGTCACAAAGTGTTCAACTGTATTCAGTTTTAATATGTTCATGTATACAACTGTATGCCTAAATGAGTTGCAGATTTCTTGTATGTGAGAAAGGGTTAACAGTATCTATAATGTTCATGTTTATATAATTTACAGTATTCAACAAAGAATATAAATAGCATATCAAGGACTGGTCAATTATGTTTGAACTGTAGAACCTTATATTTCAACTTTGAGTTAACCCTTTCCTTGATAGAGACGGCTGTTGATGACTATGCAAACGACGACTTTTAGAAACATGACAGTAAATCATGCATTTTTGAAAAGTGCGATTTCTCAGTTATTTTTTTATGTCCACGTCTGTCGTGTAGTAGTAGAGCTTCCACGTCGGTCGTGTAGTAGTACAGCGTCCACTTCGGTCGTGTGGTAGTACATCGTTCACGTCGGTCGTGTAGTAGTACAGCGTCCACGTCGGTCGTGTAGTAGTACAGCGTCCACGTCTGTCGTGTAGTAGTACAACGTCCACGTCGGTCGTGTAGTAGTACAGCGTCCACGTCGGTCGTGTAGTAGTAGAACATCCACGTCGGTCGTGTAGTAGTACAGCGTCCACGTCGGTCGTGTAGTAGTAGAGCGTCCACGTCGGTCGTGTAGTAGTAGAGCGTCCACGTCGATCGTGTATTAGTAGAGCATCCACGTCAGTCGTGTAGTAGTATAACGTCCACGTCGGTCGTGTAGTAGTACAGCGTCCACGTCGGTCGTGTAGTAGTAGAGCGTCCACGTCGATCGTGTAGTAGTAGAGCATCCACGTCGGTCGTGTAGTAGTATAACGTCCACGTCGGTCGTGTAGTAGTACAGCGTCCACGTCGGTCGTGTAGTAGTACAGCGTCCACGTCGGTCGTGTAGTAGTATAACGTCCACGTCTGTCGTGTAGTAGTACAGCGTCCACGTCTGTCGTGTAGTAGTAGAGCGTCCACGTCGGTCGTGTAGTAGTACATCGTTCACGTCGGTCGTGTAGTAGTATAACGTCCACGTCGGTCGTGTAGTAGTACAGAGTCCACGTCGGTCGTGTAGTAGTATAACGTCCACGTCTGTCGTGTAGTAGTACAGCGTCCACGTCGGTCGTGTAGTAGTATAACGTCCACGTCGGTCGTGTAGTAGTACAGCGTCCACGTCGGTCGTGTAGTAGTAGAGGGTCCACGTCGGTCGTGTAGTAGTAGAACGTCCACCTCGGTCGTATAGTAGTAGAACGTCCAAGTCGGTCGTGTAGTAGTAGAAAGTCCACCTCGGTCGTGTAGTAGTACAGCGTCAACGTCGGTCGTGTAGTAGTACAGCGTCCACGTCGGTCGTGTAGTAGTATAGCGTCCACCTCGGTCGTGAAGTAGTAGACCGTCCACGTCGGTCGTGTAGTAGTACAGCGTCCAACTCGGTCGTGTAGTAGTAGATTGCCACGTCGGTCGTGTAGTAGTACAGCGTCCACGTCGGTCGTGTAGTAGTACAGCGTCCACGTAGGTCGTGTAGTAGTAGAGCGTCCACGTCGGTCGTGTAGTAGTAGAACGTCCACGTCGGTCGTGTAGTAGTACAGCGTCCACGTCGGTCGTGTAGCAGTAGAGCGTCCACGTCGGTCGTGTAGTAGTACAGCGTCCACGTCGGTCGTGTAGTAGTAGAACGTCCAGCTCGGTCGTGTAGTAGTACAGCGTCCACGTCGGTCGTGTAGTAGAACGGCAGTAGTAGACCGTCCACGTCGGTCGTGTAGTAGTAGAGCGTTCACGTCGGTCGTGTAGTAGTAGAGCGTCCACGTCGGTCGTGTAGTAGTAGAGCATCCACGTCGGTCGTTTAGTAGTAGACCGTCCACGTCGGTCGTGTAGTAGTAGACCGTCCACGTCGGTCGTGTAGTAGTAGAGCGTTCACGTCGGTCGTGTAGTAGTACAGCGTTCACGTCGGTTGTGTAGTAGTAGAGCGTCCACGTCGGTCGTGTAGTAGTACAGCGTCCACGTCGGTCGTGTAGTAGTAGACCTTCCACGTCGGTCGTGTAGTAGTAGACCTTACACGTTGGTAATGTAGTAGTAGACCTTCCACGTCGGTCGTGTAGTAGTAGAGCGTTCACGTCGGTTGTGTAGTAGTAGAGCGTCCACGTCGGTCGTGTAGTAGTAGACCGTCCACGTCGGTCGTGTAGTAGTACAGCGTTCACGTCGGTTGTGTAGTAGTAGAGCGTCCACGTCGGTCGTGTTGTAGTAGACCGTCCACGTCGGTCGTGTAGCAGTAGAACCTCCACGTCGGTCGTGTAGTAGTAGACCGTCCACGTCGGTCGTGTAGTAGTAGAGCGTCCACGTCGGTCGTGTAGCAGTAGAACGTCCACGTCGGTCGTGTAGTAGTAGACCGTCCACGTCGGTCGTGTAGTAGTACAGCGTCCACGTCTGTCGTGTAGTAGTACAGCGTCCACGTCGGTCGTGTAGTAGTAGAGCATCCACGTCGGTCGTGTAGTAGTACAGCGTCCACGTCGGTCGTGTAGTAGTAGACCGTCCACGTCGGTCGTGTAGTAGTACAGCGTCCACGTCGGTCGTGTAGTAGTACAGCGTCCACGTCGGTCGTGTAGTAGTACAGCGTCCACGTCGGTCGTGTAGTAGTATAACGTCCACGTCGGTCGTGTAGTAGTAGACCGTCCACGTCGGTCGTGTAGTAGTAGACCGTCCACGTCGGCCGTGTAGTAGTACAGCGTCCACGTCGGTCGTCTAGTAGTACAGCGTTCACGTCGGTCGTGTAGTAGTAGAGTGTTCTCGTCGGTCGTGTAGTAGTAGAGCGTTCACGTCGGTCGTGTAATAGTAGACCGTCCACGTCGATCGTGTAGTAGTAGACCCTCCACGTCGGTCGTGTAGTAGTAGACCGTCCACGTCGGTCGTGTAGTAGTAGAGCGTCCACGTAGGTCGTGTAGTAGTACAGCGTCCACGTCGGTCGTGTAGTAGTACTGCGTCCACGTCTGTCGTGTAGTAGTAGAGCGTCCGCTTCGGAAGCGAAAGATTTCGGGTTCGATCCCCGGATAGGTCAAACAAATGGTAATGGCTTCCTTTGTTTGGCGCTCAGGAGAGTGTGGTTAACATTATGACTGACTCGTTTGTGTTCGGATAACTGAAACAGTAATACTGGTAACTTACTTAAGAAATGCCGTGATGTAACTCGAGAATAACGTTAAAGTGGCGTTAAACAAGCAAATCTTTCATAAAATGTTTTTTAACTTAGTTTTATAATTTAAACATCGACGTTATAACTCTTTTCCACAGATGATTATAAAAGCAGACGACCTTGACAATTTAAACATTAAGTAAACATTTAAGGTTATCGGATTGTTCTTAACCCTATCCCATATACACTAAATATTCACGTTGACTATGAAAATAGTTAAGAAATGAATGTATAATTATTAGAATAAAGTTAAAACTAGCTCATCATAAGCAATTCCTCCTTTAGTAACTTTTGTTTTCGGAAGTCATCTTCTATAGAAGCTTTATAATGAACGTGTATGTAGGAAAGGGTAAACATACAATGGTTAAAACTAGTACAATCTTCATAGCGAGTAATGTTGAGATTATTGAAAAGTATGAATAGCAAATGGAATGTGTTTATAATTCATGACGCGCAATCTGGATTTTTTATTATAATCTGAATAAATCCTTTCTACTATAACAGAGACGATATTTAATGCTTTGCAGCAGTGAACATTTGCAAAATATAAATAATATGAAAACAGGAAATATCACCAAACCACCTCGGTTGTACAGGTCATACTAAATGAATAAGCAAATGGCTTATCTCTTTGGTGCTCAGGAGTATGGGGATAACATTTCTATCAGCTCATTAGTGTCAGGATAAATGTACCAAAAGTTCTGCTAACTAACCGAAGATGCACAAACTTACGTGCATGCAGGTCATTTTAATCATCGTTCTGTGTATACGCGTATTTCACACACTTACGTGCATAGATGTCATTGTAATCATCGCTCTGTGCACAAACTTACGTGCATACAGGTCATTTAAATCGTCGTTCTGTGTATAAGCGTATTACAGACACTTACGTGCTTACAGGTCATTGTAATTGTCATTATGCGTATAAGTGTATTGCACAAATTAACATGCATACATATCATTTTAATCGTCGTTCTGTTTATAAGCGTATTGCACAAACTAACATGCATACATATCATTTTAATCGTCGAACTGTTTATAAGCGTATTGCACACACTAACATGCATACATATCATTTTAATCGTCGAACTGTTAATAAGCGTATTGCACAAACTAACATGCATACAGGTCATTTTAATCGTCGTTCTATTTATAAGCGTATTGCATAAACTAACATGCATACATATCATTGTAATCGTCGTTCTGTTTATAAGCGTATTGTACAAACTAACATGCATACATATCATTGTAATCGTCGTTCTGTTTATAAGCGTATTGCACAAACTAACATGCATACATGTCATTTTAATCGTCGTTCTATTTATAAGCGTATTGCATAAACTAACATGCATACATGTCATTGTAATCATCGTTCTGTGTATACGTGTATTGCACAGACTTAGGTGCATACATGTCATTGTAATCGTCGTTCTGTGTATAAGTGTATTGCACACACTTACGTGCATACATGTCATGTTAATCATCGTTCTGTGTATAAGTGTATTTCACAAAAGTACATGCATATATGTCATTTTAATCATCGTTCTGTGTATAAGTGTATTGCACACACTAATGTGCATACATGTCATTGTAATCGTCGTTCTGTGTATAAGCGTATTGCACAAACGTACTTGCATACATGCCATTTTAATCGTCGTCCTGTGTATAAGTGTATTGCACACATTTACGTGCATTCATGTCATTGTTATCGTCGTTCTATGTACAAGTGTATTGCTCACACTTACTTGCATACATCACATTTAATTGTCGTTCTGTGTATAAGCGTATTGCACAAACTTACGTGCATACTTGTCATTTTAATCGTCGTTCTGTGTATAAGTGTATTGCACAAACTTACGTGCAAACATGTCATTTTAATCGTTGTTCTGTGTATAAGCGTATTGCACAATTGTACGTGCATACATGTCATTTTAATCGTCGTTCTGTGTATAAGTGTATTGCAAACACTTACGTGCATACATGTCATTGTTATCGTGTTTCTGTTTTATAAGTATAGTGCACACAATTACGTGCATACAGGTCATATTTATTGTCGTTCTGTGTATAAGCATATTACACACGCCTACGTGCATACATGTCATTATAATTGTCGTTCTGTGTATAGGCATATTACACACGCCTACGTGCATACATGTCATTATAATTGTCGTTCTGTGTATAAGCATATTACACACGCCTACGTGCATACAGGTCATTTTAATTGTCGTTCTGTGTATAAGCATATTACACACGCCTACGTGCATACATGTCATTATACTTGTCTTTCTGTGTATAGGCATATTACACACGCCTACGTGCATACATGTCATTATAATTGTCGTTCTGTGTATAAGCATATAACACACGCCTACGTGCATACAGGTCATTTTAATTGTCGTTCTGTGTATAAGCATATTACACACGCCTACGTGCATACATGTCATTATAATTGTCGTTCTGTGTATATTACACACGCCTACGTGCATACATGTCATATTTATTGTCGTTCTGTGTATAAGCATATTACACACCCCTACGTGCATACATCTTCGTTCTGTGTATAAGTATATTACACACGCCTACGTGCATACATGTCATTTTAATTGTCGTTCTGTGTATAAGCATATTACACACGCCTACGTGCATACAGGTCATTTTAATTGTCGTTCTGTGTATAAACATATTACACACGCCTACGTGCATACATGTCATTATAATTGTCGTTCTGTGTATAAACATATTACACACGCCTACGTGCATACATGTAATTATAATTGTCGTTCTGTGTATAAGCATATTACACACGCCTACGTGCATACATGTCATTTTAATTGTCGTTCTGTGTATAAGCATATTACACACGCCTACGTGCATACATGTCATTTTAATTGTCGTTCTGTGTATAAACATATTACACACGCCTACGTGCATACATGTCATTATAATTGTCGTTCTGTGTATAAACATATTACACACGCCTACGTGCATACATGTAATTATAATTGTCGATATGTGTATAAGCATATTACACACGCCTACGTGCATACATGTCATTTTAATTGTCGTTCTGTGTATACGCATAATTCACACCCCTACGTGCATACATGTCATTGTAATTGTCGTTCTGTGTATAAGCATATTACACACGCCTACGTGCATACATGTCATTTTAATTGTCGTTCTGTGTATAAACATATTACACACGCCTAAGTGCATACATGTCATTATAATTGTCGTTCTGTGTATAAACATATTACACACGCCTACGTGCATACATGTAATTATAATTGTCGTTCTGTGTATAAGCATATTACACACGCCTACGTGCATACATGTCATTTTAATTGTCGTTCTGTGTATACGCATAATTCACACCCCTACGTGCATACATGTCATTGTAATTGTCGTTCTGTGTATAAGCATATTACACACGCCTACGTGCATACATGTCATTTTAATTGTCGTTCTGTGTATAAGCATATTACACACGCCTACGTGCATACATGTCATTATAATTGTCGTTCTGTGTATAAGCATATTACACACGCCTACGTGCATACATGTCATTATAATTGTCGTTCTGTGTATAAGCATAGTACACACACTTACGTGCATACATGTCATGTTAATTGTCGTTCTGTGTATAAGCGTATTGCACACACTAACGGGCATACAGGTCATTATAATTGTCGTTCTGTGTATAAGCATATTACACACGCCTACGTGCATACATGTCATTATAATTGTCGTTCTGTGTATAAGCATATTACACACGCCTACGTGCATACAGGTCATTTTAATTGTCGTTCTGTGTATAAGCATATTACACACGCCTACTTGCATACATGTCATTATAATTGTCGTTCTGTGTATAAGCATATTACACACGCCTACGTGCATACATGTCATTATAATTGTCGTTCTGTGTATAAGCATATTACACACGCCTACGTGCATACAGGTCATTTTAATTGTCGTTCTGTGTATAAGCATATTAAACACGCCTACGTGCATACATGTCATTATAATTGTCGTTCTGTGTATAAGCATATTACACACGCCTACGTGCATACAGGTCATTTTAATTGTCGTTCTGTGTATAAGTGTATTACACACGCCTACGTGCATACATGTCATTTTAATTGTCGTTTTGTGTATAAGCATATTACACACGCCTCCGTGCATACATGTAATTTTAATTGTCGTTCTGTGTATAAGCATATTACACACGCCTACGTGCATACATGTCATTATAATTGTCGTTCTGTGTATAAGTGTATTACACACGCCTACGTGCATACATGTCATTTTAATTGTCGTTTTGTGTATAAGCATATTACACACGCCTACGTGCATACATGTAATTTTAATTGTCGTTCTGTGTATAAGCATATTACACACGCCTACGTGCATACAGGTCATTTTAATTGTCGTTTTGTGTATAAGTGTATTACACACGCCTACGTGCATACATGTCATTATAATTGTCGTTCTGTGTAGAAGCATATTACACACGCCTACGTGCATACATCTTCGTTCTGTGTATAAGTGTATTACACACGCCTACGTGCATACATGTCATTATAATTGTCGTTCTGTGTATAAGCATATTACACACGCCTACGTGCATACATCTTCGTTCTGTGTATAAGTGTATTACACACGCCTACGTGCATACATGTCATTATAATTGTCGTTCTGTGTATAAGCATATTACACACGCCTACGTGCATACATGTCATTATAATTGTCGTTCTGTGTATAAGTGTATTACACACGCCTACGTGCATACATGTCATTTTAATTGTCGTTTTGTGTATAAGCATATTACACACGCCTACGTGCATACATGTAATTTTAATTGTCGTTCTGTGTATAAGCATATTACACACGCCTACGTGCATACAGGTCATTTTAATTGTCGTTTTGTGTATAAGTGTATTACACACGCCTACGTGCATACATGTCATTATAATTGTCGTTCTGTGTATAAGCATATTACACACGCCTACGTGCATACAGGTCATATTTATTCTCGTTCTGTGTATAAGCATATTACACACGCCTACGTGCATACATGTCATTTTAATTGTCGTTCTGTGTATAAGCATATTACACACGCCTACGTGCATACATCTTCGTTCTGTGTATAAGTGTATTGCACAGACTTACATGCATACATGTCATTTTTGCCATGTGTTTTCCTTTATTCGATATACTTCTTAACTTGCTTATTGGAAGGTGACATATAATTGCATCGTTCTTGTGCCCTATATACGTCATGTTTGATCGTCATATTTTACGTCACATTTCATGTCGCATTTTAAGTGGATGTTAATATGACAGAAGAGATTTGGTGGACAGTCCTGATTGTAGCTTAATTAAACAACAGTATGTAACTTATATTTTTTTTAACTCATGGATTACCCACATACAACACATCTGCGGCAGACGCCTTTGTCAACACCTGGGCATGACTATGGTAATATCTAAAATCGGGAATACTTGTTATATTTTCTAAAAGAGTTGAAAACACTGTGGTAAATGTAGAAAGTGTCTTTGTCATGCGAAATACCAATTATGTACGGTCCTCATAGTATAATAAAAAGCCATAGTTAGTACGATGATGATAACGCGACAGTACAATGATGATAACGCGACCGTACGATAATGAAAAAGCGACAGTACGATGATGATAACACGACAGTACGATGATGAAAACAGGACAGTACGATGATGATAACTCGACAGTACGATGATGATAACACGACAGTATGATGATGATAACACGACAATACGATGATGAAGACGCGACAGTACGATGATGATAACGCGATAGTACGATACTACGATATTACGATGGTGAAAACGCGACAGTACGATGGTGAAAGCACGATAGAATATCGCATTATCATCATCGTACTGTCGTATTATCGCGTTTTCGTTATCGTACTGTCGCGTTATCATCATCGTACTGTCGCGTTTTCACTAACGTAATATATTAGTATCGTACTGTCGCGTTATCATCATCGTAATATCGAGTATCGCGTTTCAGATCAACACATTCACAGGCGATGGCCCTAACGGTATTCCGTAGTTGTCCGCTGCAGATTGACTGTATGTGGGAAGGATTTATATTATACATCCTTCAAAGGATATCGAATGACACAACTTGATATTGTTCGTCTGCTTTATTGTCGTCTACTTCACTCCTATACACTGGCTTAAAAATAGTTGAAGTACACGTTAGCGAGCATAAGAGAAATTATGAGTTTGTTTAGAGACGTTTTAATTTCAAAAGGATCTATAAGTGAGGTTTTATAATCATATCGACGGGCGAATCATTGTCTGCTTGCACGCTACAGTAATGTTTTCTGCTTAATTGTCTTCTGCACACATTTTGCATCATATGGTTTCCTTAAATGTCTTGCTAAAATTGAGCCAATCTGAATGTCAAATAGTTTAGATGTCAGATCAGTCCCAACAGTTTGTAGACTTTGATCTGGATGCAAACTCAACGTTTCGTATAGGATATCAAATGTTGGCGATATTCATCGCTAGCGAGTAAAGGGTTACATTGCGATATGTTTTGAGACGTTTTAATGTCCTTAATTTGTATACAAGAAATGTTTAACAATCATATCGACTGACGAATCTTTGCTATAATAATATACTTCTTTACCCTCATACATCAGTGTTCTGACGATTGTTTAGTCCCATGTGAACATATAAATGTTCGTTTGCATTGTATGTGATACCTTTATGTACATTGTATTTATAAATTCATTAACAATGTATACAACAAACTGAATAGTAATCGGGACCAAATTATAACACAGTAAATGGTACATTGGATATTGGATAATATATATTATTTTCCCTCATATGTCGTACTCTTGAAACGTTTTTAACGATAGACACGCAAACCAGTATTTTTAATAAATAAACCACAAAAAGAATGTACCTCCGTCTTTTGGAACGATATTTGCCGAGCCGATGATATTTTGAAGGATATACAATTAGTTCCTCTCACCAATCAGTACTTAAGATTTAGATAATGATTTCAGTTAAACACAAGCCGACGGTCAAGGGTTGGTATATTAGCCCCGTTTCTATAGTCAAATAAACCTCGTTAACCTTTTCCCTCACGCATATGTATTCGACACATTTTCAGCAGACGACTTTTGAAAAGATTGTGGATATTGATTATAGACTAAATATATTTTCACAATCAGCAATGTTGTCAACTCTATAGAATGAAATACTTTAAGTTATAGAGAATTGCTTTGTTCCTCCATCGATGTTTTCAAAGTCGCCTGTTGCAGAGTTGGTATATTTAGGAAAGGGTTAAGACGACCAAGCTATAATACAGTTTACGCTTTCCGCGATATAGCCGACTTTCCAATAGCAGGTAATATTTGAAAACATTGTGTGAAAAGAAAGATTTATATAACAACTAATGTTTACCAATTACAATCACATTTCATCCTCTGATTTCGTTTGATATATTTATACACATATATATATGTAATATATTCTTAAACAAGAGCTGTCGGAGGACAGCGCGCTCGACTATCCACCGCTTATTTAAGTTACTGAGATAATGGACTCTAATGTAGTTGCATGCAAAACATTAACCACAAGTTCTTAGTGGGTGATAATTTACATTATATGCAGGATAGTGTTATTTAACATGATTATTTTCATAGGTGTGATGGTGAGATAAGGTTGTATAACCTTTTAATTGAGGTTATACAATTGAATGCATCAAGTAGTTACTAAGATATGGACTCTTAATGTAGTTGCACGCAAACCTTTAATTATAATTTCTAATTAAAAAAAGGGCAACAATTTGCACCATATACAGAATAGAGTTATCTTAATTGGTTGTGTTTATAGTTGTGCAATTGGAAAAGGTTGTATAAAGTTTCAATACAATTTTTCAAGTTGTTACTGAGATTACTCTCTAAATGTAGTTGCAAAACTTTAACCAGAATTTCTAAGTCCAAAAAGGTCCATAACTTGCATTAAATGCTGGTTAGAGTAATCATACTTGATTGTTTACATAGATGTGATGGTTGGTAAGGGCTGTATAAGTTTCAATGCAATGCATCAAGTAGTTACTAAGAGATGGTCTCTTTATGTAGTTGCATGCAAAACTTTAACAAGAATTTATAAGTCCAAAAAGGCCATAACTTGCATAAAATGCAGGATAGAGTTATCTAACTTGATAATCTACATAGGTGTGATAGTTGGGTAGAGTTGTATAAAGGTTCAATGCAATGCATCAAGTATATACTGAGATGTGGACTCTTAATTTAGTTGCACGCAAAACTTTAACCAGTATTTCTCAGTAAAAAAAAGGGCCATAACTTGCATAAAATGCAGAATAGAGTTATCATACTTGATAATCTACACATGTGTAATAGTTAGGTAGGGTTGTAGAAAGTTTCAGTGCAATGCATCAAGTAAATACTGAGATATGGACTCTTAATTTAGTTGCACGCAAAACTTTAACCAGAATTTCTAAGTAAAAAAAAGTGCCATAACTTGCCTAAAATGCAGGATAGAGTTATCTAACTTGTTAATCTACATAGATGTAATAGTTGGGTAGGGTTGTATAAAGGTTCAATGCAATGCATCAAGTATATACTGAGATATGGACTCTTAATTTAGTTGCATGCAAAACTTTAACCAGAATTTCTAAGTAAAAAAAGGGCCATAACTTGCATAAAATGCAGGATCGAGTTATCTTAGATGATAATCTACACAGGTGTGATAGTTGGTAGGGTTGTAGAAAGTTTCAATGTAATGCATCAAGTAAATACTGAGATATGGAATCTTAATTTAGTTGCACGCAAAACCTTAACCAGAATTTCTAAGTAAAAAAAGGGCCATAACTTGCATAAAATGCAGGATCAAGTTATCTTAGATGATAATCTACACAGGTGTGATAGTTGGGTAGGGTTGTAGAAAGTTTCAATGTAATGCATCAAGTAAATACTGAGATATGGACTCTTAATTTAGTTGCACGCAAAACCTTAACCAGAATTTCTAAGTAAAAAAAGGGCCATAACTTGCATAAAATGCAGGATAGAGTTATCTAACTTAATAATCTACATAGGTGTGATAGTTGGGTAGTGCTGTATAAAGTTTCAATGCAATGCATCAATTAAATACTGAGATATGGACTCTTACTTTAGTTGCACGCAAAACTTTAACCAGAATTTCTAAGTAAAAAAGGGCCATAACTTGCATAAAATGCAGGATAGAGTTATCTAACTTGATAATCTACATTGGTGTGATAGTTTGGTAGGGTTGTAGAAAGTTTCAATGCAATACATGTTGTATTTAAGAACTTGCATGCAAAACCTTAACCAAAGTGTGACGTGGACGCCGACGCCGACGGCGACGCCGACGCCGACGCCGACGCCAGGGCGAGTAGTATAGCTCTCATATTCTTCGAATAGTCGAGCTAAAAACAAAAAACAATGTTATACGTTGAAAAGCAGCCAGTTTCACGAGAATAATGTTATATTCTGTAGCTAGGACAAACAAGGGAAGTTGAACTGGCCGCCATGATATAACTGAACAACTGTTGGAAACGACGTTAAACCCAAAATAACGCTAAATCTAAGAAAACATGGCCATAATTAACATGTGTGTCTACACAAATAATCGAAACAGGGAAGTATATATTGCAAAGGAAAATATCAGAGAAACAGATGGCAATGTATTTCGTTTAAATTACATTTTCAATTACCCTTAGCTGAAGTTGAAAGATAAACACATTTATAAAATAGAATATGAAATTGTTAAACTCTTACTTACATTCGTTCAGTCAATGCAGTTTCCGTTTCGTAGCCACTTATCTGAATGAAGAAATATCAAATATGGTTTGTAAAATAAAAAACAATATGGCTGTCAATGCAAGAACATCGTCATGCGCATGTGCACTGCTCTATTAACCCTTTCACATATACCACAGTATTATGTTTAAGACGACTAGGAAATCGTCTAGACAAAATAAGGAAAATCCGCATCAATAAAGGATATTTATTGCAAAAGTAGAATGCGTTCATGTTGAGTGATTTCGTTAAAATATGTTCAAAAGTCGTCTGCTACAGCTGGGGGATGAAGGTGCGAAGTTTAATCTTGTCATTGTATGAATTGTTTAACCCTTCGCCACCGTGATTACATCAATATATCTACTTTAGCTGTAAATTGCTGTTTTGTTTTACATTAAGGTTTTTCTTAGCTGAAGAGACAGACTGCCATTGATCACACGTTTCTCTAATACTGTAGGTGTATAATTATAACAACTTTTCTAGATTGAATTATCAATGTACATTTTGCATCAACTTATAAATAAGAGTTAATAATGCTATCCGAGACATACCCTTTCTAACAAATAGACATTTGTTGACGCTTTTATAGATGTTGAACACATTTTGTCAAATTAAGAAATTACTAATAATGAGTCATTCCTTTTTTCAACAACCGTCAATAAATATACTTTAATTGATAGATAGTTTACATCGTTGCGCTTACATGATTTCATAGTCGTTTGCTGAAGATTAACTGTATGTTAGACGGATCTATGGTATACACCCTTCACAGGATATCGAACGGTAAAGCTTTATATTTTTCATCTGCTTTATTGTCGTCTGATACATTCTTGAAAACTGGTTTAACAAGCTGAAATAGAATCAATCGGGGTGTCAAACAGTGTAGATCACAGATCAGCATAAACATAGTGTGTGGTCCGTTCTGAATGCAAAGCGAACATGGGGCATCACATATTTACGACATCTGACGTTAGCGAATATAAGTGAAATAGTGAGTTTGTTTAGAGACGTTCTAATTTCAAAAGGATCTATGAATAAGGTTGAATTATGATATCGACTTACGAATCTTAAATGTATCTATTCATAAATTTAGTGAATTAATAGTTATTTCTTTCATACAGCAGTATTCTGGCGATTTGTTACTCTCAGATGAACGTATGAATTTCCATTTGTTTTACATCAGATAGCTTTATGCAATTATATACAAATTCAATGAGTATGTATTCAATACACAGACTAGCTGTGAAGGACCAAGGCACCATATGGTAATATAAATGTATTACACTATCAATGGTATATTGAATAATAGACATTATCCCTCATACGACCCGAGTCAGACAAAATACTTTTAAAATGGTAGTAATGGCTTTCCCTCCTTGGCGCTTAGTGATGTATGGTTAGAAATACCACTGACTTCCTGGTGTCAGGGTAAATGAACCAGTATAACTTTGTAACTTTCCCAGGAAACGCCGTGATATAGATGATATATTGCTGAAATATAATACACCGTAAAAACGAACCCCTCATAAGTCATGATGATGATGAATTTTTGCTCATAGACACCTACTTATGACATGTCTTATAACAAATCTTCCAAACACAGAATGTTTGTCGTGCAATCCGGGACCTATCTATTTACACAGAAAAATGAACTATCGCAGAAGTAATTATGAGTCTATGCATTGAACAAAAGTACAAAGTTTCTTTTGTGAACAGTATAAATCCATATCAGCCTGTGTATCCTCACATTCTGTTCAAGATCTACACTTTTAACAGAGTACTTACACAAGTCTGTTATAAGACTCCGTCAACTTGTGTAGATTATGATAAGACCGATCAGAACCTTCACTTTTCAGAAATGCCAACTGGTACCATTTGTCATACACGGGCTCATATTTCCACTCATTAAGCAGTGTTCTGACGAATGTTCAGTCATATGTAACTGTTAATATGTAACTTTCTATTCAGCAGCGGCAATAGCAAAATGTTTAAGTAGTGCGATACACCTTTTCGCACCATACAACACCTAGCCCCGGTAGCGACGCGGGATGTAAACCTAGAGGTTATAAGTTCAGATCCAAGTACAACCAACATTCTTTCTGATGTTTGACAAAATTATATGCGACACTTATTGTAATTAGTTATTCGAATTTCATGTGAAGAAAACAGCCAGTTGCTTCGAAAGAATAATGACTGGAAAACTGGTGTAGAAAGCATGGAACTACATGGACAGGAGAACAAGTATCCCTGATATGGCTGAACAGTGATAAAATTTACGTTCGATCCAAATCAAACACTCATAAAACAGGTTACGCAGACGACTATGAAAACACCGAGACAAAACTATGGAAATATCTATAAATGTTTATATCATTTGTGCAAATAGAGAATACGCTCATATTGAGCAACTACTTAGTTTGTCAAAATGCTTGCAAAGATCGCTTGCTGACGAGGGAAATGATAAAATCGTGAGGTTTAATCTATTCATTGTATTGATTGTGAAACTCTTCGCCGCAGTGATTACATCAATATACGTTCATCTTCTGTATGCCGTAGTTTCTGTTTGACATTTAAATTCTCCTAATCTTAAGGGACACATTAACCTTTATAAGCTGTTTCTCTATTAACACTGAAGAGGTCCTTGTAGAAATGGAACCGAACATTTTAGCTTGAATTATCAATGTACATTGTACTACAACTTACAGTTTAGAACGTTAAGGAAACTATATAAGAGGGATGATTGATATACGATACAAACGCATCATTTGTATATGCCTTATTGATTTCAACTCGTGTATACTTTAATTGAAAGATAGTTTTTGTGCTTTATGATGTCTCAGTTGTTCAACAACAAGATGTACGTGCTCAAGACTTAAATTGTACACTCTTCACATGATATTGATAAGCAAAACTTGATATTATTTTCTTATGATTAATTGCCGTTTTCTACTCAACTAATTCATTCTTAAATTGCATCAATCCAGGTTTCAAACAGTGATGATCTCAGATCAGCCCACTTTATGTGTGTGCTCCAATCTGGGTTTCAAACAGTGTGGTTCTCAGATCATCCCATTCTACGTGCGTAGTCCGATTTAAATGCAAACTGAAGTTGTAGCATAGTTTATCAACGGTTGGAGACAGCCGCGGCTAGTGAGCAAAGAGTTAAATTGAGAGTTTGTTTAGAGACGTTATCATTTCCTACAGTTTCCATATATACAATTCAACTTTGATATATTGAGTGGCAAATCTTTAACATTTGTATTCATGAATTTAATGAATCAGTATTTATTTGCCCTAACACATCAGTGAGTTAACGAATGTTTAGTCTCAGGTATATATATATATATTTCATTAAACCTTATTTAAGATTGATATATGCAAAAAAATATCATAATAAAAAATCAGTTTGTTCGGTTTGCTAAAAAGTGTTATACGCCGCATCTAACATGTTCTCAGTTACAAAACCGCGTTTCCTGTTTAAGATACTTGTACTTATGGTCAATTTATCCTGACTCTATCGAGTCTGTCGTTATGCTTGACCTATACACCTTTATGCCAAGGAACGAAAGCCTATAATACTGTTTTAATTATTTGGTTTAACATGGCCGGGGATCAAACTCGCGACTCAAAGCGGACACTCTATCATTACATCTCCGAGGATAGTCCACAACTTCAGTGAATACGTATCGTATAATAAATGGTAGTCAGAAACCACTATCAATAGTTTATTGAATAATAACTTGTTTTCCCTCATACGCCTTAATGGTAACGACACATACTTATGACATTGTTTATAATAGTTATTCCGCAAACAGAATATAATTTGCACGGACATTGGTCTATTGAAGAAGTTAATATTTCCCTTTATCGGTGATATCAGGTGACAATGGTTTATTGAAGATCTCCGACTGAGCCATACAACAGTATTACAAATTGTATAAAGTGCTTTAATTTCCTCCTTGGCACTCAGTGTTGTAGCGAAATTGTGCATCTTAATTAACAGTTGTATACAGTACAGTCTGTCCACGGGACAATACACAAGTTAACATATCATACCAGTGTAGGTTCAGATCACTTTGGACATTTGCTAAGATCAATTAAAATCTTCACACTTTGAACTAAATTGCTAACGCACAAATGTTAGTTATATATATGACCTGAAACACGTTCTGGTGATGCATAGGCTGATCTTGACCTACACTATTCATAACAGTTTAACGCGTACCTTTATCCATGGGCGGATTTATGTTGTATTGTATACTATTTTAAATTTACTTCGTGTCTTTTAATCAACTATATATCTAACCCTTTCCCAAATAAAAAGCTTGTGGCAAGAGAAGAATATATGTATAGAGAACACCACTTTCTTTGTTACATATTACATAAGACAAATACAGGCAAACGGGTTTAGGTTTGAAGCGAATACTTTCCTGCTCATTATGAGCAAGCTCAGCTTGTGCCAAAACACTCTTTTTTTTGTTGGCCGTATATATCTTGATAGGTGAATAAACAAGATGATGTTAACATAATCTAGTCACAATGTCAATGTTCTACTGAGGAAGTTTGCCGTATATCTCTTGATAGGCGAACAAACAAGATGACGTTAACATGATCTAGTCACAAAGTCAATGTTCTACTGAAGAAGTTTGCCGTATATCTCTTGATAGGCGAACAAACAAGAGAACGTTAAGTTTAAGTTAGATCTAGTCACAAAGTCAATGTTCTACTGTGGAAGTTTGCCGTATATCTCTTGATAGGCGATCAGGCAAGATGGTGTTAATATGATCTAGCCACAAAGTCAATGTTCTACTGTGGAAGTTTGCCGTATTTCTCTTATTAGACGAACAAACAAAATGACGTTAACATGATCTAGTCACAAAGTCAATGTTCTACTGAGGAAGACTGTCGTATATCTCTTGATAGGTGAATAAACAAGATGATGTTAACATGATCTAGTCACAAAGTCAATGTTCTACTGAGGAAGTTTGCCGTATATCTCTTGATAGGCGAACAAACAAGATGACGTTAACATGATCTAGTCACAAAGTCAATGTTCTACTGAGGAAGTTTGCCGTATATCTCTTGATAGGCAAACAAACAAGAGGATGTTAACATGATCTAGTCACAAAGTCAATGTTCTACTGTCGAAGTTAGCCGTATATATCTTGATAGGCGAACAAACAAGATGACGTTAACATGATCTAGTCACAAAGTCAATGTTCTACTGAGGAAGTTTGCCGTATATCTCTTGATAGGCAAACAAACAAGAGGATGTTAACATGATCTAGTCACAAAGTCAATGTTCTACTGTCGAAGTTAGCCGTATATATCTTGATAGGCGAACAAACAAGATGACGTTAACATGATCTAGTCACAAAGTCAATGTTCTACTGAGGAAGTTTGCCGTATATCTCTTGATAGGCGAACAAACAAGATGACGTTAACATGATCTAGTTACAAAGTCAATGTTCTACTGAGGAAGTTTGCCGTATATCTCTTGATAGGCGAACAAACAAGAGGACGTTAACATGATCTAGTTACAAAGTCAATGTTCTACTGAGGAAGTTTGCCGTATATCTCTTGATAGGCGAACAAACAAGATGACGTTAACATGATCTAGTTACAAATTCAATGTTCTACTGAGGAAGTTTGCCGTATATCTCTTGATAGGCGAACAGGCAAGATGACGTTAACATGATCTAGCCACAAAGTCAATGTTCTACTGAGGAAGTCTGCCATATATCTCTTGATAATTGCAGTTGCTTCAAAAGCACGGTGAATCGCTCGTTTTGATTGGTTCAAAACCGATCACGTGACTAAAAGGAATTGCGTTTATTTTCCAATAACTGCAATTGATCACATGACCAGTTCACGGAACTACTTTCGGAAAATACCTTTAATTTCGACAGTTAACCGTAAAACAATGCCACAAATAATTATGCCGACGTCATATTCAGCTTAGTTTAATGAAAGTAATAATAAATAACACTCATGAGATATTATATCTATCACATAAAGAGATTTATGAGGCGTATTTCGATAAAAATGTACTTAACGTTTACAATATTTCTAGATGAAATTTACAGGTTTTTGGCGCCAAAGTGACTAACGTATGACGTCAAAACGCTGACGTGACGTCATTTTCCTAGTATTAGGTCATGTTCATCCGCGTAAAGAACATAAAAAAGAAATCCCAATTTTCAAATTTATATGTCCCTTTTCAAACAATTCTTTCGATGAAATATAGCTGTTTTTTTCTTAAACTGCAATTATAAGGGTTTAATGTATGTTTTGGTACAGTTATAAGAGTATAACACGAAATTGCCAAATTACACAGCTGACATAATGCCCTTCGGGCATTATTTGCTGAGTAATTAAGCAATTTCGTGTTATACTCAAGATTATAACTGTACCAAAACATACATTAAACCCTTTAATAAGCGAAAAAAAAGATGACATTTACATGATCTAGTTACAGAGTCAATGTTCTACTGAGGAAGTTTGCCGTATATCTCTTGATAGGCGAACAAACGAGATGATGTTAACATGAACTAGTCACAAAGTTAATGTTCTACTAAGAAAGTTTGCCATATAGTTCTTGATAGGCAAACAAACAAGATGACGTTAACATGATCTAGCCACAAAGCCAATGTTCTACTGAGGAAGATTGCCGTATTTCTCTTATTAGGCGAACAAACAAGATGACGTTAACATGATCTAGCCACAAAGCCAATGTTCTACTGAGGAAGATTGCCGTATTTCTCTTATTAGGCGAAAACAAACAAGATGACGTTAACATGATCTAGCCACAAAGCCAATGTTCTACTGAGAAAGTCTGCCATATATATCTCTTGATAAGCGAAAGAAAAGATGACATTTACATGATCTAGTTACAGAGTCAATGTTCTACTGAGGAAGTTTGCCGTATATCTCTTGATAGGCGAACAAACGAGATGATGTTAACATGAACTAGTCACAAAGTTAATGTTCTACTAAGAAAGTTTGCCATATAGTTCTTGATAGGCAAACAAACAAGATGACGTTAACATGATCTAGCCACAAAGCCAATGTTCTACTGAGGAAGATTGCCGTATTTCTCTTATTAGGCGAACAAACAAGATGACGTTAACATGATCTAGCCACAAAGCCAATGTTCTACTGAGGAAGATTGCCGTATATCTCTTATTAGGCGAACAAACAAGATGACGTTAACATGATCTAGCCACAAAGACAATGTTCTACTGAGGAAGTTTGCCGTATATCTCTTATTAGGCGAACAAACAAGATGACGTTAACATGATCTAGCCACAAAGCCAATGTTCTACTGAGGAAGATTGCCGTATATCTCTTATTAGGCGAACAAACAAGATGACGTTAACATGATCTAGCCACAAAGACAATGTTCTACTGAGGAAGTTTGCCGTATATCTCTTATTAGGCGAACAAACAAGATGACGTTAACATGAACTAGTCACAAAGACAATGTTCCACTGAGGAAGTTTGCCGTATATCTCTTAATAGGCGAACAAACAAGATGACATTATCATGAACTAGTCACAAAGACAATGTTCCACTGAGGAAGTCTGCCGTATATCTCTTGATAGGCGAACAGGCAAGATGACGTAAACATTATCTAACCATGAAGCCAATGTTCTACTGAGGAACTTAGCCGTATATCTTTTGCATTTTGATGAATGTACACGCACAAACATTCTGTTCAATCAAACGGATCAATTTAAACCTTTCCATTATATAGACGCTTTATGACGCCTCTGCAGCAAAAGACCTTTGAAAACAATATAACAAAAGGAGAAAATGCTCAAAACAAGCAATTTCTCAATTTTGCCACACTGTTTTTTATTCTTTTCCATATTCAACATTTCTTATAGAGATATTTCATATTTTTGTCGAAATGTTTTCATAGTTGTCTGCTGCAGCTTTGTTGTATGTGGGAAAGGGTTAATAATTCATACGTATGGTAGTATGGCATTTTGTACGAAAATACATACATGTTTTTTTATCACATTGCCGGTAAAACATCGGCATTGGATGTTTTCCTTTAGTTCATAGCAACCCTTAAACGTATGTTAACATATGTGTAGCAGACGACATTTGAAAACATCGCTGCAAAAGGAGAAATTGCTCATAATAATCATTTTCTCAATTCGTCGTCACAAAGTGCTCAACTGTATTCAGTCTTTATATTTGTATGTATTAAGGCGTATGCCTAAATGTTTTCAAGGTCGTCTGCTGCAGATTGCTTGTATGTTGGAATAGGTTAACATTGTCTATAATGTTCATGTTTATATGATTTACTGTATTCAATAAAGACTATAAGTAGCATATCAAGTTAATTATGTTTAAACGGTAGAACTTTATAATTCAACTTTGAGTTAACCCTTTCCTTGATAAAGACGGCTTTCGATGACAATGCAAACGACGACTTATAGATAGATTGAAGGACAATCATGCATAGTTTGAAAGTGCGAATTTTCAGGTTTCTACACATTTTTTTTAACTAAACAAGTCGTCTGTTACAGATTCAAAGGTCTAAGACGCGCCGTGTAATACTTCATTTAATGGATTGTCAAACCTTTCGCCACAGTGATCAGCTCAATATACATACATATTTTGCAGTTTCTGTTTGAAATTTAACTTCTGCTTAGCGTAAGGGAAAGAAATACGAATTCTCTATTAACATAGGGAGTACTATACAACTGCATAGGTCAATGTAGAGTTGGACTTTTTTAGATTGGATAATCAATGGATATTGTTAAAAAAACTGACATTAAAAAACCGTTGATGATGTCAAATAAGAGTAAAAAAATATATACAATACATTGTGTCAAAAGAAAATATTGTTCCTTATGAGTATTTCCTCCCTTTGCCACAATGTTTCAAACTCATGTCCATAAATACAATGTTTTAATTCAAAGAAAGTTAACATAATTTTGCTTATATGATTTCATAGTCGTCTGCTAAAGATTTACTGTTTGTGGTAAGGATTTAAATTATACATTGCTTACATGATATCGGATGTCAACACTTGATCTTTTCCGTCTGCTTTATTGTGGTCTACAACACTCTAGTAAACCCTTTTAAAATAGTTGAAGTAGAATTAATCTGGGTGTCAAACAGTGTGGATCTGAGATCAGCCTAAACAGATTGTGGTCCGATCTGGATGCAAACTGAACATTGGTTATCAATGGCAGGCGACTTCTGCCGCCAGTGTGAAAATGGTTTAATTGTGAGTTTGTTTAGAGACGTTTTAACTTCCTTAAGTTAAGTATCTATAAGTGAGGTTTAACAGTTTAATCGACTGGTGATTCTTTATCTGCTTGATCTCAGATCAGCCCTAACATTTTGTTGACTCCAATCTGGATGCAAACTCAACGTTACGCATAGGGATCAACTGTTGGCGATATTCATCGCTATGAGGCAAATGATTACATTGTGAGTTTGTTAGAGACATTTTAATTTCCTTAATTTGTATACAAATAAGGTTCAACAATCATTACATATCGACTTGTGAATCTTTACGATAATAATTCACATATTTAGTGAAGACGTACTTGTTTACTCACAAAATGGCAAATTGGAGGACACTATATACTATTTTAGATTGTCAATAATTAATGAGAATTTTAATTGTTCCTTCATCCCTTTCACACCTGCAGATGCATGTGTACGCATTTATAGAAGACCATCTTTTTAACATCATGGCATAGGGAGAAGTTGTTAATAACTCTATTCAATAATTATACTTTAAGTTATGGAATGTACTACATTTCTCCAACAGGTGTCTTTAAATTCGTCTGCTGCAGATTTTTTGTATGAGTATATGATGGTGAAAGATGAACATGTCCATTGTAAATTGAGTTGTAAGTTGTCACCGGTTGTTGTATGTGAGAAAGGCTATTGACCGATCAGAAATTATCTTTGAAACGAATATAATGTTGATTTTATATAATTCAAAAACATATCGAGTTATCACGATATATCTGTTAAACACAAAGTAGTTTTAGAGAGTGGTACCCTTTTGAAGTGGAACGAAACGGACCAATATATCTAACTACACAAATTACTATTTTACAAGCCCTTTGTTCCGGTTTTTAACCTAATTTCTCTGATGCCAAGATGTTACTGTTTTCACTCATTCTTTAACATTTAACATCAAGTCAAAGTAGGCAAAAAGGTAGGAATACTAAACATACTCGGGATATATCGTAATTCGGTATTTGAAATACTTTGGTAGATCGTTGCTCAATAATAAAAATAAACAGGTAATTTCAACATTAAAAAAAACCATGCGTGAATTACGCAGTACTCCATAGTAAATTATCGGGGAAGATAGAAGTTCTACATTTTAAAAACTTAGGGTACATCGTAGTGCTTAACTTTTTTTTCAAACCTGCATATATATACATGTATGTAGGTCGATTGCATATCTTGTGTTTCATGCACCTTAACTCACAAATATATGCGTTTTATCAACCCATTTAGCGAATTTTCGGATGTTTATCATGGCTTCTTTATATTATCTCATCCTAAAAATCACTTCGAAGATCTAATTCTTCAGATGTTGCTAGCTGTATGGAACGCCAAATCTACATAAACTCAAATATTTGAAGAGCTCTTCAAATATTTAGAGAGCTCTCCAATTGAATTGATGATATCATTAATTCAATTAAAGAGCTCTTCAATTGAATTGGAGAGCTCTCTAATTCAATTGAAGATATCTCTAAATCAACTTAATTGAAGATATCTCCAAATCAATTAGAGATATCTTCAAATCAATTGGAGAGCTCTGCAATTCAATTGGAGATATCTCCAAATCAATTATGGATATGTTTAATTTGGAAGAATTGGAGATATCTCCAATTCATTTGTTGCTCTCTCTAATTGAATTAAAGATATCTCCAATTGATTTGGAGAGCTCTCTAATTCAATTAGTGAGAGCAACAAATGAATTGTTGATTTGGAGATATCTTCAATTGAATTAGAGAGGTCTGCAAATCAATTAGAGAGCTCTCCAATTGAATTGATGATATCAGTAATTCAATTGGAGAGCTCTCTAATTATTTGAAGAGCTCTCTAAATATTTGAAGAGGGAACGCAAATCTACATAAACTCAAATATTTGAAGAGCTCTTCAAATATTTAGAGAGCTCTCCAATTGAATTGATGATATCATTAATTCAATTGAAGAGCTCTTCAATTGAATTGGAGAGCTCTCTAATTCAATTGAAGATATCTCCAAATCAACTTAATTGAAGATATCTCCAAATCAATTAGAGATATCTTCAAATCAATTGGAGAGCTCTGCAATTCAATTGGAGAGCTCTGCAATTCAATTGGAGATATCTCCAAATCAATTATGGATATGTTTAATTTGGAAGAATTGGAGATATCTCCAATTCATTTGTTGCTCTCTCTAATTGAATTAAATATATCTCCAATTGATTTGGAGAGCTCTCTAATTCAATTAGTGAGAGCAAAAAATGAATTGTTGATTTGGAGATATCTTCAATTGAATTAGAGAGGTCTTTAAATTAATTAGAGAGCTCTCCAATTGAATTGATGATATCATTAATTCAATTGGAGAGCTCTCTAATTATTTGAAGAGCTCTCTAAATATTTGAAGAGCTCTTCAAATATTTGAGTTTATGTAGATTCGGCGTTCCATATAGCTGACACCACTCAATACACATCTCCTATATACGTGTGCATCCGAATTTCTTGAGCCTAAGTATTCAAATTCAAACACTGTTGAGGATTAAATTAATCTTTCATCATGCTTATTTTTCATTTCAAATGTCAAAAGCAAACATTAAAATCAGGTAGCGACGCGAGCTGTATATCCAGGGGTTGTGAGTTAGAATCGAGTTCGGCCATCATTCTTTCTGACGTTTCACAAATGTCAATGCGACAAACATCATTCGCCTTCCCCCTGTTGAAAAGCAGCCTGCTGCATGGAAATACTGTTGTATGGAGTACTAGTGTGGAAAAGGCAGTAAACACATGGGTAGGTGAACCAGTCGCCATGATTTAACTGAACAAAAGTTGAAAACGTCGTTAAACCCCCACAACGACGCTAAAGCTGAGCAAAAATGTCCATAATATATGTGGCTGCACAAATAATCTAAACACGGAAGTAAATATCGAAAAGAAAAAGAATATCAGTAAAAAATGGAAATATATTTCGTTAAAGTTAACTTTTCAATTACCTTTAGCTAAAGGATGAAAGATGTATACATTTATGAAATAAAATATAATAAGTATGAACTCTTACTTTGTTTCGTTCAGTCAATACAGATTCCGTTGTGTAGCCTTCTTTCTTTTCTGAATTAAGAATGATCAAATCTTGTTTGTAAAATATTAGTCAAAATGGCTATCGTTGGGAGAAAATCGTCATGCGCATGTGCAATGCTCTATTAACCCTTCCTCGTATACCTCAAAGTATGCTTCAGACAATTTTGAAAACAATCGGGTTATCACAATTAGAACATCCCCTTCATAAAGTGTTTCTGTATTGACACAGGTAGTACATATCACTGAAAATGTCATGTAGAATTGGATCTAAATATTTAAGATTGAATTATCAGTTTCCATCGAACAATAATTTACAGTTCAGAACGTTTTGGATAAGAGATAAGAGTAAACAATGCAATACTCTACATACCCTTTCCAACAAGTGACGAATGCTGACACTACTACATATTTTGAATATATTGTGTCAAACGATGAAATTGCTCATAATTAGTAATTTCATCCTCTGATACAATGTTTTCAACTCTTGTCAATAAGTACCTGTATGCGTTAATTCATAGATAGTTTACATAGCTATGATTATATGAGTTCATAATTGTCTGTTGAAGAGTGATATGTTGAAAGGGTTCATGATATACACCCTTCACATGATATCACATGGAAACACTTGATATTTTTCGTCTGCTTTATTGCCGTTTACTACACTCTTGAAATCTCGTTTAAAATGCAGAAATAAAATCAATCTGGGTGTCAAACAATGTAGATCACAGATCAGTATAAACAAGTTCTGTGGTCCGATCTGGATGCAAACTGAACATGGTTTATCAATGGTCGGCGACATCTGACATTGGCGAGAGAGGAGTTAAATTGTGAATTTGTTTAGAGTCGTTTTAATTTCAAAAGAATCTATAACTGCTATCACCTATACAATTCCCTCCGTATACTGATAGACTAAAACACCTAGAAATCCCATCACTAGAGTACAGAAGACTAAGAGCAGACATGTTACAAGTCTTCAAAATTCTCAACAAATATGATCTAACTTCAAAAGAGGAATGTTTAACCTTATCAAAGTACAAAAATACAAGAGGAAATAGTCTCAAACTATTAAAAAAAAAAAAAATAGTCAGGATAGTGGATCACTTGAACTCGCTCCCAGACGTAGTTGTAATGGCACCTAGTATAAACGCCTTTAAAACTAGATTAAATAACCATTGGATTAACCACCCATCTAAATTCAACCCACGCTGCCACTTGTCAACAAATACAAGAAATATCATAAACATAAGGGATGGACCATTAGAAGCCGTAGGCTATCCAGTGGTCTTGGAACCGTAAGTCAACCGTAAGTCAATAAGTAAGGTTCAACAAAGATATCGACTGGCGAAGCTGAAATAAATATATTTATGAACTAAGTGAATTAGTAATTATTTCCCTCATACAGCAGTGTTCTGACTATTTGTTACTCTCAAATGAACGTATAAATTTAAATTCGTCTTACATCAGATAGCTGTATGCATTTATATACAAATTCAGTGAGTCTGTATTCAATAAACATGCTAGTAGTGAAGGACCAAGGCACCATATGTTAATATATTACACTCTCAAGGATATATTAGATAATATACATTATCCCTCATACGACCCGAGTAATACCAAATACTTTAAAAATGGTAGTAATGACTTTCCCTCCTTGGCGCTTAAGGTTGTTGGGTTAGCAATACGACTGTTTTCCTGGTATCAGGATAAATGAACCAGTATAACTTTGTAACTTTCCACGGAAACGCCGTGATATAACTGATATATTGTTGAAAGCAACATTTTACACAATAAAAATGAATCCCTCGTAAGTCATGAGAATGACGGATTTCTTCTCACTGACATCTACTTATGAAATGTCTTATAACAAATATTCCACAAACAGAATGTGTGTCGGGCAATCCGGGACCTATCTATTTACACAAGCAATGAACTACTTCAGAAGTTATTATGAGTCTATGCATTGCAAAAAAAGTACAAGGTTTCTTTTGTGAACAGTATAGATCCAAATAAGCCTATGCGTCCTCACAGTCCGTTCACATTCTTTTCACAGAGTACTTACACAAGTTTGTTTTAAAACGCTGTCAACTTGTGTAGATTTTGATAAGACTGACAGATGGACAAGATGATCTGAACCTGCACTGTTCAAAAATGCCAACTTGTACCATTTATCATGCACGGGAAATATTTACTCGCATAAATCAGTGCTCTGACAAATGTTAAGTCAGATAATTCTACTAAGATACGCGCAAGCAAATGTATATATAGTATATGGTCAGTGCTAATAAGCATCTAAAAATAATATTAAAATATTTACTAATAATTTGATGGCTCAGTTCGAAACAGTTGTTACTGTTTGGTGTAAAGACATGCAGATACAACTGTTAAAGTCTAAGAAGATGTGTAAATAGTATAGTTAGGTGTAATAAGGGATACGGATTTCACTATGCACAATCCCCCAAGTGTATACGACCGCATCAACAAATAACCCTGGTAAATTGTAACCCTTTGTTTCCTCTAGAAGGAAAAGTAATATTCATTCTAAAAAAGTAGATTTATTTGTGATATTTGAATAGCATTTTTTTTCCACTTGCAGATGCATTTGCTGCAGACAACTCTTGAAAGCATTGTGTCAACAGGAGACATAAAAAGCGATATCTCCTTTTGCCATAATGTTTTCTATGCTTTTCTGAACATTTGCTGCAGACAACTATTGAAAGCATTGTGTCAACAGGAGACATAAAAAGCGATATCTCCTTTTGCCATAATGTTTTCTATGCTTTTCTGAACTATTTAGAAAATAAAACGGAGGTATTAAACCTTACTCACATACTTACCATTTGTGAGGCCTCTGCAGCAGACGACTTTTGGAAATATGATCACAAATGAAGAAATTGCGCGGTATATTTATATATTCTACGAATAATTTACTGCGGCATCAGAAAGGGTGACATTTACCCATTTTTTAAAAATATTCTACTCTGACTTAGCTTGTCTGATACCAATATAATGTGGTATAATGTTATCATTGGATATCTTTCTACAAATATAATCATATAGCTTGATTGTTAAATCACGCTTTCGTTTGTAGCAAGGTTCCAGTTATTTGCCTAGAAAGTTTTTAAATTAGTCTGCTGCATAGTCGATGTATGTGGAAGGTAAACATAAACTTTATTTCTTTCACTGATGCACAGCGACGGGGGAAAATGACAACACGTATAAGCTGTTTTCCTCAAAAGTGTTTTCTGATTTCACGCCTACGTACATCGTCTATTCAAATCGTCTTCAATCAAATTGATTGCTGCAGCATCAGAAAGGGGGAAATTTCAAAGCTTATTTTTTCTTCTTGAAGCCCCTTTTTTGAATTCAAAGAAAATTTGATTTGATTCAAGTTATATTGATTGGATATAAAACATGATAGCCAGATGGCATCAGAAAAGTGGCAAAATGACAAAAACATTTTTAGATAAATCGGTAGAAGTGTTTGCTTAGTGACACTTTACACAATTGGTTTCATGATTTGCTTGATGTTTCATCATGAGCCAATGCATACTATTGCTTCTGTGAAATAACGTTGAGAGATGTCAATTTTAGGCTCACACTAACCTGAAGTTTTGTCCATAAAATGTGTAGGATACAAGTCACATTTGTTAACTTAAGCTTGTATGAAATAAGCTGTAATATATTTGATAACATCAATTAACTTCAAATATTGATTTTGGTAGTAAAGTATTATGCTCAGGGGAAAGGGTGCGTGGGGGTTGGGGGGGGGGGGGGGGGGGGGGGGGGTTATGGGGCAGAGTTTAATTGTGAAATTCCTTTATATATGTTGGAAATCGTTTTTACTGTATGCTGTTGCATTTAAATTAATGTATTATGCAATTTTAACATCGATACAAATCATATTGAACCAAATACAGGAGGCCTTTGAAATCAGTATAGGAAGTTTTCAGATTGCTCTTAAAGAAAGTATGAACTTTTCTTGCATTGTTTTTCTTTTCCATATTTGCAAACAGAAATAATCAATACTGATAATTAATGCTTTCAATATAGAAGAGAGCAATTTGTTTACTGTTTACATTTTGATATAAGTGTAGCCTTATAGATCAACCTGCCTAAAACTGATTTGTTCAATATGAATTGTAATTGATCTTATTTTGTTACATATTTTTTAGAATTGAAACAAGACATTAATGCTTTCTTATCACTAGTACAACTATATTTCAATTGAAGCCCTCTGCCTCCCCTATAGCTGGCAATAATACTATGAAATCTCACCTGGAAGGCAGTGGTTAGGCGTCGGCCTCTCGTCCCAATGGTTCGGGTTCGAGTCCCGTGATAAACAGGTTCTGCTTCCGAGATGTTTCCATACCAAAGGCGCGAGTACTTGTAAAATATACAGGAAGCAGAAATCGAGCGTGAGTAAGATAAGATGAAAGCTTGTTTCGCAATCGATATAAAATAAATAAGTTTAAACCTAAACAAAGTATCACCTTGTATTTTGGGACGACACCTTTATTTGTTAGCTCAGTCAGTAGTGACCCGAGCTGTAAATCCAGGGTTTTGAGGTCGAATCAAACGGTGGCTAACATTCTTTCGGACAATTGACAAAGTCAATGCGCACCGCCTCATTTTACTTCACCAATGGAATGACGGTCAATGTGGAAATGCAGTTATTGCCTTGGAATACAGGTCTTAAAATAGCGGTACGAAGGAAAAAGGATAGTACCAGTTACCAGACTCAACCAGCCCATTATAAATGCCTTACCTTGTTTCGGGTGCGGAAAGAACACGCATTTTAGACGAAACTGTCCCTAACAGACCCAGGCTTCAACAAGACCGACAATCCGGAAAAAAGACGACGGCGGACGAGTGTCCAAAACTAAGGGTGAAACGTCGGCACCCGGTGCTCGGGATAAAGACGATGATAAGCAATGTCAGAAAATTGATTTTGTGAAAAATAGGTTAAGGGAACATATTGAATTCTAAAAAAGCATTGGCACGAATGAATGTATTCTAGATAATTTAATGTATGGATACAAGATCATTTTATATTCATTACCAAGAAAATCAATTGATAAAAATCGAATTACGGGAGAGAAGTTTTGTTGAAAATGCAATTAGGGATTTATTGGACGGTGGTTTGATAACCCAATGCAGACAAATACCTATGCCGTTAATCCTTTGACGGTGTCAATTCAAAACAACTGAAAATAATTTATTCTTGACTTGAGATTAATTAAGGTGCATATTTGGAAGCAGACAGTCAAGTACGAAGATCTTAGAATAGCGTTGTTGTATTTACAGAAAGATTGCTGGATGATTAGGTTTAATATCCATTCTGCTTATCACGCGATGGCTTTACGTAAATTCTACCGTGGATCATTACAGCATGATGTTTGGAATCAATTTCATAAATAATGAAGCTATTTTCTTTCAGTTTGGTCCACAAAAAGGTTGTTCCCATTGCCTTTTGATTTTCACACCATGTTTAATGGGCGTCGGCGTTATTCATATATGCCTGACCAGATAATACAATTGAAGGGGAAGGAAACTCTAGACTGCCAGATCACCTGCCCATATATTTCCCAGTTTTCTTGCATACGTACTTGAAACAACACCCTTCCAAGAAAATTGGCTACCTTCCTTCAAAAAGACAGTTTAGCTTTTTGATATAAGATAAATTACGCTAGTCGCAATGATTGTGTATATCATCCTCAGGCGCGTTGACCGAACCTTGAATCACACTTCAAACTCTTGATTTGACAACCCTAATCTTTTTTTTTTGGGGGGGGGGGGGGGGATGGGGGGGGGGGGACTGAGAGCGATTGCATCACAACCCACTTTTAAATGGCCGTATAATTTCTTATTTCTGATCATTTGGTAAAACATAAAGTCAAGATTGCCGGAGAAAAACTATAGTACTGGAGAATTCCTTCCACACGAAACAGCACAGACTGGTCTCCATTCCTCACACGATATAATAGTAACTAGCCATGGATCCAGGTCTAGTGCACAGTCTACCACGGTACGGTAAAAAAAAACCAGGTTAGTTTGAAAGACGGGATATATTTTCAGTTGAATGGCACTCAGGGAAAATCGAAATTATATTTGCGACCAGTGTAGCTCCAGATCAGCCAGCGAAATTGATCTGGCTCTGCACTGTTTGCCAAACAGTCAAAGAAAGTTTCGAGAAACTTCTGTTAAGCAGTGTCCATTGAATCCTTAAGACTGAATGCCCAGACAGGTCTTGTTCCATACATGTAATGATTACATTATGATTTAGAAATATGTCCTTTTGGACAGAATGTTCTCAAAAGTTGTCTATCTTATATGTGTTACTAGTGTGTCAACATGTTGGAAAGGTTTAAATAAACACAATGTTTAAAAAAGTTGTCTATTGTAAATATGTAAATAGTTGTCAACATGATGGAAAGGGTTAAATAAACATGTTTCAATTTTTCCTTTAACCACAATGTTTTCCACTTTTAGTCATAGGTTATCCATTCAATTATAGAGATTTTCTTTTTTTTTGAAAAAATATGTTTAAAAGTTGTCTGCTGCAGAATTGTCGTATGAGGGAATGGGTTAAAGCGGCATAACTTTCAGTTATATCAGGGCAACGGTACATTTTAGGTAGTCCACGCGAAAAGGTACAAATTGGCTTTAGTGAATAGTAGGCCTATATATCCAGATTAGCCTGATGAAAACCTACACTTTTCATGAATTAATAAATGAAGCTTGTTAGAAGCCTCAGTCAACTTAGTGTAGATTATGATTAGACGCAGCAGATTCAAAACACTTTTCATGAAATAACCCTTTCCCACATACAACAAATCTGCAGCAGATGGCTTTGAAAACATATATACAAAAACGTGAAAAATCTCCATTAATGAAGGTTAAATTATTAAAAAAAGAGTTGAAAACATTGTGGCAAAAGGAGAAATTGCCCGTCAGATGCGTCTAAAAGTGGGAAAGGGTTAATAACTTAAACTTGTTAGAAGCCCCAGTCGTCAATGTGTGTAGATGTATATGTAGCAGATGTATAACATAATATGGTTCTTCATTGCTCAGAAATGCCAAGGGAAAACCATTACTACAATGTTTAAAGTCTTTGGTATGACCTGGCTTGAGATCGAACTCCCGACCTGCCGCACCCGAAGCGATTCTCCTTTATCATTGATCCCCTGCCTGCCTCAGTGTAGTGGTGGTGTCTATTTATAATAGTGAGACCACTATCACGAGGGCAAGCCATTTCTGACAAGACACGTTAGAAAGTTTACGTCTCTGACTCCTGTCCCTTACCACAGACAGATATTCGGTACTGTTACAGTTGAACCTGTGGTAAAAGACCACCCATGGGAAGATACCAATTTGGTCTTTGTTCACAGGTGTTACACTGACTTACAAGTTTACGTCTCTGACTCCTGTCCCTTACCACAGACAGACATTTGGTACTGTTACAGTTGAACCTGTGTTTAAAGACCACCCATGGGAAGATACCAATTTGATCTTTGTTCACAGGTGTTACACTGACTTACTAGTTTACTTCTCTGACTCATGTCTCTTATCCCAGACAGATATTCGGTACTGCTACAGTTGAACCTGTGTTTAAAGACCACCCATGGGAAGATACCAATTTGATCTTTGTTCACAGGTGTTACACTGACTTACTAGTCTACTTCTCTGACTTATGTCCCTTATCCCAGACAGACATTCGGTACTGTTACAGTTGAACCTGTGTTTAAAGACCACCCAAGGGAAGATACCAATTTGATCTTTGTTGACAAGTTTCATTAAATTGCAGGATAATTTGGAAACTAAAAGTGTTGTTGCTAAAGACAGAGAATTTGTCTTTAGCACAGGTTTAACAGTATTTAACTAGCTGTCGGCTTATAACGTCCATATCAGAACGAACCCATACCAAACATTCGACCTCCCTCCTTATAACGTCCACATCAGAACGAACCCATACCAAACCGTCGACCTCCCTCCTTATAACGTCCACATCAGAACGAACCCATACCAAACCGTCAACCTCCCTCCTTATAACGTCCATATCAGAACGAACCCATACCAAACATTCTACCTCCCTCCTTATAACGTCCACATCAGAACGAACCCATACCAAACCGTCGACCTCCCTCCTTATAACGTCCACATCAGAACGAACCCATACCAAACCGTCAACCTCCCTCCTTATAACGTCCATATCAGAACGAACCCATACCAAACATTCGACCTCCCTCCTTATAACGTCCACATCAGAACGAACCCTACCAAACCTTCGACCTCCCTCCTTATAACGTCCACATCAGAACGAACCCATACCAAACATTCTACCTCCCTCCTTATAACGTTCATATCAGAACAAACCCATACCATACATTCGACCTCCCTCCTTATAACGTCCACATCAGAACGAACCCATACCAAACCGTCAACCTCCCTCCTTATAACGTCCATATCAGAACGAACCTGAAATATTCTTCTACCTTTCTTTTTTTTTTTTTTTACTCAGATGGTTTTTCAAGCGACTAAAAGAAATAGTCGTCTGTTTCATATACATTTAAGGAAAATATGTTATTGAAACCTCGAGATGCGAGAATTTATATAGAGTTGAAACTCTTTCGAAATATTCTACTTCTACATTTCGAAATATTCTACTTCTACTTTTCGAAATGCAGTCGAACCTGTGATTAAGACCACCATTGTTTAGCAATTCTCTGTATTTAGCAACCAAATTTGTTTGTTTCCCAATTACTCATTTTCTGCATAAATCAACCTGCAATTAAGGACCATCTGTGAACAGAGACCAGATTGTTCTCTTCCTATTAGTGGTCTTTATACACAGGTTTCACTGTAAAATACCTTATTTGTTTTCAAAGCAGACGACTCAATATATACAATATGAGGTTAACAGTTGATCCTGTCCTTTCTTTGAAGGAATACTTTAGACTGTACAGATTCGTCTGCTTCAGAAACATGTAGCCTAATGAGATGCATGCTTTTGAATTAGGTTATAGGAAAATTGCTAGTTTTGGACAAACTACTTTCCATACAGTTGATTCAAAAGCAGTCAGCTGTAAAAGTGTCAAAAGTCGTCTGAATTACGGGATGTTTGTTTGGTTCATTGCATACGTATTCTATGTATATCGCTACGGCACGGTGACCTCACGGCGCTCTTATCACAATCATGGGGTTCTTACTGCGCGTCTTCTACGTATGTCGCGACTGCACGGCGACCACATGGTGCTCTTACCACGCCCATGGGGCTCTTACTACACGTCTTGTCTTCTACGTATATCCCGACTGCACGGCGACCTCACGGCGCTCTAACCAAGCTCATGGGGTTCTTACTACACGTCTTCTACGTATATCCCGACTGCACGGCGACCTCACGGCGCTCTAACCACGCTCATGGGGTTCTTACTACACGTCTTCTACGTATATCGCTACTGCACGGCGACCTCACGGCGCTCCTACCACAATCATGGGGTTCTTACTGCGCGTCTTCTACGTATATCGCGACTGCACGGCGACCTCACGGCGCTCTAACCAAGCTCATTTGGTTCTTACTGCGCGTCTTCTACGTATATAGCGACTGCACGGCGACCTCACGGCGCTTTAACCACGCTTAGGGGGTTCTAAACTGCGCGTCTTCTACGTATATCGTGAGTGCACGGCGACCTCACGGCGCTCTAACCACGCTCATGGGGTTCTTACTGTGCGTCTTCTACGTATATCGCGATGGCACGGCGACCAGACGACGCTCTAACCACGCTCATGCGGTTCTTACTGCCCGTCTTCTACGTATAACGCGACTGCACGGCGACCTCACGGTGCTCTAACCACGATCATGGGGCTCTTACTGCGTGTCTTCTACGTATATCGCGACTGTACGGCGACCTCTCGGCGCTCTAACCACACTCATGGGGTTCTTACTACACGTCTTCTACGTATATCGCGACTGCACGGCGACCTCACGGCGCTCTAACCACGCTCATGGGGTTCTTACTGCGCATCTTCTACGTATATCGCGACTGCGCAGCGACCTCAAGGCGCTCTAACCACGCTCATGGGGTTCTTACTGCGCGTCTTCTACGTATATCGCGAATGCGCAAGTGTTGAAAGTGGTGGTGTGTTATATGTTGTTTACTGAGGGATGCGTAGATAGGATTAGATCAATTAAGTAAGTTTAAACTATCTCGTTGAGTACTTGATGGTAACATACAGTATGTAAAATAGGAGCATTCATGCAAACAATAAACATACATGTAAGTATTATCAAAGTTATTACATTTTATTCAAAGTTGATATATCTATATACATGTAACAGTACGTATAATACATACACGTTAAATATGCGCCGTTTGACCAGTCTGTAAAGTAATGACTGTTTTATTTAATTGTGTTATCTTGCCTTCTTCAAAAACTTGACAATTCATTAAACACATTTGTTTAAACCAAATCCACACGACAACAGTTATATTGTTAAAAGAGAATCATAATTAAAGTATTCTGGCAACAAAAAGTTATTAAGCTAAAATCGGGACAAATAAATTATAATGGTCTAGATATTCGAAAGTGTATGTAAGTATGGTAGTTGTCATCTCATATCTATCATTTCGTGTGAGTCGTAGTCGTATCATGCACACTTAATGTAACACAATCAAAGTATTTTGTAGAGGCAAATGGTGAAATGAACAATTGATTGATTGATTGGTGTTTAACGCCGTTTTCAACAATTTGTTCAGTCATATCAAGGCGAACAGTTCACCTACTCATGCGTTTCCTGGTTTTCCCACATCAGTGCACCACACAGCATACCTTCCAAGCAACTGGCTGCTTTTCCACATAGACTGTTAAACAGCCCATTTGTGAAATGAACAAACGACTCGTTCAATTTTGTCAAACTTTCACAGGAAACGCCGTGATATTACTGGAGAATAATTGATAGTGGAGTAAAATCAATCAAATTTGGATTTTTTTTTAAATTAACCCTTTTTAATATACAAACACTTTCTGACGCCTCTGCACGGTCGAATTTTGACAATATAGCAATTCATCCTCTTGTCATAATGCGTCCAACTCTATTCAATAATTACACTTTCATTTACAATGGTTTTCCATGTTTTTCCAAGAGGTTGTCAAAGCCATCTCCTTCAGATTGTATTATGTGGGACAGGGTTACACTGAGCTCATCACAATTCCTTATTTAACATATGCAATCGGAAGAGTTGATACTAACGATAATCGTCTGACTGATATAAAACTTAGGCAAATCTATGGAAAATCTCTTTAACTGAAACTTTTAAATAAAGTTTAAAATATTGTGGCAGAAGAACTAAAGCTCATGATGAGCAATTGCTTATTTTGTCACATTGTGGACTGTCAATCCAGGGGTTGTGATTTCGAACCCAGCTTGGCCAACATTATTTCCACCGTTTGACAAAAGTCATTGTGACAAGCTTCATTCGTCTTCTACCAATGGGCAAACAAAAAATCTATGTGGAAAAGCAGCCAGTTGCTTGGAAAGATCGTTGTGTGTATTACTGGTGTGACGAAGCCAGGAAACACATGAATAGGTGAACTGGCCGCAGTGAAATGACAGAACAATTGTTGAAAACAGCATTAAACACCAATCAATAAATCTGACTGATATATTGCTTATGAATTAGTTTTACCCTCCCTTTCCCAAATACATGTACAACAAATTTGCAACAAACGAAATTGAAAAAACATAGGCAAATTTATTGAAAATCTCTATAACTGAAACATTTAATTAAAGATTAAAATATTGTGACAGAAGAAGCAAAATAGAATATGATTTAATGAGCAATTGCTTCTTTTGTCACAATGTTTTTAAAATGTGTGTGTTGCAGATGCATCAAAATGCATTTATATCTGAGAAATAAATATGATAATATCTAATTTATTTTTTGATACTTATATCCCGCTTCAAATATATAACATAATTATCAGCCATTATAAGACCTATATTGTATGTTTACTCAAGTTTGTAGACACGCAACAGGTCACCTGATATATATATACTGCTGACATAAAGTGTTTTGTCTGTGTTGTTATATAACACAGCCCGTGGACCTAGTAACCCTTCTTTCTCCTCTAATACGATACGTATGGGTGTACACGTCGGTGTTATCTGATGTATGTTTACTCAAGTTTGTAGACACGCAACAAGTCACCTGATGAATGATTACTGACATACAGTGTTTTGTCTGTGTTGTTATATAACACTGTCCGTGGATAATTTAACCCATCTTTGCTCCCTAATACAATACGTACGGGTATACACGTCGATGTTATCTGATGTATGGTCTCTGACCTAAAATGTATGTTTACTCAAGTTTGTAGACTTTCAACAGGTCAGCTGATGAATGATTACTGACATAAAGTGTTTTGTCTGTGTTGTTATATAACACTGTCTGTGGATTACTTAACCCATCTTTCCCCTCTACTACAATACGTACGGGTGTACACGTCGGTGTTATCTGATGTATGTTTACTCAAGTTTCTAGACTTGCAACAGGTCACCTAATATAGAATGATTACTGACATACAGTGTTTTGTCTGTGTTGTTATATAACACTGTCCGTGGATTACTTAACCCATCTTCCCACTCTAATACAATACGTACGGGTGTACACGTCGGTGTTATCTGATGTATGTTTACTCTAGTTTGTAGACTTGCAACAGGTCACCTAATATAGAATGATTACTGACATACAGTGTTTTGTCTGTGTTGTTATATAACACTGTCTGTGGATATATTAACCTGTCTTTGCTACCTAATACAATACGTACGAATGAACACGTCGGTGTTATCTGGTGTATGTTTACTCAAGTGTGTAGACTTTTAACAGGTTACCTTATGAATGATTACTGACATAAAGTGTTTTGTCTGTGTTGTTATATAACACTGTCTGTGGAGATATTAACCTGTCTTTGCTACCTAATACAATACATACGGGTGTACACGTCGGTGTTATCTGATGTATGTTGTGTGACCAGTACCTCACCACATACATACTATCATCATCACCCAGAGTCAGACCTCCTGGATACCTCAACTTTTCATGTTTATATTTATTACACACTTTACCGTCCATACCCAAACTTGTTACTGTGTGCTGATTATAGTCTGATACATACATTGTATCCCCGTCACTATTCACTGTAATGTACCATGGACTACTAAACAGGTTCTGTCCTTTATCATTGTGTTTAAAGGTTTGAAGAACTTTTCCTTCATGATTAAGGATTTTCACCGATGGATGTTTCCCATCAAACGTTACAAATAATTTACCTTTTCTATATGTAATTCCCTTACAACCTGACTCCATTGGTACCTTTTTTACTTCTGACAAGTTTCCATCATATCGTAAAAACACTAAGTTTGTGTCACAGGTCACCACCAGAGTTCCCGGATCCGTACATGTTATATCCCAAGGTTTATCGCCAAGTTTGATGTAACATGTAATGTTGTCTGATCGTAAGTCAACAACTTTAATAGAGTTATTATCATAGTCTGCTACAGCTAAAAGGTCACTGGACATCAACACACTTCCTGTTATCAAGACTATTGTTTTGTCCGTTTTGTGTTTCATCTTAATATCCTTCAATATTTTGCCTTTTATTGGTTTAAAGATGTCTGTCTTCATGGTTTTTTTTTCATTTTGTGTTTGCTGATCTTCTCCTCTTTCCTTTTTCTGTCTTAAACCTGACTTACCAATGGTAGGATTGTCTTCCTTTATTAGTCCTACCTCTGTCTGATCTCGTTTCGTAGTTCTTCTCTTTCCATCATTTTTCATTCCCAACGATCCAAATTTCAGCGGCGAATTAAGTGTTTTCATAATGTCTTCATTGCGTGAAAATGCATACCTTCTCACAATGTTTTCTTGTGATGTGCTTTCTGTTTTGGCATTGTAGTCTTTGACCTGAGTTCGAGCTTTCATGGCAAAATGAATAACTGCTGGTTTTGTTTACATTTTTCAAGAAATCCTAGAACGGATGATATTTCCGACATGTCTACTAGATGCTTGTCGTATAGTGTATCCACGGATTCAATAGTTTTCAAATCTTCATTTTTTATTTGCTCAGCTTGCTGCATTAGTTCGTATTCTAATGCATCGATTTTTGAATTTATTTCACTTCTAAATACCTGAATATCGGCTTTTAGTTGTCTGAAACAGTTTGTTACATCAATTGAGTCAGTTTGCTTTTTATTTTTATCTTCTGCAATTTGTTTTTCTATGTCTCTTATCTGCTTTAATAATAATTTATATTCTTGACTAGAGCTGAATCCCTTCACCAAATCGTCGATGTACTTTACACCGCATTGGCCATGACATAGAGTTACGCATACAGAACAGCAACATGTGTCATGCTTATCACAGAAATACTCTATTAATTTCCCATCATGCTTAGCACAGAACTTGTCCTGAACATTTGATATTTTCTTTCTTGGCATTTCGTCTCTATCAAGAAACTTATGTTGTGTGGAGGCTTTATATTTTTTGTGATTTCTTGTACAAGTGTCACATAGGAATTCGTCACAATTAGTGCAATAAAACTGGGCATTTTCACTAACATTATCTATAAGGCAAGGATCGCAGGGAATTCCAGTATCCCAGTCGTCACTAAAGACTTGTCTTTTTCCAGATACCTCCATTTTTGATTTTCAAACTGAAAAGAAATAGTTTTTCTAAAAATAGTCAGGGTTGTCGGTACCGTATTACACAATAAAATCATGTCAATACAATCTGGAAGTAATTGTTATCTTAAACACATAAATAGAAACGAAAGGCGTTAACTATTAATTTGTTTTCGGGTATTTGAAAAGTCATGTCCTTAACATAGTCTTATATGATAAGTTATGTATATATATTTAGAATAACATTGAAATGTATTCAGAAATAGTGTTACGATTGATGATTATTCTCAAATTAACCTTATTTATTATCAGCCATATTTTTCATTTTCATTTAAATTATTCAATTATCAAAAGTAATCATTAAAAGCCGAGCTTCTCAACGAATTAATTACACTGACATGCTAATATGTATTGCGAGAACCGAAAGCTCAATTGTTAGCGACACCGGATGTCATTCCTGGGGTTCTGAGATCGAACCCAAGGTCGGCCAATACTCCTTTTCACTAAATTAAATGCAAAAAGCGTCATTTATCATCCATCAATCGGATAACGGTATATGGGAAAAAGTAGCCGGTTGCTTGAATGGAATGTTGTATGTATGTTAACCTTCTTGCATATGTTGTCAACGGTATGCGACACCCGCCGCTAGTGAGCAATGAGTTAAATGGCGTGTGTATTAAACAAACGTGTAATGTTCCAAAGTGTTCTATAAATAAGGTTTAACAATGAAATATCGACCGGCGAATATTCAAAATATTTATTCATAAATTAGGTGAATCACTATTGATTTACAAAAGTGATTTGTCGAATAGTTAGTCGTAGAGGAATCTAATTGTGTAATGTGTCCTATGTTTGATAGTCATATGTATTTATTCACAATTTTAGATGTATGCATTGTGTTTACAACCCTTTCATCATGTGTGTAGTTAAATCGTGGCGTTTTCCTGGTAAGTTACCAGTACCATTGATCAATTTATCCTAACCCGAGCGAATCAGTTGTAATGCTAACCCCACAATCCTAAGGGCCAAGGATGGAAAGCAACTAATGCCAAGTTTAAACTATTTGGTATGAACCGGCCGGGATCAAACCATCAACCTCAAACACCTGTGTCGGACTATCTAATAATACACCACTCAGGCAGTTCATATTCAGTGAATATGTATCCAACACACAGAATAGCCGTCAGAGACTGAGGCACCGTATCTTAATTAATAACAATGTCAATGATGTATTGGACAGTTTATCATGTTACTCATACGCCATACAGTTGACGAATGTGTACGCTCAGACATATACTTATGACATTGTTTATAATTAATATTCCAAAAACACAATGTTTGTCGAGCTATCCTGGTTCAATATTTACACAGATGGTCTTTTGTAGAAATTTAACATTTCCTCTCAGTCAAGAAGCGTTCTTATGACGAAGGTTCAGTTAAATATTGGTACATAACTAACCGTTCGGCGGGGGCGAGAGTTAATTGTTTAATTATTGCAATTTAACATTTCACACCTACGTCACAAAATCCCGGTAGCTTAATTGTGGTCGGTAGCGAATATGTCCTTCAATCCAGACATAGTAAGTTCGGACTAATGCTCTCTCAAAATGCTTTCTGGTGTTTAACAGACGTACATGCGATATGTGTCAGTCGTCATACACCAATTGGCTGACAGTTTATGCGAAAGAGCAGCCAGTTGATTCGCGTGGAGCACTGGTCTGAGAAAGCGGGCAAATGTAATAGGAGGTGAACTTGCGGCCATGAGCTGGTTGAGTATTTGTTGAAAACGGCCTAAAACTACAATCAATCAATCGTACAATAATGGTGCTACAGATGACTTTGAAATCACAGAGAAAACATATGGAAAGGCTTCCTAAATGAACGTTAAAAGGTTAGTTATAATCGAAAACACATAGACAACAGAAGTAGGTGCTCATCAAGAGTAATTTCTCCTTTTGACACAAAATTTTCCAACGAAATATAGTGCAGATGGTTGAAATGGCGTGTGCATATGGGCAAGGGTTAAGATATATTGTAATAAATTGAAGAAGATCACTATTGAACAATTCGTGGCAAAAGGTGAATTAGCCAATTATAAGCATGTTTTTCATTTGTCTATAAAGTGTTCAACCCTTTTCAATAATAATACTTTCATTCATAGAGATAAACTTGAGTTGTGCCAATATATACTTTCAAACCTGTTAGCTCCAGATGTGTTGAAAGAACATTAAAAAGCACAGTATTACGTAATATGTTATGCAGTTTATCAATACATAACACGTTATGTTATATAACATGTTTTAGAGGTTCCGTTGCATGTGGGTCAAAATGTTAATTTTTTGAAAAACTTATTTTTATATCTTCTCTTCTTGTCTTGCTATCTAGCCAGACTGCATACAGTTCTTGGATAGAGGAGGGGGTATACTAAAGACTTATTCATGAGGCATCCGAAATAAAAATAATTAGAATGAATCTTATTAGAATATTCAAAACACCTAAAGCCAAATACTATTTTAATAACATATTGTCTTATACAATTCACCACAATGGCTGTCTTTAAATATAACCCAACTGAGCCGATTGTTCTAACGTTGAGTTTTCCAACTACGTAATAATCTTAAGTCAGTCAACGGAGAAGTGCTTAACCATTTTATGATGTTTAAATATTTCCCACTGAGTTGCACTTGCAAACGTGTCTGAAGCAGACATATATTCAAAACATTGTGACAAATTAGGAATTACTCACAATGAGCAACATTTACTTTTGCCATAATGTTTCTATTATTTAATTATTACTTTCGTTTATAGAGATTTTCTATAATATTGCATACATGTATTCAAACTCTTCTGCTGGAGATTGGTTGTATTTGGGAAAAGGTTAAAAGACCTGGGCAAAGATATGGAATACAAGTATAAATGGTATATTAAAGAGTTGAGAACAATGCAACAAAATGAGAAATTCCTCATTATGACTATGAGCAATTTCTTCTTTTGCCACTATCTCCTGCATCTGTGTCAGAATGCATGGATCATAGATATAGAAGTGGCAAATGGTCAATGACTGACCTGGCCGATTGTGTAATATATTTAGAATAATAATGTAAGTATAACTTCATACTCAGACCGCCTCAGTGATGCAGTGGTAAGATCGTCTGCCTCGAAAGATGAATATATGCAATTGACTCCCATTGGTGTCATAATGATTCAATTGAAACGTTTATCTTTCATCGTCATATTTGTCCGAACTAAACATGAAGCAACTGGAATAATGTCACCATATGTTGAGATTGTGTTAAAATATGATCTGTCCTGTCCTAACCCACAATTTCAGGGTATAAGAGGGTATCCATTATATTTACGTGAATGAATATGACCTCTTACTATTCAAAATGTATTTGATAAAAGCAAAGTGTTTGCAAATTTAAATTACTTGCTAGGCGATCAATTCTTATCGCCTGACTTGGAGAAATATAATCATTCACATTCAACTGGCGTGAAACATTTAACTAAATAAAGCGAATGCAGTACTTACATAGGCACATTCCTTTACCTTTTGAATTATAAACGCACACACATAGACTGGACACGCGTAACTCAACTTTTAAACTTTTCTGAACATTGACTTTCGCCCTGGGCGGATGTATTAAAAAGCGCATGCGCGTAAATAACACTAACAATTCTGATATCCTCCATTTGTATCGTATATGTCGGCTCCCTATAATGTTGCGATTTGTATACATATATGACCTTCACTGTTCAAGATTGAGGACCAGCCATATATGCCACTAAATAAACTTTGAGTTATCTCTGTCAAGGATTGTCCACACGTGATCTGGTCTGTTTGAACAAACAATGATAACACGATAAAAGCAGTTGCGTCAAGGGAACATGTACACACTATGATTTAAACGCTGGGAACGTATTAAATTAAACCGGTAGCAGACAGTTTCAAGCGATTTAGCATATTGAAATTAAATGTAACCTTACGGTCCTGTCTACCGTCGTATTCGTGTAAGTCGCATAAAGAATCATAAAAATGTAACACAGTCTAACACTCTGTTCAGCCACAAACATATATATCATTTCTAGCCTATGATACAAAACAATACACAATGATATATATTACAGTCAATAAATGACAAATACAATGATAACTTTACGCTGGTTTTAAAGTTTTATTTTATAAACTAAATAAAAATTCATTACCTAAAGATATTTGCCAAAAACATTCGAAATTTGTTTTTTCTGATGACAGATCAAAATACACGAACGATTATGACCGGTATAGTAAAATGTTCCAACATTCCAGATAGACGTAAGAGCCCCATCTAATGATATGTTGTTGGATCTTTATAGAGTTGAACTATCGAAATTGGTCATATTTAGCATCGTCCTATTTTATGACATTATATCTAATCTAAATCATTTAACATGTACAATTTCACCTATTTTGCTACCTTTCCACTTCTATCATTATTTTATGTTGTGATATTTTTAAAAGCTTAAATAATCAAGACAGACGAAACCATTTATTCTTACGACATGTAGTTAAATGTGTATAGCATTAAAGTATCGTAATGTGTACCATCTAGTTTGGAACATTAAAGCATCTAATTAGGTTCTTCTTCAGCTTACGTTTTAATGGAAAATCATAGTTCCGATTGCATTGAACAAATGGCATGTATAATAACCGAGTTGAAGTCAATAAGTAAACTAAGCATAAACTTCTTTCTAAAAGATATATAGCTAATATGTCTAATGCATATATGTTTCATAGTATTGTCTTTGACTTAATGGACACTGTATGATAGAGTCTAAATAGTGTTGGCTTTGAATTAGTTTACACAGTAGGGGGTCTAAACGTATTAAATGCTTGTTAACCGTTTCATACACTCCTGAGAATACTCACGCATTTTCATTTACCGTGTTTTCATGTGCATGTTAAAACAAATTATATACTTAATCATGTATGCTAGTTCAATCCACTTTCGATTGCGATCTGTGAAATCGAATTATTTTGTTCTGCATGACCATAATGTCACTTTCAACAGATGAACCCTCCCGGTATCGGTGCTGGTATATTTCCTACGTAGTACCGGTCAACCAGAGAACAAGTCCATATAGACACAGTGGAGATAAACATTCGTGATACTTTGATGCCGTTTTCAACAGTTTTCCAGTTATATCATGGTGACCATTGCATCTATTAATAAGGTCTTTCCGCACCAATACTTCTCAAATTATTTGTCCATATTTATGTTGGGTCCTTTCGAAAGACGAATGACGCTATTCATTTTGCATTTTCATTGTAAAGAATAAATCGCCAAGTGAGGGTTTGAATTATTTACCGGTTGTGTTTGAAGTGCTCATGTATTGCACAAATGATGTAGTTTAAATATACTGAGACAAATATCTCTTTATATATTTGTTTAATTTGATTTGGTTTTAAGACCGTATTCAGCATTAGTTCAGTTGTATCACGTCGAAATGTAGCTTATTCATGTTTCCTGAGTAAACAAACCTGTACAAAGCTAGGACATGAGACTTGCCCACGTGTGCTCAACCATTCCCGCCGCAACTGAGGATCGAACCCGGTTATAATCACTGACACTTAAAACGCGGCCAATGAGGATTCCCTGTTTATAGTTGACCGACACAAAGTATGTTCAATAACAGAGTTATGGTTAATGTACAGCCTGGAAGTGAAGGGTCACATTGTACATGCATAACGTTTGGCAGTAAGTGGTGCAGTGGTAGAGTGTCGGTCTCTCACATTAAATATCTCGTGTTGGAATTCCGTGATAAACGTGTTCTGCCTTTAGGCTGTGTCAATATCAACAGTACGATTACTGGCTACGTATTTGGAAGTAAGTGATGCAGTGGTAGAGAGTCGGCCTCTCACATCAAATGACCCGTGTTGGAATCCCGTGATAAACGTGTTCTGCCTTGAGGGTGTGTCCACAAAAACGGCGCGAGTACTGGCTACGTGGTCCAGTGGTAGAGTGTCGGCCTCTCACTCCAAATGTCCGTTGTTGGAATCCCTTGATTAGCAGGTTCTGCATGTAGTCTCTGACCACGTAAACAGCGTGAGTACTGGCTACGTCTTCGGAAGTAAGTGGTGCAGTGGTAGAGAGTCGGTCTCTCACATCAAACGTCCCGTGTTGGAATCTCGTGATGAGCGAATTCTTCCTTTAGGGTGTGTACACATAAACGGCGCAAGTAATGGCTTCTTCTTCGAAAGTAGGCGTCGAGCGTGATCAAGGTTAACTGAAAGCTGTTTTCAAAATCAGTATATAATTAATATGTGATCAATGTTAACTGAAAGCTTTATTAGCAATCAGTATATGATTCATATATGATCAATGTTAACTGAAAGCTTTTTACACCCAGTATATAATAAATATGTGATCAATGTTAATTGAAAGCTTAATTAGCAATCAGTATTTAATACATATGTGATGAATGTATCTGAAAGGTCGTTTCGCAAACAGTATATATTACATATGTTTTAACTCAACACTTGTACATATTCTGAGTGTAGAGTGTCTACTACAATAGCTGGGGGCATTAGTTTGATGCCCTATAGGCTAACATCTGGTACTTTCAATGCGAAACTAGTGTTGTGCTATTTATATTGAGTTGAGGGCTGTGTGGATAGGATGCTATACCTACTTAAATGTCTGTTTAAATAATATAGTAGTGTACTAGTATTTAACACCATTATGTAAAATATGAAAATAAACGTTTACAATGAACACTTTTAACGTATAAGTTAAGGATTAAATTGTATTCAAACTGAATATGGATGCAAGTATAAGAACAAGTAATGCACTTAACTTTAAATCCGTGCCGTCAGTCCAATCTGCTTACTTCTGGCTGCTTAAATCAATAAATGTTTTAAGATATTTCTAGAAATGGATGAGGTATATTCACATATACACAGTTGGGCATGTTCATTTAAAAAAAAATCGGGTTTTAAAATGTTCCACTACCATAACAGCGGATGTTTCACGAGAGAATGATTGTTAACATCATTCGTACGATCTGAATGTTTCAAGGTAAACTATGACAATCAAAAACGGTTTAGAACTAGGTGTATGCAAGGATGGATATGTAGTCAAAATATATGATTTCGTGTAAGACGTAGTTCGTATCATACAACTGCAACATGATCAAACGATTTATTGCAGCCAGAACAGGCAGCTGTAAATACTCGTCGTATTACAACACAGGAGGTTGTTTAATACACTGGTTGTTAAATACGGTTAATTCCAAACCAAGTTTGAAAGCCTTTAAATGTGCAATGAAATATAATGATCACTTAGGGATTAAAATAAACTAATATATTGTTATAAAGCCTATTCCCTGACGACGAATATACGGGCGATTAATATGATCGGTATAGGTTCAAAAGGAACGTACTAATCTGTGCTGACAGTATTAAGTTTAAATCTAAATGGGCTTAGCTATCCAGCTGCGTTATCTTTGTCCGACTTTATGGCATATCAAATTATGTCATTGTTTGCAGTTTAATGAATGTACAGGCATGTTAGATGTCACATAGTCCTAACGTCGTATTACGTTTCGTTAAACCATCTCTTGAAAGATCTTAATTCTTTTGTGTATTTCGCCATTTTAAACATTACTTCAGTTTTATCACGGCAACAGTTCACTTATTCATGACCCCCATGTAAACAAACTAGTACTTGGCTAGACAATGTGTTTTGCGAAAGGGCACTAAAACATGATTATTGCGCCTTGACTGGGATTGAATCCGAGACGCTCGGAAAGAGTGAATACTTAAAATAATCGTCTCACTGAGAATTTGCTTATGAATAGCCATACAATTGGTTAAACCCCTTACTACATACAACACACTTGCAGCAGATGACTTTGAACAACAAAAGGGAAAACCATGGAATATATCTTTAAATGAAAAGGTTAAAACAAATTTGAAAACTTTGTGACAAAACAAGCAATTGCTCATACATATAAAGCTTTCAATTCTATATAATTATCTCAACTATATCATGACATAACCTTTCGCGTATTGCTCCATATTTGTGTCTAGATGCTTTGTTAAATCTTCTGCTGTATATATGTTGTACGTGGGAAAGAGTAAACGTGCTTACGATGTCCTCGACGTTTCTGCTGTATATCTGTTGTACGTGGGAAAGAATAAACGTGCCGGACGATGTCCATGACGTTTCTGCTGTAGATATGTTGTACGTTGGAAAAGGTAAACGTGCCTGACGATGTCCTCGACGATTCTGCTGTAGATATGTTGTACGTTGGAAAGGGTAAACGTGCCTGACGATGTCCTCGACGATTCTGCTGTAGATATGTTGTACGTTGGAAAGGGTAAACGTGCCTGACGATGTCCTCGACGATTCTGCTGTAGATATGTTGTACGTTGGAAAGGATAAACGTGCCTGACGATGTCCATGACGTTTCTGCTGTAGATATGTTGTACGTTGGAAAGGGTAAACGTGCCTGACGATGTCCTCGACGATTCTGCTGTAGATGTGTTGTACGTTGGAAAGGGTAAACGTGCCTGACGATGTCCTCGACGATTCTGCTGTAGATATGTTGTACGTTGGAAAGGGTAAACGTGCTTGACGATGACCTCGACTTTTCTGCTGTAGATATGTTGTACGTTGGAAATGGTAAACGTGCCTGACGATGTCCTCGACGATTCTGCTGTAGATATGTTGTACGTTGGAAAGGGTAAACGAGCATGACGATGTCCTCGACGATTCTGCTGTAGATATGTTGTACGTTGGAAAGGGTAAACGTGCCTGACGATGTCCTCGACGATTCTGCTGTAGATATGTTGTACGTTGGAAAGGGTAAACGTGCCTGACGATGTCCTCGACGATTCTGCTGTAGATATGTTGTACGTGGGAAATGGTAAACGAGCATGAGGATGTCTTCGACAGTCCTGATGTTGATCAGTTGTACGTGGGAAAGGGTAAACGTACTTGGCGATATCCTCGACGTTTCTGCTGTGTATCTGTTGTACGCTTGTTAGCTGATCGTGTAATGATCTTATCAAGTGAACCCCTTCCCAACAAACCCCAAGCAGACGACTTTTAAAACACTTTGTCAATCATTATTTTCAGCCCTGTCTCCATTTGCCACAATGCGCTTTCTGACCCTTATCAGCAGAAGAGTTGTGAAAACAGTGTTCCCGTCCGCCACAATGTTGTCTACTTGATTCAATAGTACATAGTGCTAAATAGTGGAATTACACTTGATTTTTCCTCCTCTGGTATTTTATTAGAAGAACCTTCTTTGTCTACTTTTCGTCTTAGTCCCTCGTTTGTGCGACTCACGATGGTGTCTTCTCAAACAGATGTTTTACCTGCAGCGGGGTACAAGGCTTTGACATATCTTCTGATGATGTTTGTCCTTACCGAGTCTAGTTCCGCCTTAATCTTCACCCCGCCACCGAACCAACTACTCTCCATCTTATATTTCCCGGACCTAATAATTCTGGGAAAAAAGTCGTGTAAGGTCAGTCCAACATTTCCCTATGCCGATGGAATCATCCCTTAGCTTCCGAAGTCACATTCTGTTTTGTATTAGCCTTTTTAAAAAGGTTGTAAACAGTTAAGTAGCTAGGACCATGGTGTGACCATATTAAAGGACAATAATCTATGAATTGATTGATTGATTGATTGGGGTTTAACGCCATTTTTAACAATTTCTCAGTTTTATCACGGCGGCCAGTTCGCCTTTTCAAGCATTTCTTGGATTTCTCACACCAGTACTCCACACAACAATCTTCCCAAGCAACTGGCTACTTTTCCACATATATTTAGCCCATTGGTGGTAAATATAGTTCAGAACGGCAGATATTTTAAAAATCATTTATTTCAAGTCACTCTTTTACGAGCCCCGGTAGCTCAGTCGGTAGCGACGCGGGCTGTCAATCCAGGGGTTGTGAGTTCGAATCGCGGCTCGGCCAACTTTCTTTCCGACAATTGACAAAAGTCTGCGACATGCGTCATTCGTCTTCCACCAATGGGCTAAATCTATGTGGAAAAGCAGCCAGTTGCTTGGGAAGATTGTTGTGTGGAGTACTGGTGTGAGAAAACCAGGAAATGCATGAGTAGGTGAAGTAGGTTTATCATTTTATCATTTATATTTTATCGGGGTGAGGGTTTTTGGGAAAACCCCTTGAGCTGTACTGTACGTATATCGCGACTGCATGGCAACCTCGGCGTTCTAACCACGCTCATGTGCTTCATACTGTTCGTCTTCTACGTATATTGCGACTGTACGGCGACCTCACGGCGCTCTAACTACACTCATTGGGTTCTTACTGCACGTCATCTACGTATATCGCGACTGCACGGCGACCTCAGGGCGCTCTAATTACGCTCATGGGGTTCTTATTGCGCGTCTTCTAGGTATATCGACACTGCACGACGACCTCACGGCGCTCTAACCACGCCCATGGGGTTCTTACTGCACGTCTTCTACGTATATAGCGACTGCACGGCGACCTCACGGCGCTCTAACCACGCTCATCGGGATCTTACTGCGCGTCTTTTACGTATATCGCGACTGTACGGCGACCTCACGGCGCTCCAACTACGCTCATGTGGTTCTTACTGCATGTCTTCTAAGTATATCGCGACTGCACGGCGACCTCATGGCGCTCTAACCAGGCTGATGGGGTTCTTACTGCGTGTCTTCTACGTATATCGCGACTGCACGGCAACCTCCCGGCGCTTTAACCACGCTCATGGGGTTCTTACCACGCGTCTTCTAGGAATATAGCGTCTGCACGGCGGCCTCACGGCGCTCTAACCAGGCTCATGGGGTTCTTACTTCGCGTATTCTATGTATATTGCGACTGCAAGGCGACCTCACGGCGCTCTTACCACGCTCATGGGGTTCTTACTGCGCGTCTTCTACGAATATTGCCACTGCACGGCGACCTCACCGCGTTTCTACCACGTGTTCAACTATGTAAGCTGGTCAGATGTTGGGACATTTTTGATATATGTACTTTGAAACGCCAGATTTTACAACAGGTCGCACATGAATAGCATAGTCAACATAGGAGCTTGAGAAACACGCCATGGCCGTATTAAGAACTCCATAAAGGCAGTGGGAACCAAATAACAACGTCATAGGTGCACTGGTAGCCCCTTGCGGATGTGGTGCAATCGTGCAACAGTGATGAAATCATCGTAACATCGCCCTGACATCGCCATAAGGAATCCGAAGGCATGGTGTGGTCGTGGCAGACACGCGAGGGTCGTAGTGAGCGCGCCATGAAGTTGCCGTTGCAAATGCTACGTTTATGGCGACCTTGATGCGCTCTGGGCCCATTTTCTGATCTCTCTACCACCACATCACCGATCCCGTTAGATTCAAACTGAAACTGGCTGCTATGAAAGCGTGACTGCATCCTTCCAGGACTAAAATGATTCTTTACAATATGCTTTATATTATTTAATTTTTTTTTTCGTTAGCATCTTTTTGAAATAGTATCAGTTTTGTTCTAATTAAACAAAATATCGCTTTAAACAATATTTCCACTGCCATTCAATTCATGCTCGTGGCGGTATTGTTAATACATTTCCTTAACTCGTGCCGGTTAATACATTGTTAGGTTTGTTGGTGGTTAAAACCGGTCCCGAAAGGCTTTCATGGTGCATGGACGACTAGACGGTGAGTAATAAGCGACCGTTGGCTTATGATTGGTGGTAATTTTACGCCACTGTCAATGGCATGTCAGGTTCATCATGACCACAAGTTCACTTATCAATGACGATTTCTGAAACGTGTAGGGGAAAAATAGAAGAACCCTAGATACCATAATACTAGTTCTCATTGTACTATCAACTATCTGTTAAACAATATTTCCACTGCCATTCAATTCATGCTCGTGGCGGTATTGTTAATACATTTCCTTAACTCGTGCCGGTTAATACATTGTTAGGTTTGTTGGTGGTTAAAACCGGTCCCGAAAGGCTTTCATGGTGCATGGACGACTAGACGGTGAGTAATAAGCGACCGTTGGCTTATGATTGGTGGTAATTTTACGCCACTGTCAATGGCATGTCAGGTTCATCATGACCACAAGTTCACTTATCAATGACGATTTCTGAAACGTGTAGGGGAAAAATAGAAGAACCCTAGATACCATAATACTAGTTCTCATTGTACTATCAACTATCTGTTGAATGGAAGCGGGCAATTAATACTCACTCTGATGCTATTATACATATGCATATTCTTCATCAGGTTTTTAGATAATTATCTGTCTTCATGAGACATGTTTTGTGAGTACCCACAACAGTGTGTTTACCTGAGTTGATAAATTGATTTTGCGGGGACAATAAAGTGTATTCACAATCAATCTATTTCGGAGATCTCCACATATTTAAATAGACGAAGCCTTTTATATTTAATTTTCCTGTTTATTTGTGTCCATATCTAAGCTGGTCCAAAAAGCTTCACACTACGGTTCAAGCAGTCACAGGGTTAATGTTTTATATTTTGGACATGTTTTATATATTGTTCCAGGATTATTTTACACGTTCGGGCGGGGGTTAATATGTGAGTTGTAAACATGTGTTATACCGTTGATCCGGATTATACGTATGACACGGTAAAGCGGGGGTTTAACACGGATCTTTGAATATTCGCCCAAAACAAACGTTTGCTAAAGTAAGTAAGATCACCGCTCGCAAGCTTTCATACGTTTTTAATCTACTTGAACGGATACTCTCTATAATGAAGGTGAATTCGTATATATCCATTTATACCCCGCCCGACTGTGTCAGACAATCATAAGACAACTCACACTGATTGATTTAACGTATTTTTATCTACGGTTTATTTAACGTATTTTCATCTACGGTTTATCGTACGTCGTTTTCTATAGTATTTAAGTTATCCGACGGCAGTCATTTCACCTGTAAAGGTAGTTTCTCGCAGCAATACTTCTCATTAGTTCACATAGGTGTAACAACAAAAGCATTGGTGATGTGGTAGAGTGTCTGCCTCTCTCAAGAAGGCCCCGAGTTCGAACCCGTTGATGAGCCGTATCTGCCGCTACAACTTTTTTAGACAAGCCAAGCAGACCTCGAGCGTGATCAATATACTCGTAAGCTGGAAGTTTGTATCGCAATCGATGGACTATAATACAGTTTATGTACAGTTCTAATGCTGAAGTGGTTAGACTAATATATCTATAGGTGCTACCTATTTACGAAAAAACGCAAGATAATTATAAACAAAAATTAAAGAACATACTTTGGCCATACAAAAAGGATTTATAAGTAATTGACTAGACAATAATAATGTTAATGTCATGTTTCTTGCATTATCAAAACATATTTGGAATTCATATTGCTGTCGTCTATTATTACGAACAGAAAATAATAAAGTAAAAACTTTCAGAAAATCAAGGAATACATTTATAATGAACGAGGTTAAAACATGAGATCAAGATGATCCTTAATCGATCACCTGCATTATGGTAAAGAAGCAAATAGATCAGCCCTTTTCTGATGCCATCTGGCGACTACCTTTTTCAACCAGTCAATATGACTGGAACAAATTATGTAAGGGGTCACATTTCTGCTAAACCCTTTCCCTATTAGAGACAGTTTCTGAGGCCTATGCAACAGACGATTTAGGAAAAGAACAATTGCTCCTTATCAGAAAGTTATCCTTTTGCCACAATGTTTGATAAATAATTATACTTTGAATGAGTGTGGCAATAGCTCATGTATAGGAATTTGGGGTCTTTCATGTTGATACCACTTTTTTTGCGGGAAACGACGTCGCTCCATTGACGTTACGCCAAGATGAAGTGTAACGGAAATGACGTCACGTCCTTCTTTGGCAACGATACAGTCAAAATTTAGGTTCGGGCGTAGAAGATTTATGTTATTTTGTTTTAACTTTTCGTACAAATGTTTATTCCCACATAACGAAGCATTTTAATGATCTTAAATATCTATTTAAACAAAAAATGATTAAAAAGACGACAATAATTTTCAATCCGTGTTTTTCCGCTCATTTTATACATACCCAAAATACCGATTTTAAAAAAAAATGATTAAAAAGACGACAATAATTTTCAATCTGTGTTTTACGTCTGCCTTTTATACATATCCAAAATGGCGGCCCCCATGGATTTTTCCAGTTTCATTTCAGAAAGCTTCATGGGTTATTGAAAAAAAAAAAAATAATAATAATCTCACACCCGTTAACTATAAGCGAAAAAACCCATTCATGTTTTTTTTTCGTATTATAGTTTATTCAAAGTTGATATATCTATAAGCATGTGTTAGACTACCAGAGCCGAGAAGCTGGATGCATGATTTGCTCATATCGAAATTGTTGTAAAATTCGAAAGTGGTGGTGTGTTATATGTTGTTTGCTGAGGGATGCGCAGATAGGATAAGATCAATTTAGTAAGTGTAAACTATCTCGTTGAGTACTTGATGTTAACATACAGTATGTAAAGTAGGAGCATTCATGCAAACAATTAACATAAATAATATGTTTATAGGCAAGGCCTAGATCGTGTGAAAGCCAAATAAGTCGATTAACAGTGTCAAGTCACCTTCATAGACTCAATTGTAAAGAGTTACCAATAACAAATACTGAAGTAATCTTACCTATGTTCCAACATGACTGGTCTCTTGAGTCTTAATTTGGAGGAAATGTCTGCTGGAAAACAACAATATATCTATATATAGTTAAATTAGAAAGATAATGTGAATTTATTTTGTTTGTACAGTACCAAATGCCAGAACTTATAGGACTATGTTCAATAATATAATTGGTAAATGACTCTTCCAAGGTTGTATATTGGCCCTGGTTTTCCTTAAAAATTTCACATCCATCTTGAAAAATGGCAAATATTTGTTACCTCTATTAAATACAAGTTAATAGTAATAGTAGTATTGATAATAATAACAACATGAATAAAGAATTACCTTTCATATACCTGATGATCGATTGTCTTGGTAGGGGCGTGGATTCATACTCAATCTTCTTTAAATTTATCATTTCATTGCCCACATTTTGTATAAATTTTGATTCATTAAAATGATTAATAAAAGGAAACTGCTCAAATTGTCAAATTTAATAAAAAAAAAAATATATTGAATATTCCCTTGACAAAAATATCATTATTTTGCAAAAAAAAGAAATATTGAATAAAAATACAATCGCATTCTTTAGTGTGTTATTACTAAATTGTAATTATTTTAACTTGAACAATTCTAAGAGAACAGTTAGCGACAGACATGTCACCCACCATACATCTTAAATAAAAATGCATTATATGTAAAATTTAATGAAAGGCGATTTGAATTAATTTAAATTTATTTGGATGAAAGTAAATTCAAGAAAACATAAATTTAGCCAAGACATGTCACCAAAACGAAGTTCTTGAATAAAAGTGAACATAATGTATTAATAATGAAATCATGAAATTCTAATTTAAATTTATTGTATAGACTTCAGAAAACTCCAGGAGTACAGTTAGCGACTGACATGTCACCCACATAAACATCCTGAATAAAAGTGCATATATATGGTTTAATAGAAATGTGAATTTAAACTAATTTAAATTATTGGGATTCAAATTAAATTTAAGAGTACAGTTAAAGACTGAGTGACTGACATATCACCCACAAACACATCATGAACAATATTAATAGTAATGAACACCCACACATCATGAACAATTATGTTGCAGTATTATTACTTGGCTTGGTATTTTACAATGAGATGCAATGGATAAATGATTTCTCCCTAGACTCATAGCAAAATACAAAACCACCATGCGATCTTACTGAAACATTTTGATCCTTTAATTTATTCCTATAACATGAACTAACCTTTAAGACAAAAATATATACAAATCAACTGATTGAAATGTTTTAATCCTTACCCTCATACAACAATTCTGCAGCAGACGACTTTGAACATTTTTTGTCATAATGTAAAATCTCTATAATTGAATGGATATATGCTATGACTAAAAGTGGAAAACATTGTGGCAAAAGAAGAAATTGCTCGTTTAGAGCAATTTCTTATTTTGTCACTATGTTTTCAAAAAGCTGTCTGCTGCAGAGGCATCAAAAAAGTGTCCATTCGAGGGAAAGGGTTAAATAATGAAATCACACTACCATATTTGAATAAAGATATTTGAAACTGATTGTTCTAGAGAATGTGTCATAGTCCTTGATATTTTGCATGAATTAACTATTTGTCCCAGAAAATGTATAGGTAAATTAATAAATTCAAAACCATATGGTCGAAACCCATAAGGTACATTTTTGTCAAAGTAGTCAAAACCCATATGGTTGAAAATGCAGGGTATTTAAAATCCATACGATTGGAAATACAGAGTAGACAAAACTGTACTGATTGAAAATGTAGAGAAGACAAAACCCCACTGCTTGGTATTAATTCAGTCACAGGTGATAAATGAATTAAGGTGATAATTGCCTTAAAGTGACAATTTCTTTGAATAATAACAAATTATCATCTGTGACTGAATGAATACCAATCATTGGGTTTTTGACAATCATGGGTTTTGACTACCCTGTATTTTCTATTGTATGGGTTTTAACTACCCTGTTTTTTTAACCATACAGGTTTTGACTACTATGTCAAAAATGAACCATATGAACCATATGGGTTTTGACATACACTGTAACAAAATATATATACATGTATGTATAGGCTGCTCAAATGTACTTTGCCCTTTTAAAGTCCCAAGCTTTGTCTTCATCAGAATTGTAAGAGTCTTGTGAATCCTTTATCAAGGAATTGCACAAGTATCTAAACCAGTTCTGGCGAAGATTAAAGGATGGATGAACACCATCATACAACTTGACATATTGAAATTTCTTTGTCTTTACAGAGATGGAATTATTTTTCCCTCTTTTTTTATGTTTAAAAACCATTAAATCCCGATCCCACCTGACAGAATGTTTGTCATACTTCTCATTGAGACTAGATATGCATTGGTTTATACATGAAATATCTAATTCTAATTGTTTCTGTTGACTAGCTGTGTCATGTTCAGAAAAGGTTGTAGAAGTAAGTTTTCCTCTGGATGTATTGAAAGCATTGTACTTTGCAATACAGGCAGAGGCAACATGTACATATTTAAATTTTATGGTGGATGAGTTTGAGGTGTAATGGTCTGTTATTGTGCTTTTTAATGTGTCTATTTTAACACTGTTTTGTAGATAAACAAGTTCTGAACCCCCAGAATGGTTTTTTTTCTCTGTGAGGTTGCAGATACCTGCAGCAATTGTAACATAGAAAATAATTGAAGAGCTACATGGTAAACTTTGTTTTAAATATGAAATTTTATTGGTGACATGTCTCTGAAGATGTTCAATTTTTGCACCAGGTTTGATAATTAAGTGGGTGTTATTGGGCTTAAAAACAGGTGAATCATGAATAAAATCACTTAAATGTGCCCCCCTTGAATCTGTGGCAATAATGTATTGTTCCATGATCTGAAAAGAAAAGTTCTGTTCAAAAGAATACTGTGTGCATGATCCCACTTAGATATGAAATGAAATATGAATACTTTAAGATGTGTATAAGCCTAAAGGTTGTTTTTTTACAAAAGATCAGACACAGATTTTATAACATATTTTTTTCATCCAATTTCAAATATGTGCATTGTGACTATATTTAAGAGTAAATACATGAATCTTCCTTTCAGCATTCTATGAGAACTTTTTTTAAACTACAGAAATTCTGTATAATTTTCGTTGTTCAAAATTATAATTCTTACTTTTTTCTCACATGTATACAAATACAATACATCTGCTATGGAAGACTGTAAACAAGTAGGAACATTCTAGCAAATCTCGATACACGAAAGCATAATTATTGAATCCAGCAATTGCTCCTTATGCCACAATGTTTTTGTTGAATATGCTCAAAATGTGTCTATATGTGGGAAATCTTTTAAAGCTATTGACATGTGTATAGTATTTTATGAATTGTATTTGAATCCATGTATTATGATATAAATAATTTTACATTGAAAAAAACCAAATAACACATGTACCACTAAAACAGTTTAAATGGTTTTTTTTTTGTAAATGTGGCGTTTGTTTTCCTGTATAAATTGTAACTAGGTCAAAATTTTAATTATCAAAGATGTGTTGAATTACAAATTCAAGTTGACAGTTCAAGTCAATAGAAAACATTAACATTAGTACAGAAGAAAAGATACCTTTAATTAATAATGACTGTTGCAAATAAAAAATACTTTACTATATTATAATACTTTAAAAAAAAAAATACTGTGTAACAATTAACTTAATACATTTATGGAATTAGTTGAGTAGCTGACATACCACCAAACAAACACAAATGTGACGAATGATCAATATTTGATTATAACTTGCCTGTCATGGATGAAGAAATTTTCATATTATCCTACATGTCATAAATGTTACATGTAGATATAACTAAGCAATCATAGTCATGCTTTATGTCAAAATAAGAAAATTAGTCATTTGGGTGATTGAAATGCTTCCTTTCAGAATCATTAATTTATGTTCATTCTTTAACCCTTTCCCACATACAACAATTCTGCAGCAGGCGACTTTTTCAATACATGGTGACAAAAGGAGAATTTGCTCTTTTTGAGTAATTTCTTTTTTTGTCACAATGTTTTTAAAATCTGTCTGCAGCAGAGGCGTCTATATGAGGGAAAGGGTTAAAGGTTACTGATATCTGAAATACAACCATCATGATATGTAAGTGAACTTTTGGACTGACACAAAAACATTGAATTAGTTAGTAGCTGACATACCACCAAACACACCAATTATGATTTAGTGTCAATAATTTTTATTATGCTTTAGTTTATGCCATAAAGATAAAGACACTTTTTATAATTTAACTGTCATAATTGATCACCATAATGAAAGAGTGTCATTATGTTAGTAAAACGTAGGTCCTTGCTCCACAGCCAGGGTCACATTTATGGTATAGGTCTAAAAAGGGGTCTGGAGGACTTTATATAATTATTTTTGATATATGCTTAACCCTTTCCCATATATACAGTCATGTATTGAAGCATTTTGACGCACATGCATCTGTAGAAGATGGCATTTGAAAACATTGTGGCAAAAGGAGCAATTTTGCCTAGATTTTTTCTTAGTCTTCTGCTGTGCAGATTTTTTGTATCTGGGAGAAAGGGTTATGCATAATTAAAATATATTTAATAGTTGATACTGTTTACAGAAATACCTGGAATGGGGGATGAGGGAGATATTGTATGAACATTTTTGTGAAAACATATTCATTGAATTAGTTTAGTAGCTGACATACCACCAAACAAACAAATAAACAAACATGTGTTTAACTTTATATCAAATGTTTAAAGTAGTAATGAGAATGGTTTTTATAAGAAAATACCTGTTTACTCTTCTTTATCAAGGCATTTAGTAATGTCATTGAACAATTTTGTTGTAGAAGTATACTTGAAAAGAAATTTCGTTTTTGTAACAAGTTTCGATATCCTTTCCATTTCTTTAGTTCTAGCTTCAAGTCTAGGGTTTGATGGACAAAAACATAAGCGATCTTCATTGACTAGAATATCTGGATGCCAATAAAAATCTGATTTTGATACATCATTCCCTGCAGTTTTAGCCCGTGATAGTGCAACGAAAAGTGCACCAGGGTTTTGTGATTCAAATTTTTTAGCCCCAGGATCTATGACAATGTATTTATTTGCTTCACCAGTGCCAATTGTCATTCCTTGACATCGATGAATGGTCGTTCCCCACCCTAGTCTCAATGGTATTTGTTTCCTTTTACAGCCATGACAAAAACAGTCAATTCGTCTCTCTATTGGAACAATAGGAACTAACTTGGGCTGCTCTTTAACATAAGGGGGTCCACTATACTTGAAAAATAGGACCATAACGACATCCGGTAGAGATTCCTTTGGAGATCTTCCATCAAGATAAATAATATCTTGTACTATGCCTGTAGAGCCATTAAAAAGGCCATAATCTACATTAAGGTTGCATGTTAACATGACTTTAGCATTTTTGCAAATATACAATGTGTTTATAAGGCCACTAGCTTTGTCGCTTGATGCACTTTTCGCATGAGTGCCTTCATTTACAGAAGAAAGTTTTGCTACAGGAAAATTTTCATTTGCCTTTTGAAGTTGCAAATTATTATGTTGCCATTCAGCAGCATGTGTTGGGAACACAAACAACCCATTGTCATTGACATCGTTCATTTCATTAGACCCATACTTTTTTTTCATGTCATTCCATTGAAAAGACTGAAGCCATTTTGCTTGTTCTGTAGAGAGGGAGTATGTCCTTAAAGACATGAGAACATTTTTGAAAAAATGCTGATCTGCATTTTGTCTGACAATAGTTTGCAGATGAACAGCTGTGTTAAAAGATTTCCAAATAAATGCACCATGCATAGCAGCTGGAATTTTGCTCTTACAGTGGTAAACTGGAGAATCACACACAGGTGGCAATTGTACATCATCTCCCAGAAATACTACAACTGGAAGCCCACCCCAGTCAGATGACTCATTTTTCATACCATACCGGCAGTGAAACTCCATCCATCCAAGGGTGGTGCATCCTACCAATGAGCGTTCATCCACAAAAAGAGCAACCATACCATTGCAATTATTCTGAAGTTGTTGTCCAATAAGTCCGTCTGGTGCTTTCATGTCCTTTGTTACTTTGTAGGATGTTGGTATCTTAAGGAATGAATGAATCGTTGTACCTGATATCAGGTTAGCACTGTTTCCGGTTGGACACAGAACTTGAACAGCATCCCCAGTGCTAAAAAGTCTGGTAATAGCATAGACTAAGGATTTAATTAGGTATGACTTTCCTGACCCAGCTGTGCCAGATACTATCATTCTTAGGGGTTTGAAAGGTTCTTTTCTTTTGTATTTAATAAGGGTTTGTAAGACCATGTTAAAGGCAAATTTTTGATCAATATTTAAAGTACTCATATCAATGGTATCTGTTGTGTCAGTATGTACATTTTCATCATGGTCATTAATTTTTTCCACAAATTTCAGACCATAACCAGTAGGATAGTTTATAGATGTTTCCCCCCAGTCATAATTAAGTCCACCATCATCAAATTCAAAATCATTCTCATTAGGCGATACCTCTAAATTTGGTCGCATGAGTTGAACCCATTCTGGCTGCTCGCCCTCTTGATCTTCACTCTCACTTTCAGTATCAGATGACTTTTTTTCAGGTTCTTTTGCCTGTGCACGCTCAACATCTGCTTTAACAAAATTCGGACAAACAGTTGTTTCAAGAAATGTGGTAAAATTTTCTACCCAGGAAGTTTTATCATGTTTTATATCAGATATATGTCTCCAATTAGGGAAATGAAGAAGCATCATTGAGCGAGCATAATCTTCTGTTAATGGACATGTTGCATGGGTAGAACCACCGGAAACAACAGGGACTCTGCCCTGATTACAAATATGTTGGTACCAAGAGGTTCTGTCTTCATTTGGACGAGAAAGATACCTGTCTAAAGGAGTAGATTTAGTAAGGGTTTTACCAGTTTTTTCAAGAATACGAGATCCAGTGAAACTTACTGATAAGAACTGGTGGCTACAGTGGAATAATGGAAGACCAAGGAGTTCGAATGACGACTCTGTGTTTGAAATGTCTCTTTTGACTGTATTCATAAGAAACTTTGTACATATGGTTTTACCATTTGAACCTTTACTGTCATCAGATGAATTTGCCATTACATTAAATAAGTCCACCAGCTCACCAGTAGATTGGTTTCCTTTACAGGCATAACCAGTTACATATTTTTCTGTTGCAATAATATCACTAACAGAGGGATTGTCTGGACCACTATCCGACAAAATAATAGACATGTCACCATTTGCTCTCCATCCCTGTGTATGAATTTGGGAATGTTGGACCATCATTGGATGATCTCTCTCCATTTCAAGTCTGAGACAGCCATTTTTGTCTTTCACTAATGCAGGACAACTTTTGATTTCTTTACCCGGTTTGCTCTCAGAACCAAATTCCATTCTACAAGACCTGATTTTTTGACCATGTTTTTGTTGGAGGCAATAATCAGAACATCTGTGGAGGTTTATTCTATTTGTTAATAAAATATGATCCTGAAGCAGGGTATCTTGACTTTCACTAACATCAAGTAACAATTTTATTAAAGGGTTATTTTCATCTGATGGAGGAGGTGCAGTTCCCTCAGGGGGTGCCCATAACTCTGTTTTAGGGTTACCTAATTCATCTTTTCCTGCAGGATGAGAGCCTGTCATACAGAAATGTGTTTTTGCCCAAGTTGAAAGTTCTTCAGCAGATTCAGAACCATCAAGACCTTTTTGAAGAGCTTCATGAAGTAAAAGGTGAGGTTCACGATCAGATCGCCAGCACAAACCATGCCAATGTATCATGCCACGTGATTTTGCAAATTCATATCGATACCAATAAGTATCAACATTAAATGCATTTTTCATGACTGTGTTAAAGTATGACTTTGTCCTTAGGTCAAAGTAGTGTGATACAATATGCGAATGTTCCTGTAGTACTGAAAACAGTGTATTTCTGTTGTTTAAATCCAAATTTGTATTTTTTGTGTTTTTAATATACAGGGCAAGTAAACGTTTCAAAGGCTTAAAATGGAACTCCGCACAACTACCTGTGGTGAATATGCCAGGAAGGCCTTTTCCTTCATTGACCTGATATTTAATAAGCGATTTCACTTCACGATTTCTTTGAGACCAATACTGAGAAGTACCCCTAAGACATGCTCCAAAATAAAGTATTTTTGGAGCAATAGTGTTATCACCTTTTTGAAGCTTTTGTTTCAGGTCTTCCAAAGACATGTGCTCTTCACCTATTTGTTGTTTCATGATATATGAACTTTGTTCTAAAGTTCTTTTTCTCATGATGATATTGTGCACAATAAATTTAAAATATTTATGTCTGGCAAATCTACCGTCTTTATACCACATGAGATGTTCTGCCCATTCAGACATGGATGTACATGTTCTTAAACGATTGATATGAAAGTCCCCTAATGCATATGGGAAAAGGCAGGGGAATGATAGAGTGAAGAAAAATTGAGTTGTAAATTCTGACATAGGAACATTGTTTTGAGACGGCCATGGTATAACAACTTTATTAGGTTTTTTAATCTCAGAAACCATGTTTTTGATGATATTTTGAACCCCTTCTTTAAGGTCAAAAGACTGTTCTGGAAGGGTAACAGTTGATGATGTTTCACCTGAAACATCATCTGTACTAACCTGTTCTGGAGCTGGACCTAGGTCATTTTGACATGATAATGTGTCTGAATGAATAGTGTCTATGAAAATTTCTCCATCCTCCGGAAGAAGATTCAATCTTTCTTCACTGATCTCAATATCAGAATAGGCCTCATTGTGTATTTTTAACCATGTAAGGGCTTGTTGAACTTTAAACCTCCTAACATTAAATTCTTTGCTTAAATTCTTTGCTCCTGGCTTCCTTACACGCAAAATTGTTATGTCTTTGGCTAATTTTGGAAGAATACGGGCAGGTTCATTTACATCCTGAGGAAAAGTTACACAATGGCCTTTTGCAGAAACTCCGCCATGCTTTAGCATATGTATGTGCATAACCGGAGCTAGACGGCTTATAAGCTGTTGTTCAACAATAGATAAATTTTGCAATTCTTTTGGAATAAGACCAGGGTCCATTTTATTTTCTGCAGAATACATTTTTATATCATTTTTATCACTGTGGCATTTGTAGCAGACATTGTGCGACTTCATTTTCATTTCCAGCCTATATTCATGGCAATGTATGCATTCCTGAAATTCATATGACATTTGCTCAAGTTCAAAAGCACGAATACTGTCCATGGCAATGTTGTACTGGTCATTGTTTTTTAGTGGAGGTGGAGAAGGTAAATCCTTAACATCAACTCCAAATTTACTTTGAGCTTTTTTAACAGCCCTTTCAATAACAGAAGTGCTAACACTGTATGCTTGTTTGTTGAAAATCAAACCAAGTTTTCTACATTTTTCATACAACCTGTCTATAATTTTATTTGAATGAAACATATTTTGAGTACTTATTGAATTCAAAAGAGATTGGTCAATTTGTTCGACAGGTTTTAGTGTTCTGTTTGTTTTGACCTTTTGTTTAGTTTTTGTTTTGCTAAGTTTAAGTGAATGAAGACTGTTAATGTGTCTAGCCTTCTCTTTTACTTCCACTTTTTGTGATAGTTTTTCATTTATCATGGTAGGCAACTTATTTTGTTCACCTCTGTTTTGAATTGTTTTTTTCTTTTCTGATTTTACAGTTTGCATTGATGATTTTTGTTTTGATTGGTGGGAAATATGTTTTACTTTGTGATAAAGAATAGAGAAATGGTTGTTAAACAGTAAAAGTTCTATAGTAGAAATGGTGTTTAGTTTAGCAAAATATTTAGAAAGATGAAAGCTTGCTACTCTCTTAAGATGTTTATCAAATTTCATTCCTTTTAACCATACATGGATATTAACATTCAATAGTTCACATGCAGCACTTATTTCACAGTTAGTAGCCCAGCCTTGTTTGTGAAGCATCTGTGTTTTATACAGTTCAACCTTGTTTCCAGTTAAATCATGGGTGAGTGTTGCAAAATCTTCATAAAATGACCATTTTTTGATGATATGTTTACAAATAAGGTGTCTGTAATAATCACTATGTTCAAAGTTTCCATAAAAACTCATGCTTAAACAATGAAAAAAGCAATTTCCATCTCCAGGAACTGGTATGTTTGCATAAAAAGTACCATGTATCTTTTCAATCAAAGTTAGGTCTTCTGTTGATTTGTTAAGGTCATACAATGGTGTTGACTTTTGTTTTAAAATCTTGTTTGTATCTTTTTTTCCCTGTACTGGAATATGATAAGCATGATCCTGGTTTTGGGTGTTGGTTTTGCGTTTTACTTTATACATGCATTGGTTTTTTAGCACATGACTTGAACCATCAGAATGATTTGTATCATTTGATTTCTGTGCTGTAATGTGATAGTCATGCTCCTGCAGTTGAATGCATTCATATTTGCGTTTTCTGACAGGTTTGCATGTATTTACATAGTTATGCTCTGATAAACTGAAAGCAGTGTTGGTAAATGATTCATGCATTTTTTCTTAACTAATACACAAAAGCCTTTGTTTCAACTATAATCTTGGACTTAGATAGTCAATAAAGACAAACATGCATGAAAAAACAACCAAAAATAATAAATAAATTGTAGGTACGACATATGTCGCCTGCGTTAAATGTTTAAACAAAAAATGTACCAGTATAGTTAAAAATCTATGCAGTAGGTAGCTGTCAATGGAATACATCCTAATGATGTGAATTTAAAGAATAAAAAAATAAAAAAAATAACACTTAGATTCAAACTATAGTTTACATTATTGAAATAAATAAGTATTAAAGTTTTAAAAATTATATAGTTACGATAGTGAGTTGTTTGCTTGAATGTGGGCAACGGCTTAGGCTTCACATGACAGATGACAGCTGGCAGATACAGACGAAATCAATACACGCGAAGTGACATCACACGATGTGACGTCATGCGATATGACGAAAGCACAACAGATGATACACAATAAATTTAGAAATAAAGTTCTTTTTTTAAGCAAATTATTTATATAATCATTTTCTTGCCATACAATGAAGCTATGTCGATACAAAAACAGAATTATTCGTATTATTCAGATAAATTAATATCCGAGATGTCTCGCGCACTTGGCCAGTCTAACGATTACTTCCGTTGAACAATAACTATCATTTTCAAGTGTTTATTGCTTCTCTATATTGCCAAGATATAAAATCCATGAAATAATGATGACAGGTACAAAGGAATAGGCGACTTACCCTTCGTTAAGTCCTTCCAGTGAATGAAATCCATTTGTGACGAGTCAAACTATCCTTTCCTCCGATTTATGTCGTTTTCCTTTTGTTATTTATTTATTACTTGCCTTACAATGACGTTACTTTTCGTTGCAATGACGTCACATTTGGCAATCTCTATTACATAGGCGCTCTCACTCTCTATTACATAGGCGCTCTACATTCACCAGTAAGACCGGAAGCAAAATGGCCGAAAAAAAGTGCTATGGGGTTGAGGTTTGATATGTGAAAAACAGTAAGATTGTACTGAATTCTCGTTGTTTTGATCTCGTATGATGTGTTCGTACGTGTAACCTATAGGCGTGCTTCGCTCGAGCCTTCGGCTCGAGCTTTCACACGTATTATCCAAGTTATTACCTTTTATTCAAAGTGGATATATCTATATACATGTATAAGTACGTATAATACACAAAAGTTATATCTGCGACGTCTGACCAGTCTGTACACTAATGACTGTTTAATTCAATTTTGTTATCCTACCTTTTCAAACAACTAGACAAATCCATAAAGAAAACAAAGTGTTAAACTGAAACCACACGACAACAGCGGTATTGTTAAAAAAAATCATAATTAAAGTATTCTGGCAACACAAGGTTATTAAACTTTAATCGGGAAAAATAAATTATAATGGTCTAGATATTCGGAAGTGTATGTAAGTATGGTAGTTGTCATCTCATATCTATCATTTCATGTGATTCGAAACCCAGCTCGGCCAACATTCTTTCCGTCGTTTGACAAAAGTCATTATGACAAACGTCACTCGTCTTCTACCAATGGGCAAACAGTCTATGTGGAAACGCAGCCAGTTGCTTGGAAAGATCGTTGTGTATTACTGGTGTGACAAAGCCAGGACACACATGAATAGGTGAACTGGCCGCCGTGATATGACAGAAAAATTGTTGAAAACAGCGTTAATGACCAATCAATCAATCAGACTGATATATTGCTCACGAATTGCACAAATTAGTTCTACCCTCCGTTTTGCAAATACAACAAATTTGCAGCAGACGAAATTGAAAAAAACATAGGCAAATTTATTGAAAATCTTTTTAACAGAAACGTTTAAATAAAGTTTAAAATATTGTGGCAGATGAAGTAATAGCTCATAATGAGCAATTGCTTCTTTTGTCACAATGTTTTTAAAACGTGTCTGTTGCGGATGCATTAAAAGTCATATATATCTCAGATATAAATATGATGATATCTAATTCATCTGTTGTTACTAATATCCCGCTACAAATATATAACATAATTATCAGCCATTATAAGACCTATAATGTATGTTTACTCAAGTTTATAGACGTGCAACAGGTCATCTGGTTTATAATCACTACTGACATACAGTGTTTTGTCTGTGTTGTTATATAACATTGTCCATGGACCTATTAACCCATCTTTCTCCTCTAATACGATACGTACGGGTGTACACGTCGATGTTATCTGATGTATGTTTACTCAAGTTTGTAGACGTGCAACAGGTCATCTGGTGTATAATCACTACTGACATACAGTATTTTGTCTGTGTTGTTATATACCACTGTCTCTGGACATCTTAACCATCTTTCTCCTCTAATACAATACGTACGGGTGTACACGTCGGTGTTATCTGATGTATGTTGTATGACCCGCACCCCACCACATAAATACTATCATCATCACCCAGAGTCAGACCGTATGGATAACTCAACTTGTCATGTGTATATATATTACACACTTTACCGTCCATACTCAAACTTGTTACTGTGTGCTGATCCCAGTCTGAAACATACATTGTATCCCCGTCACTATTCACTGTAATGTACCGCGGACTATTAAACAGGTTCTGTCCTTTATCATTGTGTTTGAATGTTTGAAGAACTTTTCCCTCATTATTAAGGATTTTCACCGACGGATGTTCCCCATCAAACGTAACAAATAATTTACCTTTTCTATATGTAATTCCCTTACAACCTGACTCCATTGGTACCTTTTTTACTTCTGACAAGTTTCCATCATAACGTAGAAACACTAAGTTTGTCCCACAGGTCACCACCAGAGTTCCCGGATCCGTACATGTTATATCGCATGGTTTATCGTCAAGTTTGATGTAACATGTAATGTTGTCTGATCGTAAGTCAACAACTTTAATAGAGTTATTTTTATAGTCCGCTACAGCTAAAAGGTTACTGGACATCAGCACACTTCCTGTTATCCATACTTCTACTGTGTCGCTTTTGTGATTCATCTTAATGTTCTTCAGTAATTTGACTTTTGTTGGTTTAAAGATGTCTGTCTTCATGTTTTTTTTTTCATTTTGTGTTTGCTGATCTTCTCCTCTTTCCTCTTTTCGTCTTAAACATGACTTACCAATGGTAGGATTGTCTTCCTTTATTAGTCCTACCTCTGTCTGATCTCGTTTCGTAGTTCTTCTCTTTCGATCATTTTTCATTCCCAACGATCCAAATTTCAGCGGCGAATTAAGTGTGTTCATAATGTCGTCATTGCGTGAAAATGCATACCTTCTCACAATGTTTTCTTGTGACGTGCTTTTTGTTTCGTCATTGTAGTCTTTGACGTGAGTTCGAGCTTTCATGGCAGAAATGAATAACTGCTGGTTTTGTTTACATTTTTCAAGAAAACCTAGAGCGGATGATATTTCCGACATGTCTACTAGATGCTTGTCGTATAGCGTATCCACGGATTCAATAGCTTTTAAATCTTCATTTTTTATTTGCTCAGCTTGCTGCATTAGTTCGTATTCTAATGCATCGATTTTCGAATTTATTTCACTTCTAAATACCTGAATATCGGCTTTTAATTGTCTGAAACAGTTTGTTACATCAATTGAGTCAATTTGCTTTTTATTTTTATCTTCTGCAATTTGTTTTTCTATGTCTCTTATCTGCTTTAATACTAATTTATATTCTTGACTGGAGCTGAATCCCTTCGCCAAATCATCGATGTACTTTACACCGCATTGGCCATGATCTAGAGTACCGCATACAGAACAGCAACATGTATCATGCTTATCACAGAAATACTCTACTAATTTCCCATCATGCTTAGCACAGAACTTGTCCTGAACATTTGATATTTTCTTTCTTGGCATTTCGTCTCTATCAAGAAGTCGATGTTGTCTGGAGGCCTTGTATTTTGTGTGATTTCTTGCACAAGTGTCACATTGGAATTCGTCACAATTTGTACAATAAAACTGGGCATGTTCATTTACATCATCTATAAGGCAAGGATCGCAGGGAATACCAGTATCCCAGTCCTCACTATAGACTTGTCGCCTCCCAGATACCTCCATTGTTGATGTTCAAACTGAAAGAGAACCAAACGGGTTTGTTTTGTCTCAAAATATACAAGCATTTGGTGACAGTATTACTTATTTTGTCAGAAAGATTACAAAAGTCGTCTGCTGCATACGGAAACGGTCTCGGGGTTTAGTGTTGTCATAGTATAGATAATCAAACGCTTCATCACAATTATCAGCTCAATATACACGCTATCCTTGATATCGTGTTTCTCAATTAACAAAGGATGTATTTCGTACTGAATTTGTTCATGTATTGATAGCGAATAGTTTAGCTTGAGTTTTCGATGTACATTCTCAGTATAAAAAAACTAACAGTTTCCCATATGTGGACGCATTATGACGCTTCTATAGCAAACAACCTGTGAATACGTATTTGTCAAATTTCTCCATATGTTATAGTTATGTTCCATATATTTACTTTGATGTTTTCAAAGTCGTTTGAAAATTATAAGGAAATAAATTCAATCTTAGAGTCAAACAATGTTGGTCTCAGATTAGCCAATACATATTGTGGGTCTGATTCTGGATGCAAACTGATTTGTTTGAAAATACTCGCAATCGTTGACTACATCCATTGGTAGCAAGTTAACTACTACATGTGTAAATTAGGAAATCTTCCTTTATAGATAAAGCTCAACATTGATTTCGATTGGCTAATCATAAAGATATTAAACACAACACAAACGTATACCTCGTGCGCCATTTTGTTGACGAATTTATACGTTCCGACAAATAGTTATTGTTTATATAATAAGTAGTCCACAAACAAAATGTAATTTGAACAATATGAGACCTTTCTATTTTACCCATACAATGATATGAGTCTGTGCATGAGAAAAGGCACAACATGACTTTCTTGAACAGTATAGATCAAGATCAGCATGTGAATCACCACTAACTGATCACCGATATAAAGTGTTCTGAATAAAGTTAACTCCCAGGTGAACATGTAAGTTTTCATTTGCCTTATATCACATATTGTAAAACGGACATATGGGGGAAAATAGCTCCACTTCGTTTACGTAATATACGGTTTATGTGATGACAAAAGACAATCAGATACAATAAAACTCCATATTGTATGACGCGCCTCGTTTCTATAGTCAAACATACAATAGATAGAAACAATAGACAATTCAGCGTTTATCCTTCCCCATCAGCCTACGTATTTTAAAGCATTTCGAGGAGACATTTTTGAAAACATTGAGGTAATAAGGCAGATATAATGTACTTATAATAAGAAATTTCACCATTTGACAAACTGTTCTCAACTCTATTCAATGATAATACTTTAAGTTATCAGGTTTAAGGCTTCTATACGGTGTTTAAAAGCATTTGTTACAGATTTACTATGTCTTGGAAATGGTGGTTATACGGGCTAAAATATATTTTACCCTTACAACATCTTTCAAAGCAGATATTAATTGAAATCATCTTGTAAAAAGAAGGGCTTCCTTGTTATATTTAATTTATTACTGTTATAGAATCATAATTCATCGTCTGCTTTTCAGTTTAATGGAAAATACAAATATATTTGAATAGGTTTATTCTTTAAAATAATACCAATGTTTTCTTTCATTTTCGTACTAGTTTATATAACCGTTACACCGAATGATCATTATTTGAGTCAAGGGAATATATTAAGTTATGACACAACAGTTTCTTCTACGACTTACTGACGAACTGTGCAAAGCAAGATCAGGTTGCGCAGATACGTGGCCTGATCTGTATCTACACTTTTAACAAATGAGTTTTCCACAAATGAGATAATAGTATATAAAGAAAAGCAGCCAGTGCCAACATTCTTTCTGACGTTTGACACAAGTCTATGCAACACTCATTGTTAGTCATTCGAATGTCATATGAAAAAAAACAGCTTCGAAAGAATGTTGACATGATAACTGGTGTAGATAGCGTGGAACTACATGGATAGGATAACAAGTATCCGTGATATGGATGAACATTGTTATAAATGGCGTTAGAGACTAATCAAACAATCACAAATTCTGCAGACGCCTTTAAAAACACCGAGATAAAACCTTCGAAACAATTATATAAATGTTTAAATAATTTGAGCAAATGGAGGATACGCACATATTTAGCGATTACTTATTTTGTCAAAATTCTTGCAAAGATCGTTTTCTAAAGAGGAAAGGGATAATGTCGATAGGTTTAATCTATTCATTTTATAGATTGTGAAACCCTTCGCCGCAGTGATCACATCAATTCGTCTGCTGTATGTTGCAGTTTCTGTTTGACATTTAAAATCTTCTGATATTAAGGGACACATTACCCTTTATAAACTGTTTCTCTATTTACACCTTGTGTATATATCACTGAAGAGGTCCTTGTATAATTGGGACTGAACATTTTAGACTTAGTTATCAATGTACAGTATACAACAACTAACAAACAGTTAAGAACGTTATGGAAAATATATAAGAAGGAAGATTGCTATACGATAGAAACGCATCATTTGTATCATTTCGCACAGGTAGACACATGTTGACGCTGCTGCAACCTTTAAACACATTGTGTCAAAGGAAGAACTGGCTCTTAATAAGTCATATCCCTATTTGCCATATTGATTTCAACTCATGTATACTTTAATTGAAAGATTTAAATTGTTAACTCTTTACATAATATTGATAAGCAAAACTTGATGTCTCAGTTATTTTCCGTTGATTTATTGTCGTTTACTACTAAACTAATTGAATATTAAATAGCATTAATCTGAGTTTTAAACAGAGTGGATCTCAGATCAGTCCCCTCTATGCATGGCGTCCAATCTAAATGCAAGCCTAAGTCGTAGCATAGGTTATAAACGGTTGGAGACAACCGTCGCTAGTCAGGACAGAGTTTAATTGAGTTTGTGTAGAGACGTTATCATATCCAAAATGTTTCAAATATAATGTTCATCCTTGATCTATCGACCGGCAAATGTTCAACTTATTGAAAAATAAATTTAGTAAATCAGCATTTATTTACCCTTATACATCTGTAATCGGAAACATGTTTAGTCCCAGGTGCATATATCTTTATCAATCTACCTTATTTCATGTAGGTATATGCATTTATGAAGAATACATTTTTTTCGGTTTGTTTGTAAAGTGTTTTACGCCGCGTCTAGGATGTTCTCAATTGTATCATGCCGTTTCCTGATTAAGGTACTTGTACTTGAATTATAACACGCCGTTTCCTGGTTAAGGTACTTGTACTTGTATCATAACACGGCATTTCCTGGTTAAGGTACTTGTATTTGTATTATAACACGGCGTTTCATGGTTAAGGTACTTGTATTTGTATTATAACACGGCGTTTCATGGTTAAGGTACTTGTATTTGTATTATAACACGCCGTTTCCTGGTTAAGGTACTTGTATTATAACACGCCGTTTCCTGGTTAAGGTACTTGTACTTGTATCATAACACGGCGTTTCATGGTTAAGGTACTTGTATTTGTATTATAACACGGCGTTTCATGGTTAAGGTACTTGTATTTGTATTATAACACGCCGTTTCCTGGTTAAGGTACTTGTATTTGTAGTATAACACGCCGTTTCCTGGTTAAGGTACTTGTACTTGTTTTATAACACGGCATTTCCTGGTTAATGTACTTATACTTGTATTATAACACAGCGTTTCCCTTCCCAGTTCAGGTACTTGTACTTGTATCATAACACAGCGTTTCATGGTTAAGGTACTTGTACTTGTATTATAACACGCCGTTTTCTGGTTAAGGTACTTGTACTTGTATTATAACACAGCGTTTCCCGGTTAAGGTACTTGTACTTGTATTATAACTCGTTTTGTTCTGGTTAAAGTACTTTTACTTGTATTATAACACGGCATTTCCTGGTTAATGTACTTGTACTTGTATTATAACACAGCGTTTCCCTTCCCAGTTCAGGTACTTGTACTTGTATTATAACACAGCCTTTCCTGGTTAAGGTACGTGTACTTGTATTATAACTCGGTGTTTCCTGGTTAAAGTACTTGTACTTGTATTATAACACGGCATTTCCTGGTTAAGGTACTTGTACTTGTATTATAACACAGCGTTTCCTGGTTAAGGTACTTGTACTTGTATTATAACACGCCGTTTCCTGGTTAAGGTACGTATACTTGTATTATAACACGCCGTTTCCTGGTTAAGGTACTTGTATTATAACACGCCGTTTCCTGGTAAAGGTACTTGTACTTGTATCATAACACGGCGTTTCATGGTTAAGGTACTTGTATTTGTATTATAACTCGGTGTTTCCTGGTTAAAGTACTTGTACTTGTATTATAACACGCCATTTCCTGGTTAAGGTACTTGTACTTGTATTATAACACGGCGTTTCCTGGTTAAGGTACTTGTACTTGTATTATAACACGGCGTTTCCTGGTTAAGGTACTTGTATTTGTAGTATAACACGCCGTTTCCTGGTTAAGGTACTTGTACTTGTATTATAACACGCCGTTTCCTGGTTAAAGTACTTGTACTTGTATTATAACACGGCGTTTCCTGGTTAAGGTACTTGTATTTGTAGTATAACACGCCGTTTCCTGGTTAAGGTACTTGTACTTGTATTACAACACGGCGTTTCCTGGTTAAGGTACTTGTACTTGTATTATACCACAGCGTTTCCTGGTTAAGGTACTTGTACTTGTATTACAACACGGCGTTTCCTGGTTAAGGTACTTGTACTTGTATTATACCACAGCGTTTCCTGGTTAAGGTACTTGTACTTGTATTACAACACGGCGTTTCCTGGTTAAGGTACTTGTACTTGTATTATACCACAGCGTTTCCTGGTTAAGGTACTTGTACTATACCACAGCGTTTCCTGGTTAAGGTACTTGTACTTGTATTATGACATGGCGTTTCCTGGTTACGGTACTTGTACTACTGGTCAATGTATCCTGACTTTAGCCTGTCGGTCGTTATGCTAGACGCACACACCCTTGTGCCAAGGATTGCTTGATTGATTGGGGTTTAACGCCGTTTTTAACATGTTCTCAATCATATCACGGCGGCCAGTTCACCTACTTATGTGTTTCCTGGTTTTCTCACACCAGTACTCCACAAAACAATCTTCCCAAGAAACTAGCTGCTTTTCCACATAGACTTAGCCCATTGGTCGAAGACGAATGACGCATGTCGCATTGACTTTTGCGAATCGACGGAAAGAAAGTTGGCCGAGCCGGGATTCGAACTCACAACCCCTGGAGTGTGCAAAGGAAGGAAAGGCTATAATACTGTTTACTTTATTTGGTTTGACGTGGCCGGGAATCAAACCCGCGACTCGAAGCAGACACGCTATCTTTACACCACCGAGGATCGGCCACAACTTCAGTGAATACGTATCGCAAACAATCTAGTCAGAGATCACTGCCCATAGTTTATTGGATACGATAAACGCCTCAAATGTTAACCACTTGTATTATAACACGCCGTTTCCTGGTTAAGGTACTTGTACTTGTATCATAGCACGGCGTTTCCTGGTTAAGGTACTTGTACTTGTATTATAACACAGCGTTTCATGGTTAAGGTACTTGTACTTGTATTATAACACAGCGTTTCCTGGTTAAGTTACTTGTACTTGTATTATAACACGCCGTTTCCTGGTTAAGGTACGTGTACTTGTATTATAACACAGCGTTTCCTGGTTAAGGTACTTGTACTTGTATTATAACACGCCGTTTCCTGGTTAAGGTACTTGTACTTGTATTATAACACAGCGTTTCCCTTCCCAGTTCAGATACTTGTACTTGTATTATAACACAGCGTTTCCCTTCCCAGTTCAGATACTTGTACTTGTATTATAACACGCCGTTTCCTGGTTAAGGTACTTGTACTTGTATTATAACACGGCGTTTCCTGGTTAATGTACTTGTATTTGTATTATAACACGGCGTTTCCTGGTTAAGGTACTTGTATTTGTATTATAACACGCCGTTTCCTGGTTAAGGTACTTGTACTTGTATTATAACTCGGTGTTTCCTGGTTAAAGTACTTGTACTTGTATTATAACACGCCATTTCCTGGTTAAGGTACTTGTACTTGTATTATAACACGGCGTTTCCTGGTTAAGGTACTTGTACTTGTATTATAACACGCCGTTTCCTGGTTAAGGTACTTGTACTTGTATTATAACACGGCGTTTCCTGGTTAAGGTACTTGTATTTGTAGTATAACACGCCGTTTCCTGGTTAAGGTACTTGTACTTGTATTATAACACGCCGTTTCCTGGTTAAAGTACTTGTACTTGTATTATAACACGGCGTTTCCTGGTTAAGGTACTTGTATTTGTAGTATAACACTCCGTGTCCTGGTTAAGGTACTTGTACTTGTATTATAACACGGCGTTTCCTGGTTAAGGTACTTGTACTTGTATTATACCACAGCGTTTCCTGATTAAGGTACTTGTACTATACCACAGCGTTTCCTGGTTAAGATACTTGTACTTGTATTATGACATGGCGTTTCCTGGTTACGGTACTTGTACTACTGGTCAATGTATCCTGACTTTAGCCTGTCGGTCGTTATGCTAGACGCACACACCCTTGTGCCAAGGATTGCTTGATTGATTGGGGTTTAACGCCGTTTTTAACATTTTCTCAATCATATCACGGCGGCCAGTTCACCTACTTATGTGTTTCCTGGTTTTCTCACACCAGTACTCCACAAAACAATCTTCCCAAGAAACTGGCTGCTTTTCCACATAGACTTAGCCCATTGGTCGAAGACGAATGACGCACGTCGCATTGACTTTTGTGAATCGACGGAAAGAAAGTTGGCCGAGCCGGGATTCGAACTCACAACCCCTGGAGTGTGCAAATTAAGGAAAGGCTATAATACTGTTTACTTTATTTGGTTTGACGTGGCCGGGAATCAAATCCGCGACTCGAAGCAGACACGCTACCTTTACACCACCGAGGATCGGCCACAACTTCAGTGAATACGTATCGCAAACAATCTAGTCAGAGATCACTGCCCATAGTTTATTGGATACGATATCATTTTCCCTCATACGCCTCAAATGTTAACCACTTTGTTCGCAACTGCATATACTCATGACATTGTTTATAATATTTAATCCGCAAACATATGCTATTCAGAATCTTTCTATTTGCACAGACAATTGTCTATTGAAGAAGTTAATATTTTCTGTCAGGTGCGGGGGATTTGGGTTTCGAGCTCCGCCTGAGTCATTCAACAGTATTTTAAAGTGTAGATATTGCTTTCCCTCCTTGGCGCTCAGTGTTGTAGGGCTAGCACAATTAAAAACGAAAACTTTCTGGCTCATTATGAGCAGTTTTACATTTTGCCACAACACTTTTGAAAAATCGTCTGGTACAGATACTTCTTTATGGCGTCTGCATGAGGAAAAGGGTTAAATATATTACAACTCACTAATACGGCGACTCTCGCATAGTATTTGTATTCGTACAAGATGACGTTAACATGATCTAGCCACAAAGTCAATGTTCCACTGAGGAAGTAAGCCATATATCTCTGGCATTATAATTTTGATTTTGTGCACACGCACACACATTAAGTTCAGTCAGACCAGGGACACTATATTACAGGGATATGAAACGCGTGCGGTTTCATCAGCCTTATCAGTAATATGTTGGCCTCACTTCGTACAGGTATCGGCCATTTTGATTTACCCATTCCGATAGATAACGACCTTCACTTGCGTATGATAACGGTTACTTGCGTGTAAATACGGCTGTTTTCGTTGATTTGCTAGCGCTCTTTACAGTAACCAGGGACACAAAATATAGACTCCCAGCATATTTATTTCATATATACCTGCCACGATTCTTCGAATTCTTTAAAAAGTTCCAAGCGAAGTAAAAAAAATGCTGTTTTAGGGGTTCATGACACTGCGTGTACCTCCCTGATATTTGAGAACGTCGAAAGAGAGATCTTTACTAATGGGTTAAAAAAGCTGTCCAAATATGACCTTATAATTATCATATTAAAAGATAAATTTAGGTCTGCTTTGATATTCTCCGTCCTTTTGTTTTTTAAATGATTTCAATGCAAGCTGGTGATAATTAGACTTAATTAAATAAGCGCGTCATAAAAGACAACGTCGAAAAGATTGAATGTTTTGCTTTCGTATGTGACAAACAATGTATGATTATGTGCCAGTAAAAGTACTGACTGCTAATTACCCAGGTATTATTGAGCCAAATTATAGCAGAACCGATGATCATTAAATTCGAGCACGGTATGTTATTTATATATGAAAGGTTTTAAAGGTAATTATAATTTCAATTTCTATTTACTTCTGTATGTGTTTGTGAAGGTGTTGATCATTTTATCTGTTTAACATTTTTTCGAAGAGCAGTTAAGCTGTTACAATTTTCTTCCTCTCTATATATATATGTGTGTGTGTGTGTGATATACAATTGTTCAATGTTCATTCGTATATATATTGTTCTTCTGAAATACGTGCTCTTAATCGTGAAAATGGCATATGGAAAGGAGGATTTTCTTAACTGGGAATTGGATTTGAATCTTGATGAAATATTCGGTGAATACACAAATAGTGAATTTGAGGTTTCGGACAGTGAGACAGTAAATAAAAAAGAGACGAAAAGAGTAAAAAAAAAGACAAACAAACTCTATAAGTGTCCGGAGTGTGATAAAGAATATGCATCCATTTCAGGCATAAGGGGGCACATGAGATCTAAACACGGAATCAACAAAATAAATGGTATTTAAACATTTTATTTTTGTTATAAACTACTTATAAGTCAATGTATGTGATGAATATAATAAAGTAAGGCTTAAGATGAATACAAGAGACTAAACCAATGAAAAATATTGCATTAATATCATGCTATATACAGAACTACAAGGAACTGAATTCCTAATTTCCAAATGGAGGTCATTCTGCATAGACTTTCAGTGTAGAACCAGATCAGCCTGTATATTTATACAGACTGATTTGTATCTGCACTGTGCTATTATCCGTCTCTAAGAATGCAGGCCAAGACCAGCCTGTATATCTATCCGTCTTATCAATCACGAAAAGTGCAGACCAAGATTAACATTCAGTATAATTCCGTCTGAGCCTGTTCTGCACTTGTCAGTGACTGTGCATTTACAAAAGAGCATTCATGATAAACATTAAACCCACGCATGTGTTTCTAATTAACACATTTGTTCCATTTAGACAATTTGTATGTCCCATGCGTTATGTGCAGGTAAAGATCAACCTTTATATATATATATATATATATAGTCTGACCTGTCCTGCACTTTTGATGCACTTTGGGTATATCATTACATGATTGTATTAGTATTTTGATCTGATAAGCATTGACCTTCAGTGTTGGCCAAGATCAGCCAATATATCTATACAGACTGATTTTATCTGCATTTTGCTCAAACTACAACGCAATCTTCATCCAGATATTCATACAATGTCTAAAATATACAATGCTTGTGTATTCCTTTCTAATTAAAACTTATAATGCATGAACATGTTTATATAAAAGATAATCCTTTCCAACATACATAAGCTTCTGCAGCTGACTTTATTTGAAAACATGTTATTAGAGAGAAGAAATTGCTTGATAGTCAAGATTCTTGAGCATTTTTTTTTCCTTTAAAAAAATTGTTTGCCCTTTTTTTATTAAATCATAAGTACATTTACAAATCTTAGATATATTTGCAAAATGAATGGCCAAGTATGAATTTGAATGTTGCAGATGTTTGAATGTTGAGAAGGGTTATTAATAAGAGTTTAATTACCAATTAGCCCATGTCCCTGTATGTACAATGAAAGGGTTATAAAACCAATTAGTTAGTATATAACTGACACATATGGAACAAGACAGGAAATGATTGCATAATGTTACATAACATAAGCCACCCTGCCATCTGGTCAGTGTGATATTATAGACCTCTTTAGAATTGCATATATTTAATTGTTTTGGGCCACTTCAATCAAGAGATAATCTCATGTTTTCAATAACAATCTGTTTTTACATCAAACGATTTTTTAATAACCAGTTATTGTTTTTATTTTGAAAAGATTAAAATACCACTTGACTTAGACTTCTTGATAAAAGAATAAATTATTTTACACAAATTTGAATCTTTTGTCCATACCACTATTTTCCCTGGTCAAACTTTATTAATATATATATATATATATATATATATATATATATATATATATATATATATATATAAGACATTTATTAAGTAAAATAACATTATATTGATATAATAAATGCCAACATCAGCCCGTATATCTATACAGACTGATTTTTATCTGCATTTCGCTCCAGATATCCATACAATGTCAAAATATAAAATAAAACAAAAAGTTGAAAGAGTCTGCTTAAGAAATAAGAAATGAAAGAGGTGAACCTTTCCATAATACAGACGCTTTCTGATATCTCTTAAGCAGACAACTTTTTTGAAACCATTGCAGCAAAAGTAGAAATTACTTCTAATGACTAGTTTCGTATTTTGTCTGATCAACCATCATATATATAGTCTGAGAGATCATGTCCTGCACTTTGCATATATTATTTCGTTTTTCAACTAGAAATTAACATACAGTGCAAAAATGAGTTTAGAGACTGAAAAGCATTGACCTTCAGTGCAGACCAAGATCAGCCAATATATCTATACAGACTGATTTTTATCTGCATTTTGCTCTTATTACCTCACAATCTTCAAACAGATATTCATACTATGTCTTAAATATACAATTATATGTAAACGTCCGCTTAGAAATAAGACACGTAATAGTTAACCCAACATACAGACGCCTTTTCGATGCTGGATGGGATTGTTTTCAAGTAAAGAGGTATATACATCGCAGGAATTAAAAGTATACATGCTCATAGATTACACAATCTATATACTATTTACACAAAACATTCGATTTCTCTCTTTTTTAGTAGCAGATTTCAGACCTCCACAGGAGGAGGATGGTACTCCCAATAATCAACATCGTATCCACATAGATGAAGATATCTTCACAACCAGCTTCACCAAATCGGTTTCAGACACTCTGGCTAACTTATGTGAGAATACGCTACGACAGAAATCTTCATTTAGAGGTGGAGAAATAATAACAATTGCATATAAAATCAAAAGTGATATTGGTGTGCAGATGCAATTAGTGCAACTCATGTGTCCCCCATTTTATAATTTAGTGAAAGGTTCAAATGGCTGCTGCTCTCAAAATGAGGACATGTTTTCTAAATTGTATCAGTTAACAATAAATGAAAAGGTATCGCAAAATTTCAAGCTAATTCTTCAAGAAATATCAGAAAAGGTGAGATCTTTTTTTGGTGTGTTTTGTCATGCACTCATGAAAGAAGTCTTGAAGAGTCGCAGTCAACTCTACACGAATTGTAACATTGGTGAGCAATCAGAGTTAACGGAGACTGACCAACAGGTTATTTACTATATAAGTGGTTACATGATCAACGCACTTTCTAAGTGCAAGAAACACAAACTACATCACGCATTCCAAGAAGCACTAAAACACACGATTAGAAGTGATCAGTCGGGAGAGAAAACATTTGTGTCCAAGTATGCCACATGGACAGAGAAGGCATCACATGGAAAACTGACATTCCCAAGTGACAATTTCTTCCTATTAGTTAGAGAAATGGACTTAATAGTGCGCCAGCAAACGGAGGGGGTAGACCTTAACAAAAACATTCTGAACAAGAAGTTGTTAACTGAGAATATAGTGGATAATTTCATGATACAACATTATTTAGGAAAAATAGTTACTGGTGATATGGCCACCTACGTACTTGAGAAATGTGTGCAACTCTTTCTGACAGTCAGGGGGTTTGCATGGGCACGTAATTACAAATCCGGCCTGGTTGGCCAGAAGGAAAAATCTCTTAGGAAAGGTCTCAAGGAGCGATCAAGCATAAGCAATGTTACGCCTTTGATGAGGAGTGAGCAGCATACAACCTGATCAGCCTGCAGGTTGCTCGCAAGCTGATATGATTTATACTTTTCACAAAGTTATATTTTATTACTGTCATTTATGAGGTAGACCTCAATGGTTTACAAATAAATTATAAGAATTACACTAATAAACAAAATCTACCATCCTTATATGTGTGGTTTGTTCAAGTTTTTTCCTTACAACACTTTTAAATTAAAAAGCTCAACTGATTTAAATTGTTCTAGATCATGTTAAACATACAAACACTTTCTGACGCCTCAGCAGCAATTGTTCATGAATAGTTTGTTAATTATGTTCTATGTCAGGTGCTAACCCTTTTCAACACAAAGACACTTCCGGAATTCTAGGAAGCAGACGAGTTTTGAAAACATGCTACAAAAGAAGAATTTGCTCCTTTTATTACGATGTTTTCAACTTTATTCAACATGTACTCATGAATAGTTTGTCAATGATGTTCTATGTTAGGTGGTTAACCCTTTATAACATATAGACATTTTTGGATGCAGCAGACGACTTTTGAAAACAGTACAACAAAAGGAGAAATTTTTCATAATGGCTCCTTTTGTCACAATGTTTTTAACTTTATTCAACACTTGTTCTTTAATATTTTGTCTATGATGTTCTAGGTCGTCTACTGCAGATTTGTTTTATGTGAGAAAGGGTTAACTTTCACTTTCACTCATATACCAATATTTTAATACATGTATATACATTCATTCATGTACATGTACCAATGTTTTAATATTATACTATATCATATCATTATTGATTTCCTAGGTTTCTTTGCTAAAGGAGTGCAGTCAACTTCTAGCTCTATTCGCCTTCGGGTATTTCCTCTAAGAGGTGCAAGGGCCTGACTCCCTATTAGCCTTAGCTTTTGTAGTGAGCTATTAAATTCATGCAGGGAGGGGTTAGAATTGCAGCCACCTCTGGCTCTGTGCATACCAAAATGTTGCTCAATTGCATCCTGGTTGAATTTCTCTGTTAACACAAAAGGCATTCCTTCAATGAGGCAGTACCTGATACATTCAACCATTGATTTAACAGTTATTTCTAACCCCTCTAGTGTCTGGTAACTCAACTGCATGGCTGCCTTCTGTGATTTGGAGAACTGACCTGGTCTATTTTCCACACTTTCCTTCCAACTGTTAAAATATCCAAGGAAATCGTTTGAAAGATAATCCAGTCTTTCATCAGTCACAGAAGTAAAAGGTTTAACATTTTCATTCAATTTCCTCTTACTTTCATTGAAGTTCCTGGTATTCATTATGTCAAAAAACTTATCAATATGCCTAATGAACTGTACTGTCTCTAAAACCTCAGGACCATACTTAAGTTCCAATGCATTGGCCACTGATGAGCTTAAAGTTTGAGCTGCTAAGTCTACCTTCATATAACTGAAGGATGTAAGGTCAATGTGATTTCGTGTCAGCTTATTGCATAAGTGGTATATGCCACAGCAATGCTCCTTGTATAAAGTAACTATGTGCAGCCAAGAAATGTCTCTTCCATCCTTCCAGAGACGCCTTGTGTTTTTATGCGAATAGGAATTTGATATATTATTTCGTGTAGTTTTGATAAGATGAGGAGGGTCTGATATGAAGTAGATGAATCTATCCTCTTCGGCAAACACATTGGAGGCTCTATACACAGATGCTTTATTGTTTTGATCAGTGCTTCTGTGAAGCCGGATGAAGCGTCGATTTGGTGTTGCACCATCGCTAGTTATGAAGAGTACTGTCAAGCCAACATCTATTTCACATACTTCCACGGCTTCCCAGAGTAAAGAGAAAAGCTGGTCACTCTGTATACCACTTGTTGCAAAATGCGCTAATGGATATTTTAACTTAGAAGACAATCCTCTGACCATTACAACTAAAATGTACTTTGCAAGGGGCTTCTTTTCTTTTTTAATTGCCTCACTCATGTTCAGTATATCATTTCCAACACTGTCCAAGTCTACAAACCCTATGAGTTCTCCAGTTACTTTGTCGTACACTAAGTCACTCCTGATTTTAACTTCGTCCTGGAGAAGTCCAACAATCCTTTGATGGGGTTCTTTGTATGGCGACATTTCCTCTTGCAGTTTGATTATCACGTCATCATGAAATCCAATGCCTTTAGTCAGAACACTTGAATAATCATGAAGTGTCCGCTCACTTGGTAAATTAATGAAGCCACTCTTCCTCATAGAGTCATATGACGCTGAGGATTTGCTTTTTAGGTAAATGCACCACTTAATAATCATGGGATGCCACCTCATATTTGTCTTTGTTTTCAAATTCATGAATTTCTTTTGCTGATCCCAAAACAGTCTTTGAATTGAGTTTGTGTCAGGGAAACTCTTCTTTATCTCAGAATCAGCCTCCCCCATAAGCTGATTCATATCATGTGTCTGTTCCTCTGAGAGAGCAAGGCCAGTTTGCTTTATGCTAAGCTTAAGTTTTCTTTGTAATCTTTTAACCTCCTTAGATAGGGATGAAGATTGATGTGTTAACTGCTGAATCTTTTCCCTCTTCTGTTCTTCTGACAACTTGCTATTCGGTATTTTTGATTTAAGGAAGTTTATATCAGGTGAGATAGTTTTAGTCCTCTCTCTGGACAATGCCTTCCTTAAAGAACCCCGATATAGCCTGCAACCTCCACATCTGTTGACTTTTACAAGAAGGGAGCAATTCACAGCTCTTATTGTTGGCTCGCCACTGGTCACATCTTTATACCCAGCCCTGCCCTGTTCATTGGCCACATCCAGAAATGCATTTGGGGGTACTAGAGATACTATATTGTCATCACAATTACCTGCACAAACATCAAACTGGCTCATTATTTCTAGTATTTTCATGATTTTATCTATACTCAAACACATACTCGGAACATACCTCCAAATCTCATGAGATTGTGGTAGGTCTTTATTGTGTACTTTGATGGATATAGCTAGTGTCTCTGTAATGGTCAGGCAAGATTTCACTACTGGATAGTCATTGTCATACACCTGCACATACCTAATAAACTTAGACTGTGGCAGTAAGCTGAAGTTCGTTATTTCTGGAACTAATTTGCATTTCTCCTTCAAGTCAGTAAAAATTAAACTACACTTTGATAATTTTAACTTATCAATGTCATCCTCACGCGCATGTCTGTATGGTTTGTCCAGGATGAGATAGTATTCATCCGCGAAGTCTGGATCGTCCATGTTTACACATTCTGTGGTATCTGGTGGTGCATCTGTGTTTTCACCTCTCAGTCCAACGTTGAAACAGTTTGAGATGAACTCGTCACTTGTAAATGGATCTGTATCAAATATTTTTTTTTAAATATTATAACTTACTAAAATTCTGACAACTATGAAGCAGAAGACTTTTGAAATCATTGTGGCAGATGGAGAAATTGCTCTAAAAGAGCAATGTCATGATTTGTCACAAAGATTTCAACTCTAATCAATAATCAATTTTTCTTCATCTCTTAAAAATCGTCTGTATGTGGGAAATAGTTAAAATAGTAGCAAACTGAAAACAACACAGCAAAAGTATATCAGGGTGCGCTAGGTTGGACAGAATTATAGGTTAACAAATATAATCTCCAAAATAAGTTTAACCCATTCCCATATACAACACATTTTCAGCAGACGACTTTTAAAACTTATAAGCAAAAATATTGTGGAAATTGATGAAATTGCTCTTCATGAACAATTTCTCCTTTTCAAACACTGTTTTCACAAGTTGTCAGAAAGCGTCTATTTGTGGGATAGTTTGACACAAAAAGACAAATATATTTAAGTATGTTATGAAATTAGGAAACAATTGCAAATGTGATTGGTGAAGAGAAAATAGATATTAATTGTCAAGCCTCAATTATCGGATTACACACCAACAAAAAGAAGTGACACCTTGTGTGCTTGCTTGTGAAGTGTCGAGCCTTAAAGGATAAGGCACATTGATTTGCTAAGGAGGAACCAGCTTAAAACAGTGTGAAATATTGCCTTCGCCTTAACCCTTTCCCACATATGGCAACTTTCTGACAAATCTGCAGCAGACGACTATTGATAACAAGAAATTTTTCCTTTTGTTACAATGTGTTCAACTGTATTAGAAAACGTTTACTTATTATATAATGCGAATGATCATAGTCGTTTGCTGGGAACTTTTAGAAATACAAATCTAAATGCAAGTACAATAAACTGAAATGAGTTAAAAAACTGGTGACACAATGTTTTTTCAAAACTCTTTCTTTCTGCTGCAATCGCTTCAGAAAGCGTCTTTATGGGGGAAAGGGTTTAATTAAAATAAAGCTTAAGAATGTCCCTAATGTATGCCTGTGATGACCCTCTTTTCTACATACAAAAATCTTCTGCAGACAAATTGGAAAACATTTCTACAAATGCAGCAGACAGGTTGCAAAAATGGGGATTGTTTTGCTTTGTATGTCATGAAATAATTGTTATATCAGAAAAAAAGGTTAACAGTATCATTTGCCTATAGAAACATTGCAAAAGGCGAACCAGGGACACTATATTACAATATATAGTGTCCCTGGGAGAACGGATCGTTATGAATAATTTCGTTTGCAACACTTTTGATATTATAATGGGACCTCTATGACTATGAGGGAAAGAATTTATTGGTTTCATTAATTTGTTAATAATCTCTGTAGTGCATGTGTTCTGTCTTATATCACTTAACAATTAATTTAATTCCCATATACAAATGTCTTTGCAGTAGAATACCTTTTAAAACAATATGGGAAAAGGCAAATTGTTCATATGGTGGTTTGTTGTTATCTCTCTTATGGTGGCTAGAACATGCCCGAAATAGAAAGTGCAGCTTTCCACAAATTACAAGCAGTTTAAATTTTCTATTTTGCTTTATTCATTTAAGACTATTAAAACATATTCTTACCATCTACTGTAGAGTCTTCCACATGAGAAAGTGTAGGTAGTATGCATTTGTTTTTTTTCGTTTTCTTACGCCTCTTGCCAATTCGTCCCCTTCTGCTGCCATGAAGTTTTCCCATTCTGAAATAAATTAACATTGAATAATTATTATACACTTTGCCTTCATTGTTAAAATAGGGATTTATTCCATTGACCTTATATCATGAATTAATTGTTGGAAAGTTACACACAAATGTAGGTAATAAAGAAGTACCCATAATTTTCACTAATTGGTCGCCCTTTGTTAAAATTTATCCGCGTTTTTCTCAAACAATTCTAGGTGAATCTCGGCATACAACAGGTTTGTGAAAATAATTTAAACCAACATTGATCATTCAACATTATCAATCTGACCTTTAAATGTATATATATTGGCAATATAGAACCGCAAATCATGTTTTGTATAAACCCGATTCGTTATTTTTCTAAATGTCCGCCATTTTTTTAAAATTTCATCGCATTTTTTCTCAGACAATATTAGATTCTCCATTGAATACATACAGGTTTGTAAAATAATTTAAACCAAGATTGATCATTTAACATTTACAATCTGACCTTTGAATGTGTTTATAACAGCAATATTTAACAGTAATTGATGTTTTGCATAGCCCCTATTTGTTATTTTGACAAAATGGCCGTCATCTTTTTTAAAATTCATCGCATTTTTTCACAAGTTTTCACAAACAATTCTAGAAAATTTCCGGCAAACATCAGCTATATTAAAATAATAGGGCCACAGTTTGGCCAATGATCTTTTATAATATAACATTGAAATGTGTTTATAACGGCAATATAGAACACATGGCGGTCCCCCGCATAGCCTATATTCTTCGTTTTGAATTTTTTGACCACAATTTTGTTAAATTTCATCGCATTTTTTATCATTTTTTCTCTGACAATATTAGATTCTTCATTGCATACAACAGATTTGTAAAAATAATTTAAACCAAGATTGATCATTTAACATTTACAATCTGACCTTTGAATGTGTTTATAACAGCAATATTTAACAGTAATTGATGTTTTGCATAGCCCCTATTTGTTATTTTGACAAAATGGCCGTCATCTTTTTTAAAATTCATCGCATTTTTTCACAAGTTTTCACAAACAATTCTAGAAAATTTCCGGCAAACATCAGCTATATTAAAATAACAGGGCCACAGTTTGGCCAATGATCTTTTATAATATAACATTGAAATGTGTTTATAACGGCAATATAGAACACATGGCGGTCCCCCGCATAGCCTATATTCTTCGTTTTGAATTTTTTGACCACAATTTTGTTAAATTTCATCGCATTTTTTATCATTTTTTCTCTGACAATATTAGATTCTTCATTGCATACAACAGATTTGTAAAAATAATTTAAACCAAGATTGATCATTTAACTTTTACAATCTGACCTTTCAATGTATTTACAAAGGCCACATTGAACAGTAAATGGTGTTTTGCATAGCCCCGATTCGTTATTTTGACAAAATGGTCGTCATCTTTTTTAAAATTCATCGCATTTTTTCACAAGTTTTCACAAACAATTCTAGAAAATTTCCGGCAAACATCAGCTATATTAAAATAACAGGGCCACAGTTTGGCCAATGATCTTTTATAATATAACATTGAAATGTGTTTATAACGGCAATATAGAACACATGACGGTCCCCCACATAGCCTATATTCTTCGTTTTGAATTTTTTGACCACAATTTTGTGGAAAATATCGACTTCAAAAACTCATTGCAATAACTATCATTTTTTGTTTAAATACAAGCTCAAAGTTAACGTAAATGTAAGAAAAAAAGATAGAAATTATGTTATGTACTTACATTCTCGGTTATTCCTTTTTAAACTTATTAATTTTAATAAAACATCCGTCTATCTACATCGATAGCCATCGCGGAAATGAATGTACGAAGTGGATAATGACCAGAGCGGCTAATGACCGCTTTTCTTACAGCGAGGCGAAGATAACGGAGCTTATCGATGCGTTTCATATCCCTGTAATATAGTGTCCCTGGTCAGACGGATCAATTAAAAAATTTATACGTATGGTACATGTTTCTTGTAACATTACCATAAAAGCTTGAGCAATCGAATGTTTTCTTTTATTTCATAGCAACTGGCAAACATTTACACATTGAAAACATCGCTGCAAAAGAAGAAATTGCTCATTATGTCGCAAACTGCTCAAATGTTTTCAGTCTTTATAATTTCAAAAATAGAGGCATATACTTAAATATTTTCAGTGTCGTCAACTGAAGGGTTAACACTGTCTGTAATTTTCATGTTTATATAATGTATTGTATCAATACAGGTTATACATAGCATATCAAAGACTGATTAATTATGTTTAAACGGTATAATTTTATAATTATACATTGACTCAACCCTTTCCCTGATAAAGACGGATGCTGATTTGTTTGTAAACGACGACTTTGTGAGCCATAATGGGACACTCATGCATTGTTCAAAAGTGAAATATCTCATGCGTCTACAATATCTCATGTGTCTACAATATCTCATGTGTCTACAATATCTCAAACTCAAAAGTTGTCTCCTTAAATACATTGGTGTTAAATTTATTTACTTTTCTTTGTTTAATAATGTGACGACTTTATAAACTGCATAATAAGAAAAGTGTTTAATCAGTACAAGTAGTTGTGATTTCTTTATTCCAATCTGCTATCAAACCTTTTTTGATACTCAATATATTCGACGCTTCTGTAGCAGACGACATTTGTAAAAAAAAAATAACATGCAAACCGGAAAAAAAACGACGGATTTCCCTCGTATACCCAAACGGCATCGATGGTGATGAAGTAGGGCGTCCGCTTCGGTGGTGAGGTAGTATAGCGTTCGCATCGCCGGTGTATAAGTAAAGCGTCCGAGTCGTCGGTGTAGAAGTAGAACGTCCGCATCGTTGATGTATTGGTAGAGCTTTCGCATCGTTGGTATATAAGTTGAGCGTCCGCGTCGTCGGTATATAAGTAGAGCGTCCGAGTCGTTGGTGTATAATAAGAGCGTCCGCGTCGTTGGTGTAGAAGTAAAACGTCCGCATCGTTGGTGTATAAGTAGAACGTCCGCATCGTTGGTGTATAAGTAGAGCGTCCGCGTCGTTGGTGTAGAAGTAGAGCGTCCGCATCGTCCATGTAGAAGTAGAGCGTCCGCGTCGTCCGTGTAGAAGTAGAGTGTCCGCATCGTCCGTGTAGAAGTAGAGCGTCCGCGTCGTTGGTGTATAAGTAGAGTGTCCGCGTCGTTGGTGTAGAAGTAGAACGTCCGCATCGATGGTGTATAAGTAGAACGTCCGCACCGTTGGTGTATAAGTAGAGCGTCCGCGTCGTTGGTGTAGAAGTAGAACGTTCGCACCGTCCGTGTATAAGTAGAACGTCTGCATCGTCCGTTTATAAGTACAACGTTCGCATCGTTGGTATATAAGTAAAACGCCCGCGTCGTCAGTGTAGAAGTAGAGCGTCCGCGTCGTCGGTGTATAAGTAGAGCGTTCCCTTCGTCGATGTAGAAGTAGAGCGTCCTCGTCATCGGTGTATAAGTGGAGCGTCCGCGTCGTCGATGTAGAAGTGGAGCGTCTGCGTCCTCGATGTAGAAGGAGAGCGTGCGCGTCGTCGGTGTAGAAGTAGAACGTGCGCGTCGTTGGTGTAGAAGTAGAACGTTCGCACCGTCCGTGTATAAGTAGAAAGTCCGCATCGTCCGTGTATAAGTAGAACGTTCGCATCGTTGGTATATAAGTAGAGCGTCCGCGTCGTCGGTGTAGAAGTAGAGCGTCCGCGTCGTCGGTGTATAAGTAGAGCGTCCGCGTCGTCGTTGTAGAAGTGAGCGTAAGCGTCGTCGATGTAGAAGTAGAGCATCCGAGTCGTCGATGTAGAAGTAGAGCGTCCGTGTCGTCGGTGTAAAAGTAGAGCGTCCGCATCGCGGTGTAGAAGTGTGCGTAAGCGTCGTCGATGTAGAAGTAGAGCGTCCGCGTCGTCAGTGTATAAGTAGAGCGTCCGTCTCGTCGATGTAGAAGTAGAGCGTCCGCGTCGTCGGTGTAGAAGTAGAGCGTCCGCATCGTCGGTATATACGTAGAGCGTCCGAGTCGTCGATGTAGAAGTAGAGCGTCCGCATCGTCGGTGTAGAAGTAGAGCGTCCGCATTGTCCATGTATAACTAAAACTTCCGCATCGTCCGTGTATAAGTAGAACGTCCGCGTTGTTGGTGTATAAATAGAACGTCCGCGTTGTTGGTGTAGAAGTAGAACGTTCGCGTGGGTGGTGTAGAAGTAGAATATCCGCGTCGTTGGTATATAAGTAGAACGTCCGCGTTGTTGGTGTATAAATAGAACGTCCGCGTAGTTGGTGTAGAAGTAGAACGTTCGCGTGGGTGGTGTATAAGTAGAATGTCCGCGTCGTAGGTATATAAGTAGAACGTCCGCGTCGATGGTGTAGAAGTAGAACGTCCACGTCGGTGGTTTATAAGTAGAACGTCCGCGTCGATGGTTTATAAGTAGAACGTCCGCGTCGATGGTGTATAAGTAGAACGTCCGCATCGTCGGTGTAGAAGTAGAGCGTCCGCATCGTCGGTGTAGAAGTAGAGTGTTCGCATCGTCCGTGTATAAGTAAAACGTCCGCTTCGTCCGTGTATAAGTAGAACGTCCGCGTTGTTGGTGTATAAGTAGAACGTCCGCGTTGTTGGTGTAGAAGCAGAACGTCCGCGTCGTTGGTGTATAATTAGAACGTCCGCGTCGTTGGTGTATAAGTAGAACGTCCGCGTCGTCGGTGTAGAAGTAGAACGTCTGCATCGTTAATGTATTAGTAGAGCTTTCGCATCGTTGATATATAAGTAGAGCGTCCGCGTCGTCGATATATAAGTAGATCGTCCTCGTTGTTGATGTAGAAGTAGAACGTCCGCGTTGTTGGTGTAGAAGTATAACGTTCGCATCGTTGGTATATAAGTAGAGCGTTCGCGTCGTCGGTGTAGAAGTAGAGCGTCCGAATCGTCGGTGTATAAGTAGAGCGTCCGCATCGTTTGTGTATAAGCAGAACGTCCGCGTTGTTGGTGTATAAGTAGATCGTCCACGTTGTTGGTGTATAAGTAGAACGTCCGCGTTGTTGGTGTAGAAGTAGAACGTTCGCATCGTTGGTATAAAAGTAGAGCGTCCGCGTCGTCGGTGTAGAAGTAGAGCGTCCACATCGTCGATGTAGAAGTTGAGCGTCCGCATCGTCGATGTATAAGTATAGCGTCCGCATCGTCGGGGTAGAAGTAGAGCGTCCGCATCGTCGATGTAGAAGTAGAGCGTCCGCATCGTCGGTGTATAAGTAGAGCGTCCGCATCGTTTGTGTATAAGTAGAACGTCCGCGTTGTTGGTGTATAAGTAGATCGTCCACGTTGTTGGTGTATAAGTAGAACGTCCGCGTTGTTGGTGTAGAAGTAGAACGTTCGCGTGGGTGGTGTAGAAGTAGAACGTCCGCGTCGTTGGTGTATAAGTAGAACGTCCGCGTCGTTGGTGTATAGGTAGAGCGTCCGCGTCGGTGGTGAGTAGTAGAGCGTTCGCATCGTTGGTATGTAAGTAGAGCGTTAGCATCGTTGGTGTATATGGAGAACGTCAGCATCGTTGGTGTAGAAGTAGAAAGTCAGCATCGTTTGTGTAGAAATAGAACGTTCGCATCGTTGGTGTATTAGTAGAACGTCAACATCGTTCGTGTATAAGGAGAACGTACGCATCGTTGGTGTATAAGTAGAGCGTCCGCATCATTGGTGTATAATTAGAGCGTCCGCGTCGTTTATGTGTAAGTAGAACGTCCGCGTCATTGGTGTATAATTAGAACGTCTGCGTCGTTGGTGTATAATTAGAGTGTCCGCATCGTTGGTGTATAAGTAGAGTGTCCGTATCTGTGGTGGATAAGTAGAACATCCGCCTCGTTGATGTACAAGTAGAAAGTCCGCGTCGTTGATGTATAAGTAGAGCGTCCGCGTCGTTGATGTATAAGTAGAGCGTCCGCATCGTCGGTGTATTAGTAAAGCGTCCGCGTCGGTGGTGAGTAGTAGAGCGTTCGCATCGTTGGTATATAAGTAGAACGTCAACATCGTTGGTGTATAAGTAGAGTGTCAGCATCGTTCGTGTCTAAGGAGAACGTCAGCATCGTTGGTGTATTAGTAGAACGTCCGCATCGTTCGTGTATAAGGAGAACGTCCGCATCGTTCGTGTATAAGTAGAGCGTCCGCATCATTGGTGTATAAGTAGAACGTCAGCATCGTTGGTGTATTAGTAGAACGTCAGCATCGTTGGTGTATAAGTAGAACGTCCGCGTCGTTGATGTATAAGTAGAAAGTCCGCGTCGTTGATGTATAAGTAGAGCGTCCGCGTCGTTGATGTATAAGTAGAGCGTCCGCATCGTCGGTGTATAAGTAGAGCGCCCGCATCGGTGGTGTATAAGAAGAGTGTCCGCGTCATTGGTGTAGAAGTAGAACTTCCGCGTCATTGGTGTATAAGTAGAGCGTTAGTGTAGTTGGTGAATAAAAAGAACGTCCGCGTCATTGGTGTAGTAGTAGTGCGTCCTCTTCTTTGGTGTATAAGTAGAACGTCCGCATCGTTTGTGTATAAGTAGAACGTCCGCATCGTTTGTGTATAAGTAGAGCGTCCTCTTATTTAGTGTTTAAGTCGAGCGTCTGCATCGTTGGTGTAGAAGTAGAGCATCCGTATCGTTTGTGTATAGGTAGAGCGTCCGCGTCTATTTTTAAAGTCTTTATTATGACAGAATGAGGGTCAAATCCATGTCTCTCTCTCTTTTGACGCTGACGAGCTTAACCGTACCCCACTGAAGCGGTCTGAGTATTTAGTTATACTAACACTACTTAATTATTCTAAATATATTATACAATTAGATATGAGTACCTGATCTACATGTGTATTGATTTCTGCCATACCAGTCATTAAACCTTTGTCAGTTGTGGATCTTTGCTGCATGCATTCTGACACAGATACATCAGTCGACTTTTAAATGATTGTGGCAACTGGACACAGGTAATTCTACTTTTAAAGTGTTCTGAACATTGATGATTGCCCAGGGCGGATGTATTAAGAAGCGCATGCGTGAAGATAACAACTATGATTCTGATATTCTCTATTTGTTTTGTATATGTCGGCAACTTATAATGTTGCTATAAGTATGTATGACCTTCACTATTCAAGACCGAGTTCAGGCCACATGTGTCACTGACTAAACGTTGGTTGATTTGATTACAGGGTACCAAGTTATATCTGTCGACGATTGCGCACACGTGTTTTGATTTATTTGATACCGATATCAAATAATAACAGCACGATAAAAGCAGCTGCACCAACAGAACATGTAAATATATGATGTGAACCCGGAGACCGTCTTAAATTGAAGGGGGATCAGACAGTGAAAGAAATGAAACATTGTGGAACAGTGCTCTCTAAAGCCGTATTCGTGCCATAAATCGAATCATAAAAATGCAACACATTCAAACTGATTGTATAGTCAAATAAATAACTAAACGAATCGGACATTCATTTAAACAGAAGGAAATATGTATGCTCATCTAATGAAAAAATCGTTAGATTCCATGACTGTTGCATTTTACATGTAAATACTTAGTCATACACGTATAATATTTACAGTAAACATCGTTAGATTCAATGACTGTTACATTGTACATGTACATACTTATTCATACACGTATACTATTTAAAGTATTTATGATGTCAGCACATTAAACAATATACAGTTATATATAAGAATAACAAATACAGGTAAGATGTGGAGGCACTGAGAAGTAGTCAAACTATGTTTAGGTTTGTTTTCTGATGACACAACACATATACGAACGGTTATGTTCGCTTTATCCAAAACATTCAAGACAGATATAACCATGTACGCTTACAATATGTAGTTACATCTATATGGAGTTAAATATCGAAATATGCCACATGTATCGTCGTTCTATCTGATTATATATTAGCCTAGTTAAGTGATAATTGATAAATGAATAATAGTAACTTGACATAACAGACATGTACAGGTGCGATGTGAATTTATATAAAGTCCACTGAGGATGGTTCAATATATTGCTGATGTGATAATATTCTAGAGAATATACAACGAAGGTAAAAGGCAAACAAACGCATACCTGGCTTCTTTGTTGATAAGTTCAGTAATTTCAAAAGGCTTGTTAAAACAAGGCATCAAGGCAACGTAGAACTAGCCATTTCTTATCAGAACAATATCCCCGTGATATTGCGATAAATATAACATAGCCTTATGTCATAGATCAAGGTGGCAGAAAACGAAGGGACACCATCATCGTTGAGCTAATATCCCAGATAAGTGTTATACAGAACATACTGTAAAGATAATTTGACTACTCCGGGAGCAATTTATATAGGCTTTTTTATATTTATTTTAAGGTCAGACTTAGTCAGTTAAAATCTTGAGTTAAATTGCGTGCATTTTAATTTATTTAAACTGTGTGTATATTGATTGAATTAAATTGCGTGTATATTGAGTTAAACTGCGTGTATATTGATTAAGTTAAACTGCGTGTATATTGGTTGAGTTAAACTGTGTGTATATTGAGTTAAATTGCGTGTATATTGAGTTAAATTGCGTGTATATTGAGTTAAACTGCATGCTTATTGATTGAATTAAACTGTGTGTATATTGATTGAGTTAAACTGCGTGTATATTGAATTAAACTGTGCGTATATTGATTGAGTTAAACTGCGTGTATATTAATTGACTTAAACTGTGTGTACATTGATTGAGTTAAAATGAGTGTATATTTATTGAGTTAAACTGTGTGTATATTGGTTGAATTAAACTGTGTGTATATTGAGTTAAATTGCATGTATATTCAGTTAAACTGTATGCTTATTGATTGAGTTAAACTGTGTGTATATTGATTGAGTTAAACTGTTTGTATATTGATTGAGTTAAACGGCGTGTAGATTGAGTTAAACTGTGCGTATATTGATTGAGTTAAACTGTGTGTATATTGATAGAGTTAAACTGTGTGTATATTGATTGAATTAAAATATGTGTATATTGACTCAGTTAAACTGGGTGTATATCGATTCAGTTAAAATGTGTGTATATTGATTCAGTTAAACTGTGTATATATTGAGTTTAATTGCGTGTATATTCAGTTTAACTGTGTGTATATTGATTTAATTTGATTGTATATTGATTGAGTTATATTGCGTATATATTGAGTTAAACTTCGTGTATATTGAGTTAAATTGCGTGTATATTGAATTAAACTGCGTGCATATTGATTGAGATACACTGAGTGTATATTGAGCTAAACTATGTGTATATTGAGTTAAACTGTTTGTATATTGAGATAAACTGTGTGTATATTGATTGAGAGAAACTGTGTGTATGTTGAGTTTAAATGTGTGTATATAGATTGAGTTTAAATTGTGTGTACATTGAGTTATACTGTGTATATTAATTGAGCTAAACTGTGTGTATATTGATTCCGTTAAACTGTGTGTATATTGATTCAGTTAAACTGTGTGTATATTGATTCAGTTAAACAGTGTGTATGTTGATTCCGTTAAACTGTGTGTATATTGAGTTAAAATGTGTGTATATTGATTCAGTTAAATTGCAAGTATATTGAGTTAAACTGCGTGTATAATGAGTTAAAGTGCGTGTATAATGAGTTTAACTATGTGTATATTGAGTTTAACTGTGTGTATATTGATTGAGTTAAACTGCGTGAACATTGAGTTAAATTGCGTGTATGTTGAGTTAAATTGCGTTCATATTGAGTTAAACTGTGCGTTTATTGTTTGAGTTAAACTTTGTGTAAATTGAGTTAAATTGCGTGTATATTAATTGATTTAAATTGCGTTTATATTGAGTTAAACCGTGTGGTTGAGTTAAACTGTATGTATATGCAGTTAAATTGTGTGTATATTGAGCTAAACTGTGTGTATACTGATTGAGTTAAACTTCGTGTATATTGAGTTAAATTGCGTGTATATTGAGGTAAATTGCGTTTATATTGAGTTAAATTGCGTGTATATTGAGGTAAATTGCGTTTATATTGAGTTAAACTGTGCGTATATTGTTTGAATTAAGCTATGTGTATATTGAGTTAAATTGTGTGTTTCAGTTAAACTGTATGTATATTGAGTTAAACTGCGTGTATATTTATTGAGTTAAATTACGTGTATATTGAGTTAAACTGCGTGTATATTAAGTTAAACTGCGTGTATATTAAGTTAAACCTCATGTATATTGATTGAGTTAAATTAAATGTATATTAAGTTAAACTGCGTGTATATTGATTTTAACTGTGTGTATGTTGAGCTAAACTTCGTGTATATTGATTGAATTAAATTGCGTATATATTGAGTTAAACTCCGTGTATATTGATTGAGTTAAGTTAAATGTATATTAAGTTAAACTGCGTGTATATTGATTTTTACTGTGTGTATGTTGAGCTAAACTTCGTGTATATTTATTGAGTTAAATTGCGTGTATATTTAGTTAAACTGCATGTATATTAAGTTAAACGGCGTGTATATTAAGTTAAACTCCATGTATATTGATTCAGTTAAATTAAATGTATATTAAGTTAAACTGCGTGTATATTGATTGAGTTAAATTAAATGTATATTAAGTTAAACTGCGTGTATATTAAGTTAAACTGCGTGTATATTGATTGAGTTAAATTAAATGTATATTAAGTTAAACTGCGTGTATATTGATTTTTACTGTGTGTATGTTGAGCTAAATTTCGTGTATATTTATTGAGTTAAATTGCGTGTATATTGATTGAGTTCAATTACGTGTATATTTAGTTAAACTGCGTTTATGTTGATTGAGTATTGCATTTATATTGAGTTAACTGCGTGTATATTGATTTAGTCAAACTGTGTGTATATTGATTGAATTAAACTGCGTGTATATTGATTGAGTTGAACTGTCTGTATATTAAGTTAAACTGCGTGTATATTTATTTAGTTAAACTGTGTGTATATTTATTTAAATATACTGCGTAATATATTGATTGAGTTAAACTGCGTGTATATTCATTTAGATAAACTGCGTGTATATTGAGTTAAACTGCGTGTATATTGAGTTAAATCGCGTGTATATTTAGTTAAACTGCATGTATATTGATTGAGTTAAATAATGTGTATATTGATTGAGTTAAATAATGTGTATATTGAGTTGAACTACGTGTATATTATGTTAAAAGCACAATTCGATAATCATAAGGTGCTGCATTGAATCAAGCCATAATAGCTAAAAAAGCAACAACTATGTATATCAATGCAAGACCGTGAGTTCGAAACACTGATTGGCCTGAACATCGGCTTTTAATTGTATGAAGCAGTTGGTAACATCAATCGAGTCATTTTGTGCTTTGTTCTTATATTCTCATTTTTGTTCTACAATTGCAAATAATTAAGGGGCATTTAAAAAGTTTATATATCCCTTTCCCACCTGCAGACGTATTTTAACGTAATTGAAGAAGATAACTATTGAACAATTCGTGGCAAAAGGTGAATTAGCCAATCATACACATTTTGTCTTTGACTATAAAGTGTTCAACCCTTTTCAATAATAATACTTTCATTCAATGAGATTAACTAGAGTTGCCAATAGATACTTTCAAACCTATTAGCTCCAGATGTGTTGAAAGAACATTAAACAGCACAACGTTACGTAATATGTTATACATCTTATCAATACATAACACGTTAGGTTATAAAACATGTTTTAGAGGTTCCGTTGCATGTGGGTCAAAATGTTAATTTTTGAAAAGCTTATTGGTAAATCTTATCTGCTTGTCTTTCTATCTAGCCAGACTACCTACAGTTCTTTGAAAGAGAAGGGGGGTATACTTATCCATGAAGCAACCAAAATAAATAACTTTAATGCATCTTATTAGAATATTCAAAACACCGAAAGCCAAATACTATTTTAATAACCTATTGTCTGATACAATTCAACACAATGTCTGTCTTTAAATATAGCCCAACTGAGCCGATTCTTCTATCGTTGAGCTTTCCAACTCCTCGATAATTTTAAGTAAGTCAACGGACAAGTGCTTTACCACTTAATTGATGTTTAAACATTTCCCACTTAGTTGCACTTATAAACGTGTTTGAAGCAGACATCTTTTAAAACATTGTGACAAAAAATGAATTACTCAAAATGAGCAAAATTTACTTTTACCACAATGTGTCTACTATTTAATCATTATACTTTCATTTATAGAGAATTTCTATAGTATTGCATACATATATTCAAACTTTTCTGCTGGAGATTGGTTGTATTTGCGAAAAGGCTTAAATGCCTGGTCAAAGATATATAATATAAATATAATTATTATTAGTAAAGAGTTGAGAACAATGCAACAAAATGAGACATTTATCATTATGACTATGAGCAATTTCTTCTTTTGCCACAATCTGATGCAGCTGTGTCATATTGCATGCAGCGTAGATATACAAGTGGCAAAGGTTTAATGACTGCTATTGCCGAAATCAATACACACATGGATCAGGTACTCATATTCAATTGTGTAATATATTTAGAATACTAATGTTAGTATAACTAAATTCTCAAACCGCCTCAGTGATGTAGTAGTACGATCGTCTGCCTCGAAAGATGGATAAATGAACTTGACTCCAATTCGTGTCATAATAAAGACTTGAGAAATGAAATAAATAGTTTCCCATATTTGCGCTCAGTGATGATGGGATAGCATTACGACTGACGCACTGGTGTCAGGATAATCTTACCAGGATAACTAGTAATTTACCAGGGAAACACCAATATATAAGTATATTGATGGGTCCCATTGGATTCTCGTTATTCACTTTTATAAACGGGTATTGTTGCATCTCTTTTACGTCTTGATGCATTGACCTTATGGGGTTTACACATGGAAATTAAATATGTAAACTCTACGGGTAACATTCAATATGAGCCACTAATTGAAACGTTTATCTTTCACCGTCATATTTGTGTGAATTAAACATGAAGCAATTGAAACGTGTATCTTTCATCGTCATATTTGTCTGAATTAAACATGAACTAATTGTAATAATGTCACCATATGTTGAGATTGTGTAAGGAAACTATCTGTCCTGTCCTAACCCACACTGTATAAGTGAATATACGAGGGTATCCATCATCTTTACGTGAATGAATATGACCTGTTGCTATGGTATGGAACGCCTTTACTGTCTTACTATGTTATATTGTAGTATACGCAGTACATTTTCATGTATACGAGGTACATATTTCATTTGACGGGGTACATTTTGCATGATATGCAATGCATTTCGTATAATATATCGTGGTTATTTAATAATATGAAGTCCACAAGACTGAAGATACAGTAGAATAACCATTATAGGGTGTGCAAACAACGTCATATGCAATACAAACAACATTATATGCAGTCCATTCTTCAATACGTGTGATGGTACTTTGATTATATGCGGTGTTTTAAACTTTGTATGCGGGGGTTTAAACTTTATACGCGGTGCATTTACATTGGGGATGATCATACTTTCCGGCATTCTCCGGAATTATTTCCGGAAATTACCGAGCATGACATATAGGTTTGAACATTAACACCGTCTAGGCCTTGTGGAACAATCTTTATGAGAGTGTGCACATTTTCTAAAAAGACGAGATGCAGAATGTCGTCTATGCAGACGATCTCTGATTTCTGAAGCAGACAACTCTTGAAATCATTATGGCAAAAGGATAAATTGCTCATCTTGAGAAATTTCTCCATTTGTCACAATGCGTTCAACCAACCCCTCTTCAATAATTATACTTTCATTTTTTTAGATTTTCTTTAGTTTTGCCTTACTTAATCTGATGCATACTTGTTGTATTACGAAAAAGATTTAAAAAGATGTTCAGGTTACCGCTTTATGGTAATGTTCCCTCATAAAAACAACTTTAAATTCCTCAGCAGCTTATGTAAATAAGAGAAATGACCTGAAAAGTGATTTACATGATATATTTGATTTTGTCTTGGGACAGTGTAGGTTCAAATCAGCCTTCAGATTTGCTCTGTCGTATCATAATCCTCACAAGTTGACTGAAGCTTCTAATAAGCATATGTAAGTACATGTAATATTCTAATTCTATAACATAAGACTCCGTTGACAAGCACTTGAGCTTGTGAGAGGTCATATATTATAGGACTAGTAATATTCAGACTTAAGATTTTAGATTTTGATGAGACTGCGAATCATGCCGAATGAACAGACCAATATCGTCTAGAGCGGATTTCAGAGCAGAAGACGACATTCTGCCCCTCGTGTATTCAGAACATGTGTACACATCTATTTATAAATTATTCAAGTGCTTTTTTTTAAATTGAGTAAACGGTGTAAATGTTAATAGCTATCTGTCTGACTCGGTATTTTCCGGATAAATAATAACGGAGAATGCCGGAAAGGATGATCATCCTAATGAAAAATGCACAGCATATAAAGCTGTTTACACCATGTATAAATTAGAATGGACCGAACATATTGCCAACTGCATTGCGTACTATGATTTTTTATGAACACATACATAATAATTCACCAGGTATAAAGATACGTGCAGGCACTTCATATATTAAAACATACATCGCAATTATTGACGTATACATGTAAAACTACTGCATACACAAACAAATACACCATATATAATGTCATTTGTACTGCATAGTATATAGTTTGTATTGCACATGACGTTGTTTGTACAACGTATGATGGTTATTCTACTGTTTAAACACTATTTTGCACTGCATTTTATTCAATAATCACCACACATAAAAGAAAAGGCACTGCATATCATGAATAATGTACCACGTCAAATAAAATATGTACCTCATTTACGTGAAAATGTACTGCGTATAATACAATACAACATACTAAGACAGTAAAGGCGTTCCATATGTTGCTATAACTGCCATCGAACATATTCCTACATGTGTTCTTCCATAGCCTTTTGCATTTATGATGTTTATACTTTAGTATTCAAAATGTATTTGATTAAAGCAAAATGTAAATTTGAATTCACTTGGTAGGCGTATCTATTGTTATCACCGAACTTTGAAAAGATTAGTTCATATTCAACTTGCATTAAACATACATTTTAAAAATGCAAATGTAGTACTTACATATGCTTTACTATTGAATTATTCCTTTTCTTTCCACATCATGGACACACACACACACACACACACGCAGACTGGACACAAGTAACTCAACATTTAAAGTTGTCTGAACATTGATGATCGCCCAGGGCGGATGTATTAAGAAGCGCATGCGCGAAGATAACACTTATAATTCTGATATCCTCTATTTGTTTCGTATCTGTCGGCTCCCCATAATGTTGCGATTATTACACATATATGACCTTCACTGTTCAAGATTAAGGACCAGCAAGATGTGTCAATACATGAACTTTGCTTTTATTTATCTCTGTCGATGAGTGTCCACACGTGACCTGTTTTGTTTGAATACATAGTGATAACACGATAAAAGCAGTTGCGTCAAGGGAACGTGTACACTATATGATTTTACCGCGGTGAACGTATTAAATTAAACCAGTAGCAGACAGTGAAAACGATTAAGCATATTGAAATTAAAAAAAATCTAATGATTCTGTCTAACGTCGTATTCGTGTAAATCGCATATTGAATCATACAAATGTCAAACTGTTTGTTCAGCTTCAAACATATGTTTCATTTCAATCCGATGATGTAATACACGATACTATATATTACAACCAATGCATGAAAAATACAATGTTAACTTGATCCGAGCCCCGCTTGCTCAGTCGGTAGCGACGAGGGCTGTCAATCCAGGGATTGTGAGTTGGAATCCTGGCTCGGCCAACTTTCTTTCCGACGTTTGACAAAAGTCAATGCAACATGCGTCATTCGTCTTTCACCAAGGAGCTAAGTCTATGTGGAAAAGAAGCCAGTTGCTTGGAAAGTATGTTGTGTGGAGTACTGTTGTGAGAAAATCAGAAAACGCATGAATATGTGAACTGGCCGCCGTGATATGTCTAAGACAATGTTAAAAACGGCGTTAAACTCCAATCAATCAATCAATTTAACCTTGAGATAGAGCCGAAAATATTCTTAATCGTGTTTTTTGATGACAAGTCAAAGTAAACGAATGGTTATGACCGGTACAGTTAAATGTTCAACCATTCAAGATAGACGTAACAGCGTCATCATAGGATATGTTGTTGACTCTTTATAGAGTTGAACCTTCGTAATCTGTCACATTTATCATCGTCCTATTTTATAACATTATATCTAATTTATATAACAGACATGTATGATTTTACCTTATTTGCTACCTTTCCACATATGTCCTTATTTTTCGTTGTGATATATTAAAAACCTAAAAAAATTAAGACAGACGAATCAATTCATTTTAATGAGATTTAATTATATCTAAATAAAGTTAACGTATCGAAATGTGTTTCATATATCACCGCTCTAGTTTAGAACATTAAAGCACTTAATTCGGTTAACGTTTTGATAGAAAATAACAGGAGTTCCGTTTGCATTGACAAGCCTGGTAGTGTAGGGTCACACGTTACATGTTAAACGTGTTGATGAAAGTGGTGCAGTGGTAGAGCGTCGGTTTATAAAACAAAAGGTCCCTGGTTCGAATCACATGATAAGCTGTTTCTGCCTTACGGATATTTCCACACACACGGCCCGAATACTGACAACCTGTTTGTAAGCAGACGTTAACCATGACAATTGACAATTGAAAGATCGTTTGAAATCAGTATCATGTACCATTTCGGGGTGTTGAGCTATGGTTCCTATGTCGAAGAAAGATTGGGTACTTTCTGCCCCTTTTAAATGCGAAACTAGTAACTTCTTATTTGTATTGGACTGAGGACTGCGCAAACATGTATGTATAAATAAACTTGTAAAGTACTGGATTTTAACACCATTGTGATAATTATCAAGATAAACGAATGAACCCATTCAACGTCTAATCTCAAATACACTAAACGTTATATCCGCGCCATATGACCTGATTTTATACCGCTGGATGCTCATTTATACATAGATATACATATATCATGATGTTCCTAGAATTGGAATTGGACTCTTCCATATGAAAAATTGGTCAATTTCATTTGAGAAATCAGCATTTAAACGGTTAAAGAATACGAATAAAGCGGATATATCACGAGAGAATGATTCTTCAAAACATTCGGACGAGAAGAAATATTTCAAAGAAACAGTTCCGTTTGAGTCGTAGTTTGTATCATACAATTGCAACACAGTCAAACACGTTTCGTGCAGTCAAATAATGGAACTAACCAGTCGGACATCTGTTCAAGCATATATATAGAATAATGGTTCCTGAAACAGAAAATCTACAGGAGGTGAAAAGTGTCTGTTCGGGTAAGCCTGGTTAGGCTGATCTGGGTAGATACCTTTACGCAGAGTTCCCAATGTTGGTTTTCTCGTGGGACGGGTCATTATACGTGACGTCAGTTTACATCGTTACGGTAACCGACTAACGGACAAGGGAAAAGTGTTTTCACTGGGATATAATGATTGGTCTCATTCCCGGACATTTCTAAAACATCTACCGGTATATGTAATAACATGTTGATTGATTGGGGTTCAACGCCGTTTTCAACAATGATTCAGTCAAATAACGGTATATGTAATAAGATGTTGATTGATTGGAGTTTAACACCGTTTTCAACAATGATTCAGTCAAATAACGGTATATGTAATAATATGTTGATTGATTGGAGTTTAACACCGTTTTCAAAATTGATTCAGTCAAATAACGGTATATGTAATAATATGTTGATTGATTGGAGTTTAACACCGTTTTCAACAATGATTCAGTCAAATAACGGTATATGTAATAATATGTTGATTGATTGGAGTTTAACACCGTTTTCAACACTGATTCAGTCAAATAACGATATATATATAGGATCTGACATGAGTTGTCATTTTATATAAAGTTTTATTAAACGAGTTCAAGAATTTTTTTATTAAGCGAGCCTTTGGCGAGCTTAATAATAAATTTCTTGAACGAGTTTAATAAAACTTTATTAAATGACAACGAATGTCAGATTCTTTTTATCACATGACGAAAACACACAAAGAAAAGCGGGTTTTCCAAAGCTATTTTAATTTCGTCAGTAAATCGTATAACAATACCACAAATAATTATTCCCGAGGTCATATTCAGCTTAGTTTATTTAAAAGAATAATAAATAACACTCATGAGATATTATATATATCACATAAAGTGACTTATGAGGCGTATTTCGATAAAAATGTACTTAACGTTTACAATATTTCTAGATGAAATTTACGGGTTTTGGCGCCAAAGTGACTAACGTATGACGTCAAAACGCTGACGTGACGTCATTTTTTCCTAGTATTAGGTCATGTTATATTACACACGTTGTATATAAAGAAATACGTAATGGGTATATTACATGGGATACAAGCAACGTCATGTGATAAATCATAATATGTTGATTGATTGGAGTTTAACACCGTTTTCAACACTGATTCAGTCAAATAACGATATATATCATAATATGTTGATTGATTGGAGTTTAACACCGTTTTCAACAATGATTCAGTCAAATAACGGTATATGTAATAACATGTTGATTGATTGGGGTTTAACGCCGTTTTCAACAATGATTCAGTCAAATAACGGTATATGTAATAACATGTTGATTGATTGGGGTTTAACGCCGTTTTCAAAAATGATTCAGTTAAATAACGGTATATGTAATAATATGTTGATTGATTTAACGCCGTTTTCAACAATGATTCTGTCAAATAACGGTATATGTTATAATATGTTGATTGATGGGGATTTAACGCCGTTTTCAGCAATGATTCTGTCAAATAACGGTATATGTAATAATATGTTGAGTGATGGGGGTTTAACGCAGTTTTCAACAATGATTCTGTCAAATAACGGTATATGTTATAATATGTTGATTGATGGGTGTTTAACGCCGTTTTCAACAATGATTCTGTCAAATAACGGTATATGTAATACAAATGTTGAGTGATGGGGGTTTAACGCCGTTGTCAACAATGATTCTGTCAAATAACGGTAGATGTAATAACATGTTAAACTCCGTTTTCAACAATGCGTAACGCTATTTTTCAACAATGTTTCTGTCAAATAACGGTATATGTAATAACATGTTCAACGCCGTTTCAACAATGTTTAACGCCGTTTTCAACAATGTTGAACGCCGTTTTCAACAATGGTTCTGTCAAATAACGGTATATGTATTAACATGTTTAACGCCGTTTTCAACAATGTTTAACTTTCTTTTCAAACATTGTTTATCGCTGTTTTCAACAAGGTTCCACGCCGTTTTCAACAATGTTTCATTTAAATAACTGCGGCCATGTCACCTTATAATGTGCTTCATGGCTTTCTGCCACACGTACTCCACACAACACATTTTAAAAGCAACTGGCGGATTTTCCGCTCAAATTGTATAAAAAGTGTAAAATCTAGTGAAATGAAAGTATAAAAGTAGTGAATAGAATAGAAACGAAATCATATAATGATTGAATAGACAAGAGTTGAAAACATTGTGACAAAACGATAAATTGCTCATTGTGAGCAATATCTCGATATACCAGTATTGTAAAGTGTCGTCTGTTGCAGAGGCATTAGAAGGCGTCTGTATGCTGGAAAGGGTTAAGAAACGTCCATTACCCCGTTGCAACCATAACAATATATATATGTCTTCGTCATTACTTACTTCATACATGTTCCTCCGGGTCGTTTGAATTTCCATGGGAAAAGGTACGAATTGGCTTTTGTGAACAATGTTTATCCAGATCAGCCTGTGTTTATGTACATTCTGATCAAAATCTACACTGTTCGCATATTACCTATCTAAGAGTGTTAGAAGATTCCGTCACTGTATGTAGATTCAAATCAGCCTGTGTATATGTACATTTTGATCAAAATCAACACTGTTCACATATTACTTATCTAAGAGTGTTAGAACATTCCGTCATTTTACGTAGATTCAGATCATATTGAGTTGATTGCAAAGCTCTAGATAATGTGCGTTTTTCATGCTCTATAATTCTCATTTGACCTCCAAAACCTGTGTTGTGAGTACTGTTGTGAGTACTGTTGTGAGTACTGTTGTGAGTACTGTTGTGAGTACTGTTGTGAGTACTGTTGTGAATACTGTTGTGAGTACTGTTGTGAATACTGTTGTGAGTACTGTTGTGAGTACTGTTGTGAGTACTGTTGTGAGTACTGTTGTGAATACAGTTGTGAGTACTGTTGTTAATACTGTTGTGAGTACTGTTGTGAATACTGTTGTGAGTACTGTTGTGAATACTGTTGTGAATACTGTTGTGAGTACTGTTGTGAGTACTGTTGTGAGTACTGTTGTGAGTACTGTTGTGAGTACTGTTGTGAGTACTGTTGTGAGTACTGTTGTGAGTACTGTTGTGAGTACCGTTGTGAGTACTGTTGTGAGTACTGTTGTGAGTACTAAGATCCGTCTCATTGAGACGATTCTTTTGTTGAGTACACACAACATAGGTTTTAATTGGTGTCTGTGTAATACCCAGTTTCAATAATTCGGGTTTTAAGCCGTTTTCGTGAATGATCAGTTATATCACGGTGGCCAGTTCACATACCCATGTGTTACCAGGCATTTCCTTTATCACACCAGCACTCTACAAAACAGTCTTTCTAGACAACTCGCTGATGTTCCACAGATACTAATAGTTCAGATATATTTTCACAACGGGCACGGGTGAATCTGCTTACATGTTTTAAGACAAACAGTGGGTTTATTATGTTATAATCCACTGCTGTGATCCATGTATTCACTGATGACGTATTTTAGCGGTATATCAATGGTTAATCGTCAGTGAACAATCTAGGCAACGTCATAAAAATAACTCAATTCATCGATGATATCAAATTTCATGATCAATACATTTTTCATTGTTTACTTCCATGTTTTAAATAAAGTTTCAACTTTAATCAATATTTACAATGTTTTCAAAAGTCGTAGATAATTTTCAACCGACTAGAAGTACAGTACCGATAACTAGTCAAGCTCGACAGATCATTCATTCGATTCCTAACTATATGTTCACACCGACGCGAGCTGTATGTAAAGGGGTTGCGAGTTCGAACCCAGCTCGGCCATCATTCTTTATGACGTTTCACAAATGTCAATGCGACAAACATCATTCGCCTTCCCCCAATGGACTTATAATATATGCTGAAAAGCAGCATGGAAAGACTGTTTTATGAAGTACTAGTGTGGGAAAGGCAGTAAACACATGGGAAGGTTAACTAGCTGCCATGATATAACTGAACATAAGTTGAAAACGGCGTTAAACCTCACTTCGACGCTAAAGCTAAGCAGAAAATGTCCATGATATATGTGTCTACACAAATAATCTTAACACGGAAGTAAATATCGAACGAAAAGAGGTAGAAATGTTTTGCTGGGCCTTGTAAGATAGCATTAAATGTACCTTGTCAGCATGGATATAGCGCATATACATACAAATGAACTCTTGACCTTGTCTATTTTGTCCGGTTTCATTTATCTATTGTTTCAACAGGAAACATAGTGTCGTTGTTTTCGTGTGATATTCAAAGTACCACTTACTTACTTTTTATATCTACAAAGACATTATCATTTTAAATAAGTGGTTTTAAGTATGTTTCAAGTAGGAGGACAATAGGAATAGAGTTTGTGTAAAGGCCGTGGTTGGCATTTGAAAAGGAGAAGGCCACGTGACACTGAAAAATAGAAAAAATAGTCATAGGAGTGTTTTAATAGTAGTTGTAGTAATATAGAAATAGCAGACGTATAATTAGTAGTAGTAGATGCAGTAGTAGAAGTAGTAGTAGTTGAATTAATATTAGTAGTATAATAAGTGGTAGTAGTAGTAGAAGTAGAAGTAGTAGTCGTAGTAGTAGTAGTAGTAGTAGTAGTAGTAGTAGTAGTAGTAGTAGTAGTAGTAGTAGTAGTAGTAGTAGTAGTAGTAGTAGTAGTAGTAGTAGTAGTAGAAGTAGTAGTATTTAAATTAATATTAGTAGTAGAGGTAGTAGTAATAGTGGTTTTAGTAGTAGTAGTAGTAGTAGTAGTAGTTTTTTGCATTCTGACAAATGTCACTAAGACTTAATCTCTGTCAACAGCATATAAACGTGGTATGCTAATTTTATTATTAGCAATGTGTTATTAGATGATAATAACGCGTAGAAACTAGTAATGCTAGTAACAAATTTATACCAGGTGAAAAGGAAATACTGTCTGATTTCTTAGAACTTTTGACACTGGAAAAAAATATGATAGTGTCACTCAGTAATGTTATGATTACATTTTTGAAAACAGGACAAACATATCCCATTTTCCCGAGTAATTTTACTATAGCTACCAGTCTCAATGTTAACTTATGATTAGCTCATCACAATTATACAGCAATCTTATGTTTAAACGATATGTCTATAAGTAGATATTTTTCTGTATTCAATAAAGACTTATAATGTTTACAGTGAAGACATCAACCAGATTCGTTGATACGTCCATGCCAATTTTGATTGAAACATCTGTTAGACGTTCTTTAAACACCTAATACATTGATTCACGTTTCTTACCTCCTGTTTCCAAAACCATATAATAAGTTTTTCCAATAAGTTTCCCAGGTTCTACGTCCTACGTCATCTAAAGATTTCAACATTAACAGTTGCGTGGACATCTCCTATTTGGAATTTTCAATATTCTACACCAATACCTAAAACTAAACATATAATAATCTAAAACATAATCTAAAATAGGATATCTTAGCCTAAAGGTACAATTTTATTTGCTGAACTATTTAACTTCAAATACTTCTTACATAAATAAAATTTAACGTTATATACGAACGTCCCCAAATATACAGTTAAAATATATCTTTGCAAAGAAATAACCAAAATATCTCTGACATTTTTTACGGTATCACCCCGTTATTTTTAACACCTTTCCAGATATTGCCTTTAAACATACACTACTTATCAATCATCAATACCTCCATCAACAAACAATAGTACATAAATCTGTGCATATTTTTGTCAGAATAATGGCCCTTTATCGATTTAGAAAATACATTGATCTGGGTAAAACTCAATTATTGACTTAAACCTTTAGGATACTCCCCTGAAAATTGGAATACCTGTTTACCATCATGACCCCTATTTGTAGACAATGGAAGGTTACTCTGTCAATAATTTTGTTCTAAATAATTTAGGCCCTTTTTTATGACTTAAGATTTGTTCAAAGTTGTTCGTATCACACTTCTTTTCTTCAAACCATTGCTGATATTCCTTTGAAACTGACAATACTTATTAACCATGATTAGGCCCTTTTTTATGACTTAAGATTTGTTCAAAGTTGTTCGTATCACCCTTCTTTTCTTTAAACCATTGCTGATATTCCTTTGAAACTTACAATACTTATTAACCATCATTACTTCCATCAACAAAAAAGAGTACCAGCCACCCTTTGGATTTAACCATTTCAAATGTTGCTGTAGTGTTCAGATGTATCAACTCATTCTGAAATTTGAATCTTGACTTAATATCTTGCTGATTATGAACCTTATTTACACATTGACAAATACAATATACAGAGATTTTTGTTTTGCCCTTATTGCGAAAAGTATTGTTTCATTGGCCAGAACTAAACAAGCCGACCGCTCTATCTTACGGACAGCTCATGTTTTGAATTTTCTCAAATGAATACTTGGACGCATTCTATGTGTTATTGAATCGAGAGTACGATGAAGATTCTTCTATGTGTTGTTGTGTACAATGTGTCAAATAGAGACTTTTTGAGGTGTAATTGCGTACAATATGCGTACATATTGCTGTTAAATTGCTTATAATGATGACTCTCTGATGTGTAATTGTGTACAATGAAGACTCTTTGTTGTGTTGTTAAATTGCTTATAATGATGACTCTCTGATGTGTAATTGCGTACAACGAACATTATTCGGGATGTTGTTTATTCTGCTTGCAATGAAGACGCTTTGAGTTGTAATTGCGTACAATATGTGTACATTGAAGTGTCTTTGAGGTGTTGTTAAATATGCGTATAATAATGACTCTCTGATATGTAATTGTGTACAATGAACACTCTTTGTTGTGTTGTTAAATATGCGTATTATAATGACTCTCTGATGTGTAATTGCGTACAATGAACACTCTTTGTTGTGTTGTTAAATATGCGTATAATAATGACTCTCTGATATGTAATTGCGTACAATGAACACTCTTTGTTGTGTTGGTAAATCTGCGTATAATAATGACTCTCTGATATGTAATTGCGTACAATGAAGACTCTTCGATGTGTTGTTAAATATGCGTATAATAATGACTCTCTGATGTGTAATTGTGTACAATGAACACTCTTTGTTGTGTTGTTAAATCTGCGTATAATAATGACTCTCCGATATGTAATTGTGTACAATGAACACTCTTTGTTGTGTTGTTGAATCTGCGTATAACAATGACTCTCTGATGTGTAATTGCGTACAATGAACACTTGATATTCCGTGACCAGTAGTTAATAACATATCATAAGCGACCTTTCTTCGACCAGAATGCACATGTTACCCAGCTGAAAGAGTCCGACCCGTACTGGGCTCGAACTCGGGACCTCTCGTTCCGGAGGCGAACACTACTAGTTATAAATTACATGACTCTGAATATATTTTTAGTAAATTATTTACTGATCAAAATGTGCATCATGCGATTTGTCGTCTGACACAATTGTAGTCGTGTCTAGCTATTACTCGTCGCTTACTGGTACGATAGTCTACACTATTAAATATCTGATGATATCGTCTGTCATCAGTCTTAACAGTGTGAATACAGTTAGAATAGAATATAATAGAATAGAATAATTTTATTTTTCCAATCATGGGCCATCACTGGCATACAAATTATAAAATAATAATAATATATTATAATGTAATGTTATTATCATTAAAAACAAGATTGATTTTGATTAAGTAACTATATACAAACAAAACAAATTGACTAGAACTTTTTAAAACACTAACTGATACATAAACACATATTCAGAACTGTTCACCCAAAAAAGGGATACAGTCTGTTTTAGATTGACAACAGTTTGAAGGATAAACACAGTGACAAAACACAACAACTTGTGACTGCATTACTTATTACAAGCCTGTTAAAATATTAAATCTAAGACTATAACATGTTGAAATATATTCACAAAGCGCAACTATAACGTTTTTATCTTCATTTATAAACATCCATATACATTTTTGTTCATTTGACATTATGTTAAAATGAATTGAGAATTGCGACATTGTTTTAAAGAGTTCATTTCTTTCACTAGCAAAAGATGGACATTCTGTGACAAAATGTTTTTCGTCTTCTATTGATCCTGACTTGCAAAGTTTACATTAAGTTAAGGTCCACTTTTTTATAGCGGCCAATTTCTATTTCTAATTTATGTGAACTAATTCTGAAATTTGAGAAACATTTTCTGATATTTTTGTCTTTTATAACATTTAAATAAGGTTCTGTTATGTTATACACAACGACCGCAATGTCATATACGACTTGTCGCGGTCGTAAACGAGCTTAGCTTAAATATGTGTTTAATTAATCGACCTCTACTCAATGTGTTAGGCATATCATTAATTATTATAATAACCATACTTTACTTTCAAATTATATTCATATGCAATCTATTTACTCTAATCTTTGTCTTCCCTTTTCACCATACAATCATTCAAGAAATATATGATTTCCCTCAAACAAATAATGATTAAATATAAATAGTGTTCAATCTGAAGCGTTATTTATAATGGCGACTTCTCTCTGTGTCCCTTGTTAGCTTTAAGATAACATAATATGGATGAAAAGGGTAGGCAATGAGAGATTCCACCAACCTTACTTAGAGCTACGTAAGATTTAAATACTTAAAAGCAAATTTCATCATTTTAGTTTCCCTAAAATGTTGTAAAACATGAATGCTGGAATGTTATAGTACAGTACTAAGTTGCATAACAATAGTTAACTTGTTAAGAAACGATATTGTTTGACATTGTTACAAGGGAAACAAAAATGATGAAATACGCTGTTAAGTATTTAAGAATTACTCAACGCTAAGTAAGTAAGTGTTGTGGAATTGGACACAGGTCAACAATCGTGAATTAGCCAGGGGCCATGGTTTGTCAAATGTCCTAATTATATAATAATGGTCAGCCTTCTGAACACTATTTATACCTTGTGTAATTAGACAAAACCCTATTATCGACATTAAGCTTACAAGCTCATATGCATACATACGTGCCATTTAAATCATACACCATACATTATACAGTGGGGCCGCTCCATGAGAAATCAGTGATATTGACATCGCATATGAAATGACGTAATCATCGCTCAAGGTTTGACGTTATTTCGTGTGTGTACGCGGAAGTAAACTCACATGTTTACACGGGAGTTTGATTATATGTTATCATGTTTATAAACGTAGTGTTCATCGATAAAACAAGCAGGTTATAATCTCTCCTTAATAATTAATTCAAAAGAAGTGTTCAACTTTTCCAACAACCACAAGTCCTTAAGCTTAGGTAAGGCAATACTTATTTGCATATTTTCCTTATTTCTCTTTCAAAAACATTACGTTTCATACACCTACATTGAGAAATAAAATGCGCATCGCTCCCTGTGCTTCAAATACAATAAGTGATAAAAGCCCCTAGTTAGATAGTTGTTTTAACATACCTAAAATGATCAGCCTCCAGCGTGTGAGTAGCGGGTTGGTAGAGATCTGGATGCAGTTACACGCTGGCGAACAATGGACATTTTAGTATACTTTAATTCATAGATAGTTTACATAGTTTTCCTTTCATGATTTCATAGATTTACTGTTTCTGGTAAGGATTTAAATTATACATTTCTCACAGGATATCGGATGTCAACACTTGATCTTTTCCTTCTGCTTTATTGTGGTCTACAACACTCTAGTAAACCCTTGTAAAACAGTTGAAGTAGAATTAATCTGGGTGTCAAACAGTGTGTATCTGAGATCAGCCTAAACATATTTTTTAACTTCCTTAAGTGTCTATAAGTGAGGTTTAACAGTTATATCGTCTGGCGAATCTTTGTCTGCTTGGACGCTAAAGTAATATTATCTGCTTAATTGTCGTCTACACTAATTTTGTATCAAATAGCTTCCTTCAAAATTATTGCTAACATGAAGCCAATCTGAATGTTAAACAGTTAAGATCTCAGATCAACCCCAACATTGTGTAGGTCCCGATCTGGATGCAAACTCAACGTCTCGCATAGGGATCAACTGTTGGCGATATTCAACATTGGAGTTTGTTTTGAGACATTTGTATTTCCTTAATGTGTATACAAATAAGGTTCAACAATTATATCGACTTGTGAATTTTTACGATAATAATTCACATATGTTGTGAAGACGTACTTGTTTACTCTCAAAATTGCAAATTAGAGGACACTATATATATACTATTTTACATTGTCAAAAAATAATGAGCATTTGAATTGTTCCTTTATCCCTTTCCCACCTGCAGATGCATGTGAACGCATTCATATCAGACGATTTTTGAAAACATGATGGCATAGGGAGAAGTTGTTAATAACTATATTCAATAATTATACCTTAAGTTATGGACATGTACTACATTTCTCCAACAGGTGTCTTTAAATTCGTCTGCTGCAGATTTTTTGTTTGAGTATATGAGGGTGAAATATGAACATGTCGTTTATAAATAGAGTTTTAAGTTGTAACCGGTTGTTGTATGCGAGAAATGCTAATGACCGATTAGAAATTATCTTTGAGACCAATAAAACATTAGAGAAAAGGTACGCTTATAAAGTGGAAACGAAACGGACCAATGTATCTAACTACACACATTACTTTTTTACACGCCCTTTGTTCCGGTTTTCTATTTAATTTCTCTGATCGCAATAGCATTCTGTTTTCTGTTTACTCATTCTTTAACATTTAACTTCAAGTAAAAGTAGACAAAAGGGTAGGAAGCCGAAACACATTCGGGATACATCGTATTTTGGTATTTGAAATACTTTGGTAGATCTTTGCTCAATAATCAAAATAAACAGGTTAGTTCAACATTAAAAAAAAAACTACATTGTAAAATCCCGGGGAAGATAGAAGTTCTATATTTTAAAGACTTAGAGTACATCGTAGTACTAAACCTGTGTTTCCAAACCTGCATATATGTAGGTCGATTGCATATCTCGTGTTTCATTCACCCTAACTCACAAATACATGCGTTTTATCAACCCATTTAGCGAATTTTCGGATGTTATTCATGGCTTCGTTATATGATCTCGTCCCAAAAATCACTTCTAAAGCTCTAATTCTTCAGATGTTTCTAGTTGACGACCGCTGAATACACATCTCTTTTTGAAAGAATGCTTTAAATATAAGTTCAATAACAATGAACTAATACACCCTAACCCTAACCCTAACCCTAACCCTAACCCTAACCCTTGTACTCTCCCTCACATTTCACATCACTGAACAGTGTTCTGAGAACAAAATCCATTCTGTTGAATTACATATTTCCTAACATTGCACCATGATAATTTTATCTTTCTTGTATTGTTCATTGTAGTTCTTATCTGGTGGGTTTCCTATTGTCACAGAGCTGAAAAGTGAAAACAAATATGAATTTATAATATATGTCTTACATCTTACAGGCTTCTACACTGCATCAGTTTGCTGGATTACTTGATGGCAGGTTTGATCCAAAGACAATTGGAAATGTTATAGCAAACAGTGTGAAACCTGAAAGTGTCCTTCGAAGAACAAAAGGAATTGATACATTAGTGGTAGATGAGTGCTCTATGATAAGCATGAACACATTTCAGTCTCTTTTATCAGTACTCTCATTGAAACATAAAGACAGAATAACAGGGGGAATTCAACTAATATTTAGTGGAGACTTTCATCAGCTCAGGCCAGTAAAGAACAGTGGATATTTTGATGCTGGGAAATACTGTTTCGAAAATCAGCATTTTAGAAAGGTTTTTCCTCACAGAATAACTTTAATTGAAATCATTAGACAGTGTGATCCTTTGTTTATCCAATCAATAAAGGATGTATCATCTGGTGGGAAATTAAAGGAGGAGACAGTGGAGTTTATTAAAACACTTGACAGAGAACTACCAGAGTTTAACGAACATGTTTTCAAATTATTTGCCAAAAATGATTTAGTATATGATTATAACAGGAATGAAATTATGAAGATGCCAGGACGACTTCACGAATTGAAATCTACGGATTCTGGTAACCTGAATCAACTAGGAAAACTGATTGTGCCAAAAGTCCTTCGGTTGAAAATGGGCATGCCAGTAATATTGTTGAGAAACTTGTCACAGAGATTTGTGAACGGCTTATGTGGTGAAGTTATAAATATAGATGAAGATGGTCCAACCATATATTTTAAAAGTATAACGAAAACAACACGAGTAGAGAAATGTAGTTTTGAAGGTGCATTAACTATGTTCATGTTACTTTATTTTGTTTCACTTTGAATAATATTTTGTTTCTTTTTCTGTAATGCATATATATATACATATATTTTAACTACTACCAGTTATATCAAGTCAATAATATTATCTCTTCTTAAGTTAAACAAGAAAAGCAGGCTGACACAATTTATGAATAAATGATTAAATAAATAATCAGTTGTATGATAACATCCCTACATTTCATGGGCTTGGTGCAAGACTAGTCTTACTACATTTTGTTCAAGATGTAGTAAGAATAGTCTTGCATCTAACCTTTGATATATGATCATATAATAATGTAATAGTCCCAGTATTTTTTATTTTTTTTATTAGTGTTTAAAAACGCCATTTTTAACATCTTTGGTCATATCACGGCGGTCAGTGCATGTGACCTATGTTTTCCTGGCTTTCTAGCACCAGTACAAACACAACATTCTTTTCAAGCCACATAGTTTAGAGGCTAATTAAAAGTCGAAAAGAAGTTTGCCGCCCGACCAGGATTCGAACCAGATACCTATTGATTTTGAGTCTATTGCGATAACCACTGCGCCACCGAGGCTGACTCTCATTATAATAAAATATTATTTTATTTCCATAGTTTTCAGTCCTCAGGAATATTGTGTAGTGGCCTGCAGAGAACAGTATCCCTTGAAACCAGCATTTGGCCTCACAATTCACAAAGCACAGGGGATGACTCTTGTCCACTTGCATCTTTCTTACATTATTATGGTAGTCATAAATCATTTCTTCACAAGGAAGATATGTAATGGTAAAAATTGTAATTTTTTCTTCTATTTTGACATTGCTCTTGAAGATTATCTGCAAATATTGATTAGGTGAGTAAACAATAAATATATTTTTTACAATTATGAATTTGATATGCTTAAGTGACCAATGTAAACCAAGATAAGTGTCTACACTGTTACATGTTAGACAATGTACACTCTTTTTGAATAGATTCTGCCGACCCAGATCAGCTGAGATTTTTGCCAATATATATCTGTCTTCAGCTGAATTAGGATATTTGCAAGCTTTCTCAAAGAAAGTAAAATGCTATCCTATAAAAACTGATTTCTACAGAAAAATGAAATTAATTTCTGATTTAAATTTACTTTTCAAAATATTTGTTTGATATGGATCATTATATAACACTTTCAGAGTGGAAGTGGACTGTAAACAGATATTTCAACCAGGACAGCTGGGAGTGGCTATGTCTCGCTGTTAAACAGCACATGGACTGCGAATGATTAACTTTCACCCATAAGTTTGCATACAACAGCCTATGGAAGTTACTATGTTCATAGATGAAGCAAGTGAAATTCTGCTTGAAGATCAAACATGTTGTCGCAACCAAGTCAGGTAAATAAACTTGCATAAATTATAGAAACAAATTAATTTCATATTATATGATGTTGAAACTGGGATATAGAAGTGTTAAAGTTCCAGTGCCTCTTTAGATAGTCTATGTATTTTTACATCTAAATAGGCACTGGGACTTAAATGTATGCATCATAAACAATTATGTCTAAAACATAACTTCAACAATATAAAAGGAGAATGCTATCTGACAGTGAACATGTACCAAGACTGTTAAAATCACACCTCTCAAATTAAAGTTGACCTATTGACCTAATATCTTGAATTTTAAGCTACTACAGTGAAATTTAACCATACTTCATGTATGAATACATGATAGTTAGGTGAGTGATATAAGGGCCACCATGGCATTCATGTATATTCAATATCGGGCTAGTTGCTTTTTACAGCATATTTTGTGTTGTGAAAAGTAACTAAAATATATATTTTTATTTCATTCAGGCAATGTTTTGCTTAAAAATGTTCTCATTATAGCTGCAAGGGCCAATAAAAAAGTAGAAGCTAAAATACATCATATTTACCTTTCATAGGTTGATTGTTTTAATTTCCAGATGTGTGTCTTTAACTGTAGTAGTTGACTTTCTCTTCAAGTTAGGCCTGTTCTCAACACAGTATGGTTCTGTTACCTCCTTTGCTCTCATAGCATTAGCTTTCTTTGATATCATAGTTTGCCTCAGAATTATGCTGTCTTGATCTCTACTGTATTCTAAGATATTTGGGTTAGTGGAAGCTCCATGATATGTAGACCTTTGCTGGTTGAAGTGGTTTTCAACTACATCCGAGTTTATTAATGCTGGGGTAACTTCTGCCAGTGGATCAGCTAATATTGCTTCTTTACAAAGTTCAATAAACCCCATAACCACATGACTGTATGTCTTCGCGGCATGCAAGGACATAACATTTCTGTGTTTAGCTTTTGTATTTAAAGAGTCACCCCATTTCTTCCACCGTTTAAACCAGTTGCACACCTGAAGCAATTAATTCAGTCTCGAGTCATTTAGATGTTTTATCGGCCTTTTATCTCTAAATATGACTATTAATTTTGATGTCTGTTCTAACAATTCAATGGCAAAATCTAAAACAGCCCCTTTATCACCAAGTGAAGACTTGTATTCTGTCATTAAAGTTACCATTTCATAATTGAGTACTTCCCCAGCTAAAGGATTTCTCATTTTCTCCTGTGTAGAGGGATATAAATGTTCATGTGTCAGTTTCCTGTTGAGCGAGAGACAGTTTTGTTGATCCCATTGGAAGGCATCACGAAACATTTGCCACTGCACATTGTTATCATTTGGGAGAGTAAGGTTCCTTGTAAACCCCTTTTCAGTTTGGTTACCACTTTTTATAATATTGTTTCTGATCTTCTTTATGACATGAGAGAAGTCCATTGTGAAAACCATTTAACCACCATCACATGGATTTGTTGAGAAAAATCAATTGAATCTGTTAGATTTATATGCATGAAGACCCTGTTGCACTGGGCACCATCCATACACTTATATAATACCTTAAAACCATATGATTCAATTACATCTACAGCTTCCCAGAACACAGTGTACAATTCTGGTCCCTGAATCTGGTCAGTTGCAAAATGTGCAACGGGAAATCTGAAACATGTAAGCCCTACAAATAGCAGTTGAAGTATATGTGTTCCTAATTTAATCTTATCAGCACCAGTTCGAAGGGTATGGCACATGTTTCCTTCTTCACCAATGTCTGCAAAACCGTTTAACTCAATAATGTCTCCTGATTTCTGTATTTGCAGATCAGACTGGATAGACATTTCGTCAAATATAAGACCACCTTTCCAGCCACTCAGTGGCAGACCCCTTTGTTTAGCTTCTTCAAACATCCACTGATAAACATTTTTATTGAAGCCAGTGTCTTGTTTAACAATATTTTTATACAAGATAAGAAGTGGCGGGGAAGGCAATATAAGAATGCCACTAGCCCTTAATGCCTCATATCCATGGGGACTTCTGGTGAACAACTGTAGACAGACTGAAATAACAGTTTTACTCCATCTTCTTCCTGAAGGATGCCTGCTTGAATTTTTATATTGGTCCATCACAAGCTCTAACATTTCATTACTAGCGTTTGGAATAAGTATTTTAAAGTCTTCTGTTGATACTTTGTTACAAATTGTAGGCACATTTTCTTTGTTGTTTTCTTTTGTTAGTACTGAAGAGGTTACCGTGGAGAAAGTCATCTTTTGACATATCTTACATGTTTCACATTTTGCATTGAATGCAATAACCCTATTACACGACAAAGAACGCAGCCTTCTTTCTTTTTTTGGTGAATTATTCTGCAATTTTTCAAGTACATGCAAACGACTGACAGAGGTAGTCCTACAGACCATAATACCAAAACACAAACTCTTTTGACAATATCACATATCACTGACACTCTATCTTCATTTAATTGATAAGTACTGTCAATTCCTAACTTTTCAACAATTACTAAATAACCTGCTATTTCAAGTTGCCAGCTGCTATCACTTTTGAAAGTCACATTCTTTTTCAATTCAATTCCATTAGAAAATATACCAGTTTTCAGTTCACATGTAACTTGCACTGAATCAGACCCTGTTAACACAAACACAGACTCTTTCTGTATGTGACTGCTGACAGAACTGAAGTCTTCTGTTTTCGTTTGTTCTATAGGTTTTACAATTATACCAGTATACACTGTTGAGTTATACTTTTCATTTAATTTGCGTTTCATTTAACTTTTATGAAATATCAGCTGCAGGTGCTCCGGAAAAGATCTCATTCCAACTGGATTTTCAAAACAACTTTCAATGCATTCAAACTTGTATTGATCATGAAGTTTTCTTATATCAATTGACCCTTCACCATAGCTCAGTCTTGATAGTAACCTTTAACATAAAATTAAAGTGTAGATATAAACATACATGATAAGCAATTGAATTGAAGTGTCTTGCAAGTGAAGACAATTTCCCTCCCAACCCCATAAATATATATTACTACATAGAAGGAAAAAATACATAATTACTTAACCCATTAATTCACACAAGCGCCACCGCCTCGGTGGCTCAGTGGTAGAACGTCCGCCTCGAGAGCGGGATGTCGCGCGTTTGAGCCGCGGTCGGGTCATACAAAATACTTTAAAAATGGAAGTTGTGGCTTTTCCTCCTTGGCACTCAGGGTTGTTGGGTTAGCATTATGACTGACCTTTTATTGTTATGTTTTCATATGATGCCTGTTTAACCCTTTCCCTCATACAACAATTCTGCATCAGACGACTTTAAACATATTTTTTAAAAAAATAGAAAATCTCTATTATTGAATGGATAACCTATGACTAAATGGAAAATATTGTGGCAAAAGGAGAAATTGCTCGTCTTGAGAAATTAGTTCTTTTGTCATTATGTTTTCAAAAAGCCGTCTGCTGCAGAGGCGTCAGAAAGCGTCTATGTGAGGGAAAGGGTTAAGCAGACAACATTTAAAATGTTCTCATGATGTTATTACATTGAGTGATATAGCAAGTTTGGTTATAAATTATCTACTATTAAATTTCAGGCAAATTGAAGATGAAGAATTGGCAATATTCACACAGAGGGACTTTTCGTTTACTGCGACAGATGCAAATCAGGACACTGTGGTTAATAGTAGTGAAGTGTTTGATGAGGACTTTGATAACTTGATAACATGTTTAGACCTACAAGATGAAGAAGCACACAATTTCACTTTGCCCGAAGACTTTAAGACCCGTGAAATTATACATGAAATTGAATTATCCCCAACACAGTGCAGCATTAACACAATAGTTGATGGTTTAAATGAAGGAAAGATGGTGATATTCTTCAAAAAAGAGTTTTTAATAGTATCAAAGCTGCTGGATGATCTACATATTTCAGAGCCAAGAGCAATGAAGTCAAAAGACTTAGTTGTGTTCTACAAAGGTATAATGAAGCACCTGTCTAGTGTAGAATATACAATGAACTGCCTCTCAATATTCAATGAAACTTGCTCTAATGATCACATGCGCGTTTGTTTTCGAGCTCATTTGTCTGTCAGAAAATATCTCCTGAAGCAACAAACAAATCTATATGCCTCAGAAACTTGTATTCTTAAACAAAGGTATGTGACAGAACCATCAAAAGCTAAGATCCGTTATGTGGGAGGATATTGCATTGCAAAGGTGATGCATTCCTATTCAAAACAGAAAAATAATCATTGCTTCAAAACGACTAAGGAATCACAAGAGATATTTGATGACTGCACGTATGCACTAGCTCTTCTCAACAACATCAAAGAAGATGACACCTACTCTTCAATTATTACAGATCATCCAAGCTCTCTTCTTGAAATCAGTAGAAAGCAAAACGTTTCCAGATCACTGACTAACATAAATGATGAAATGTACATTTTCTTCATAGAATTAACCCAATTAGCACTGTCTAAACTAAGCAGCTCAAGTCTTAACATTTACAAACAGGACTTGTTCAATGTGTGCATATCTGACACAGTATCAAACCTTTTTCTGAAAGGATTATTCTCTAAAGCTGTCTTGCAAAATATATGGGATGATTCAACTGATGTGCAAACACTTATTCAAAACAGGGAAAAACAAGCAGTTTATGTTGAGAAATTGTATGAAAATGTGATAAAAAGTACTTGATGGTTTTTTTCAATCAATTCAGAAAGGATTTGAAATCAGGATATCATGTCGAAAAAACAATGGCTCACAGTAAACAAATCCAGGTGTCAAAACTGAAACTTCAGAAAAAGGCTGAAAAAATCTCAAAGGTTACACAGAGTGAGTCTGCATCTACACACACAGTGATTGCGTCTACATCTACAGCACAAGATACATCTATAAATAAATCAGACACTAGTAAGCAGAAAAAGTCTTCATCTCAGAGCAAGAAAAGGTCAAACATAGTGATTGCGTCTACATCTACAGCACCAGATACATCTATAAATAAATTGGACACTAGTAAGCAGAAAAAGTCTTCATCTCAGAGCAAGAAAAAGTCTTTAGCTCCACATAGAAAACAGACAAAAAATAAGGCTGAAAATTACTCATATTTGGTATGTGTATAATCTTTTTGCTTTTCATAACATCCAATTTTCTTGTTTCTTAAGAAAGATTGACCGTTTTGAGGGCTTGGCATGAAACAGTTTTAACTAAAAACCGTTTTGAAAGCCCTTGTAAAGGGGCATTGTTTACCCCTTAGTTAACAATGCATATTGAATGAGCAATGGCACCTATATTTCCATTGTTTACCAAGAAAAATGATTTAACGCTTGTAAAGACTTCATGGCGAGGTGATTAAGCAGTGACTCAGTGGAAGAGCGTCCGCCTTGAGTCCGGGAGGTCGCAGGTTCGAGTCCCGGACAGGTCATACTAAAAACTTTAAAAATGGTAATAATAGCTTTCCCTCCTTGGCGCTCAAGGTTTTGCGGTTAGCATTGCGACTGACTTGCTGGTGTCAGAATAAATAGACCAGTAGTACTGGTAACTTACCAAGGCAAACGCCATGATATAACTGAAAACTGTTGAAAGCGTCGTAAAACTTTGACCATATTTCTTTAGTGGAAAAAGATACTTTAATTTACTTTAGTTCACCTTTACAAAATGATAAATTCATTGATGCCTTAAGTATTTAATGTACATTTCTTAGATAACTTGTGTTTCATATTTTTTTTTTCATTCTACTACAGGATATTTTGCCTTCAGTGAGAACTTTTAATGTCAACACATAGTTCATGTTATGACTTTTATTTTCATTCCAGAATGAGGAAGGTGACACGGTTTGGATATGTCCAAAATGTGGTGTTGAAGATGACAACACAAATGGACAGAAGAAATGATAGGCTGTGATATATGTGATGAGTGGTTACATTGGTAAGTACACGATGTTTATAAAAATATTGCATTTCAGTTCTTAAACTAATTTCATTGAACAAGGGGACATGGCAGGCCTAAAACACTCACTTGGATATCAAAGACACTGTATTTGCTAAACAGTTTGTGTTTCTATGAAACATTTAGGTCATGCTCATTCCAAATAAATAATATTTCAGTCAACACATAATATTCTGCATTCCCAAATGTGTTGAAAAAACATAGAAAAAAGAAGGGAAAGGGACTTATACATGAGAAAAGGTATCAACATTTCAAAATATGGTCAGCAGTAAAGTTCCCTTGAGAAAATAAGCATACCATAACTCACTAATAAGATGACCTTGTGTATAAGATGCACTGGCAACCTAATTTTTTTCTCAATGATACTCCATATAAGATGTGGCAATATTTTTACAACCATTGACATCATGGATGTAAAAACCTTTCAAAACAGAAGTTCCTAAATTAAACAAGAGTACCATGATGGACATATATTGCTCACCTGATTTAATTAAAATTCTCCTTTTTGACAAGAAGATTTTTAAAGCCGGAGGTCGCGGGTTTGAGCCCTGGTCAGGTCATACCAAAGTCTTTAAAAATGGCTTTCCCTCCTTGGCGCTCAGGGATGTGGGGTTAGCTTTACGACTGACTCAATGGTGTCAGAATAAATGGACCAGTAGTACAGGAAATGCTGTGATATAAATGAAAACTGTTTAAAACACCATACAATCAATCATGGCCAGACTATGTTCAAAACTTGTTAAATTAAGTTAATTTAATTGACTCCACTTAAATGCAGAATAGCACTGATATGACTTCTTTTGCAGTGCATAGTAGTTTTGTCATCATTATGTTTAAAGAAAAATCTGAAAATCAAAACAAAAGCATTTGAACATATGTTATTGCAGAATATTTTCTTTCCTTCAGGGATTGTGTTGGAATTCACGAGGAACCAGAAGAAGTGGCGTGGTATTGTCCCCCGTTTGATACCTCTCCCTCTGACAATAGGAGAAAAAGAAGGAAGAAATGTCAATGAAGATTATTTGACTCTATGCATGGTTGGTCAGGTACCCTTTTGTCGGGGTATACTTAAACATGATGTATTAATAAATCCATGAATTCCAAATATTGTGTTACTTAGTTAATTTGAACACGGGATGTTTGTAATTTGAGCAGCTCTAATATATGATTGTCTTACTATCAAATGGAGTTGAACAAATTGTGGCAAATAAAGAAAATGCAAATGCTTTGAGCAATTTCTCCTTTTTTCACAATGTTTTCAAAGTCTTCTGCTTTAGATGCATAAGAAAGTGTCTATATGAGGGAAAGGGTTAACCATCCAAGTATTCACCAATACATAACACTGCCTCTTTTGAAAACATGGTAGTTTTCCTTTTCCTAGTTTTAAAAAATCTTTAACACTTGAAAAATTAATATTGAGAAATATAATTTTTCTTTTAAATTTTAATAAGCTGAAATAGATTTGTTGGAATCTCAGATCAGGCCTAAGTTGGATTCAAACAGTTTGCATCAATGGTTGCAGGTTGGCAAAACCACCACAATAGTGCAAGGAGTACATTGTATATTTATATTTTCTTTTTGGCAAATAAGTGAATAGAATAGAGTAGTTTAAGTCAATTCATTATAGAATAAAAGTTTCAAATATGCTTCAAATATTGATTGATTGGGGTTTTATGCTGTTTTAAACATTTTCTCATTCATATTTGGGCAGCTAGTTCACCTACTGATGTGTTTCCTGGTTTTCTCACACCAGTACTGCACACACTAATCTTCCCAAGCAACTGGCTGCTTTTCCACATAGACTTAGCCCATTGGCTAATGATGCATGTAGCATTGACTTTTTTCAAACGTTAGAAATAAGGTTTGGCAGAGCATGGATCAATCTCTTGATACCTGGATTGACAGCCCGCATCACTAGCAACTTTGCTACCGGGGCTTCAAATATATACAGTCTCATCAGACAGCTGAATAGTTGCTGGAAGCTGTTAAATCCTCTACATTTATATTCAAACTTTTCAAATTCATACAACCACATCACATCCTGTCTTATAGTAAAATTCACCCATATGATTAAAATAGTTTGAGACTGTTTGTTTGTTGCAATTATTACAGCATCTGTGGCTCAGTGGTAGAGCGTCCGCCTAGAGAGCAGGAGGTCACAGGTTCGAGTCTTCAGTCGGGTCATACCAGAGACTTTAAAAATGAATTTCCCTCCTTGGCGCTCAGGGTTAAGGGGTTACCATTAAGACTGACTTGCTGTTGTCAGAATGAATGGACCAGTAGAACTGGTAACTTACCCAGGAAACTCTGTGACATAACAAAAAACTGTTGAAAGCGACCTAAAAAACATAAATAAATGCAATTTTTTAATTATTATTGGTTTATTTATTTGAAGGAAAATTTATCTAAAGTAATTAAGCTGTGAAACAAAAATTTATATGAGGACATTTTTTTGTTAATGTGAATTGTATGGATGCAGCATCGGCTTGCCTTTTTTTTTGGTACACAAACAAAATGCGAGGGCTTCATGCAAAACAGTTGTAACTGCACCTTCTTCAATGTGTTGTTGCAACTGTTTTGCATAAAACCATCGACATGTTGATCGTAAGCTTACTTGCACATAACAGGTGGAAATCACTACATTTTTGATGACCCAATGCTATTATTAGAATGACTATCTACTTAAAACTTGCAGGTTGGCAAATTAGCAAATCAAAAATGATATTGCTACTTTATAGATCGATTACATTAAGACCCTCCCCCCCCAAATAATGGGTCAAGCAGCCAGCAGGCAATAGCTTTTTGGAAAAGCTAACATTATAAAGTTTAAAACTAAATAAAATATAGATCTATAACTGTAAAAAAGATGAAATTCAAAATATTATTACCAGTTAACGATCATAGTGAGTTATTTAGACACGTTTCTGACCACAGTGTAAAAGGCAACAAACTTCCCGAGAGTACATCGTCATGCGCATGTGAAATGCTCTATTAGCCCTTCCTCATATACTACAAAGCATGCTTCAGACAATATTGAAAACAAACGGGTAATCACAATTAGAACTACCTTTCATAAATTGTTGCTGTATTAACACAGGTAGTACATATCACTGAAAAGGTCATGTACAATTGGATCGAAATATTTAAGATTGAATTATCAGTTTATATTGTACAACAACGTACAGTTAAGAATGTTGTGGATAAGAGATAAGAGTAAACAATGCAATACACTACATACCCTTTCCAACAAGTGACGTATTTTGAAGTTACTGCAGATTTTGAATATATTGTGTAGCTCATAGTTAGTAAATTCTTCCTCTGTTACAATGTGTTCAACTCATGTCAATAAGTACATGTGTGCGTTAATTCATAGATAGTTTACATAGCTGTGCTTATACGAGTTCATAATTGTCTGCTGAAGATTGATATGTTTAGAACGGTTCATGGTATACGCCCTTCACAGGATATCGAATAGAAACACTTTATATTTTTCGTCTGCTTACACTCTTAAAATCTCGCTCAAAATGCAGAAATAGAATCAATCTGGGTGTCAAACAGTATAGATCACAGATCAGCCTAGACACGTTGTGTGGTCCGATCTGGATGCAAACTGAACATGGTTTATCAATAGATGGCGACATCTGACATTAACGAGAGAGGAGTTAAATTGTGAATTTGTTTAGAGTCGTTTTAATTTCAAAAGAATCTATAACTGCTATCACCTATACAATTCCCTCCGTATACTGATAGACTAAAACACCTAGAAATCCCATCACTAGAGTACAGAAGACTAAGAGCAGACATGTTACAAGTCTTCAAAATTCTCAACAAATATGATCTAACTTCAAAAGAGGACTTTTTAACCTTATCAAAGTACGAAAATACAAGAGGAAATAGTCTCAAACTATTAAAAAAACAACCAAATAGTCAGCATAGTGGATCACTTGAACTCGCTCCCAGACGTAGTTGTAATGGCACCTAGTATAAACGCCTTTAAAAATAGATTAAATAACCATTGGATTAACCACCCATCTAAATTCAACCCACGCTGCCACTTGTCAACAAATACAAGAAATATCATAAACATAAGGGATGGACCATTAGAAGCCGTAGGCTATCCAGTGGTCTTGGAACCGTAAGTCAACCGTAATTGTAAGTAAATAAGTAAGGTTCAACAAAGATATAGACTGGCGAAGCTGAAATAAATATATTTATGAACTAAGTGAATTAGTAATTATTTCCCTCATACAGCAGTGTTCTGACTATTTGTTACTCTCAAATGAACGTATAAATTTACATTCGTCTTACATCAGATAGCTGTATGCATTTATATACAAATTCAGTGAGTCTGTATTCAATAAACATGCTAGTAGTGAAGGAACAAGGCACCATATGTTAATATATTACACTCTCAAGGATATATTGGATAATATACATTATCCCTCATACGACCCGAGTAATACCAAATACTTTAAAAATGGTAGTAATGACTTTCCCTCCTTGGCGCGTAAGGTTGTTGGGTTAGCAATACGACTGTTTTCCTGGTATTAGGATAAATGAACCAGTATAACTTTGTAACTTTCGACGGAAACGCCGTGATATAACTGATATATTGTTGAAAGCAACATTTTACACAATAAAAATGAATCCCTCGTAAGTCATGAGGATGACGGATTTCTTCTCACTGACATCTACTTATGAAATGTCTTATAACAAATATTCCACAAACAGAATGTGTGTCGGGCAATCCGGGACCTATCTATTTGCACAAGCAATGAACTACTTCAGAAGTTATTATGAGTCTATGCATTGCAAAAAAAGTACAAGGTTTCTTTTGTGAACAGTATAGATCCAAATAAGCCTATGCGTCCTCACAGTCCGTTCACATTCTTTTCACAGAGTACTTACACAAGTTTGTTTTAAAACGCTGTCAACTTGTGTAGATTTTGATAAGACTGACAGATGGACAAGATGATCTGAACCTGCACTGTTCAAAAATGCCAACTTGTACCATTTCTCATGCACGGGAAATATTTACTCGCATAAATCAGTGCTCTGACAAATGTTAAGTCAGATAATTCTACTAAGATACGCGCAAGCAATTGTATATATAGTATATGGTCAGTGCTAATAAGCATCTAAAAATAATATTAAAATATTTACTAATAATTTGATGGCTCAGTTCGAAACAGTTGTTACTGTTTGGTGTAAAGACATGCAGATACAACTGTTAAAGTCTACGAAGATGTGTAAATAGTATAGTTAGGTGTAATAAGGGATACGGATATCACTATGCACAATCCCCCAAGTGTATACGACCGCATCAACAAATAACCCTGGTAAATTGTAACCCTTTGTTTCCTCTAGAAGGAAAAGTAATATTCATTCTAAATAAGTAGATTTACTTGTGATATTTGAATAGCATTTTTTTTTCCACTTGCAGATGCACTTGCTGCAGACAACTTTTGAAAGCATTGTGTCAACAGGAGACATAAAAAGCGATATCTCCTTTTGCCATAATGTTTTCTATGCTTTTCTGAACTATTTAGAAAAATAAAACGGAGGTATTAAACCTTACTCACATACTTACCATTTGTGAGGCCTCTGCAGCAGACGACTTTTGGAAATATGATCACAAATGAAGAAATTGCGCGGTATATTTATATATTCTACGAATAATTTACTGCGGCATCAGAAAGGGTGACATTTACCCATTTTTTAAAAATATTCTACTCTGACTTAGCTTGTCTGATACCAATATAATGTGGTATAATGTTATCATTGGATATCTTTCTACAAATATAATCATATAGCTTATTTTTTCTTCTTGAAGCCCCTTTTTTGAATTCCAAAAAAATTTGATTTGATTCAAGTTATATTGATTGCATATAAAACATGATAGCCAGATGGCATCAGAAAAGTGGCAAAATGACAAAAACATTTTTAGATAAATCGGTAGAAGTGTTTGCTTAGTGACCCTTTACACAATTGGTTTCATGATTTGCTTGATGTTTCATCATGAGCCAATGCATACTATTGCTTCTGTGAAATAACGTTGAGAGATGTAAATGTTAGGCTCACACTAACCTGAAGTTTTGTCCATAAAATGTGTAGGATACAAGTCACATTTGTTAACTTAAGCTTGTATGAAATATGCTGTAATATATTTGATAACATCAATTAACTTCAAATATTGATTTTGGTAGTTAAGTATTATGCTCAGGGGAAAGGGTGGGTGGGGGTGGGGGGGGGGGGGGGTTATGGGGCAGAGTTTAATTGTGAAATTCCCTTATATCTGTTGGAAATCGTTTTTACTGTATGCTGTTGCATTTAAATTAATGTATTATGCAATTTTAACATCGATACAAATCATATTGAACCAAATACAGGAGGTCTTTGAAATCAGTATAGGAAGTTTTCAGATTGCTCTTAAAGAAAGTATGAACTTTTCTTGCATTGTTTTTCTTTTCCATATTTGCAAACAGAAATAATCAATACTGATAATTAATGCTTTCAATATAGAAGAGAGCAATTTGTTTACTGTTTACATTTTGATATAAGTGTAGCCTTATAGATCAACCTGGCTAAAACTGATTTGTTCAATATGAATTGTAATTGATCTTATTTTGTTACATATTTTTTAGAATTGAAACCAGACATTAATGCTTTCTTATCACTAGAACAACTATATTTCAATTGAAGCCCTCTGCCTCCCCTATAGCTGGCAATAATACTATGAAATCTCACCTGGAAGGCAGTGGTAGAGCGTCGGCCTCTCGTACCAATGGTCCGGGTTCGAGTCCCGTGATAAACAGGTTCTGCTTCCGACATGTTTCCATACCAACGGCGCGAGTACTTGTAAAATGTACAGGAAGCAGAAATCAAGCGTGAGTAAGATAAGCTGAAAGCTTGTTTCGCAATCGATATAAAATAAATAAGTTTAAACCTAAACAAAGTATCACCTTGTATTTTGGGACGACACCTTTATTTGTTAGCTCAGTCAGTAGTGACCCGAGCTGTAACTCCAGGGTTTAGAGGTCGAATCAAACGGTGGCTAACATTCTTTCGGACAATTGACAAAGTCAATGCGCACCGCCTCATTTTACTTCACTAATGGAATGACGGTCAATGTGGAAATGCAGCTATTGCCTTGGAATACAGGTCTTAAAATAGCGGTACGAAGGAAAAAGGCTAGTACCAGTTACCAGACTCAACCAGCCCATTATAAATGCCTTACCTTGTTTTGGGTGCGGAAAGAACACGCATTTTAGACGAAACTGTCCCTAACAGACCCAGGCTTCAACAAGACAGACAATCCGGAAAATGACGACGGCGGACGAGTGTCCAAAACTAAGGGTGAAACGTCGGCACCCGGTGCTCGGGATAAAGACGATGATAAGCAGTGTCAGAAAATTGATTTTGTGAAAAATAGGTTAAGGGAACATATTGAATTCTAAAAAAGCATTGGCACGAATGAATGTATTCTAGATAATTTAATGTATGGATACAAGATCATTTTATATTCATTACCAAGAAAATCAATTGATAAAAATCGCGTTACGGGAGAGAAGTTTTGTTGAAAATGCAATTAGGGATTTATTGGACGGTGGTTTGATAACCCAATGCAGACAAATACCTATGCCGTTAATCCTTTGACGGTGTCAATTCAAAACAACTGAAAATAATTTATTCTTGACTTGAGATTAATTAAGGTGCATATTTGGAAGCAGACAGTCAAGTACGAAGATCTTAGAATAGCGTTGTTGTATTTACAGAAAGATTGCTGGATGATTAGGTTTAATATCCATTCTGCTTATCACGCGATGGCTTACCGTAAATTCTACCGTGGATCATTATAGCATGATGTTTGGAATCAATTTCATAAATAATGAAGCTATTTTCTTTCAGTTTGGTCCACACAACGGTTGTTCCCATTGCCTTTTGATGTTCACACCATGTTTAATGGGCGTCGGCGTTATTCATCTATGCCTGACCAGATAATACAATTGAAGGGGAAGGAAACTCTAGACTGCCAGATCACCTGCCCATATATTTCCCAGTTTTCTTGCATACGTACTTGAAACAACACCCTTCCAAGAAAATTGGCTTCCTTCCTTCAAAAAGACAGTTTAGCTCTTTGATATAAGATAAATTACGCTAGTCGCAATGATTGTGTCTATCATCCTCAGGCGCGTTGACAAAACCTTGAATCACACTTCAAACTCTTGATTTGACAACCCTAATCTTTTTTTTTTGGGGGGGGGGGGGGGGGGGGACTGAGAGCGATTGCATTACAACCCACTTTTAAATGGCCGTATAATTTCTTATTTCTGATCATATGGTAAAACATGAAGTCAAGATTGCCGGAGAAAAACTATAGTACTGGTAAATTCCTTCCACACGAAACAGCACAGACTGGTCTTCATTCCTCACACGATATAATAGTAACTAGCCATGGATCCAGGTCTAGTGCACAGTCTACCACGGTACGGTAAAAAAACCCAGGTTAGTTTGAAAGACGGGATATATTTTCAGTTGAATGGCACTCAGGGAAAATCGAAATTATATTTGCGACCAGTGTAGCTCCAGATCAGCAAGCGAAATTGATCTGGCTCTGCACTGTTTGCCAAAGAGTCAAAGAAAGTTTCGAGAAACTTCTGTTAAGCAGTGTCCATTGCATCCTTAAGACTGAATGCCCAGACATGTCTTGTTCCATACATGTAATGATGACATTATGATTTAGAAATATGTCCTTTTGGACAGAATGTTCTCAAAAGTTGTCTATCTTATATGTGTTACTAGTGTGCCAACATGTTGGAAAGGTTTAAATAAACACAATGTTTAAAAAAGTTGTCTATTGTAAATATGTAAATAGTTGTCCACATGATGGAAAGGGTTAAATAAACATGTTTCATTTTTTCCTTTAACCACAATGTTTTCCACTTTTAGTCATAGGTTATCCATTCAATTATAGAGATTTTCTTTTTTTTTGAAAAAATATGTTTAAAAGTTGTCTGCTGCAGAATTGTCGTATGAGGGAACGGGTTAAAGCGGCATAACTTTCAGTTATATAAGGGCAACGGTACATTTTAGGCAGTCCACGCGAAAAGGTACAAATTGGCTTTAGTGAATAGTAGGCCTATATATCCAGATTAGCCTGATGAAAACCTACACTTTTCATGAATTAATAAATGAAGCTTGTTAGAAGCCTCAGTCAATTTAGTGTAGATTCTGATTAGACGCAGCAGATTCAAAACACTTTTCATGAAATAACCCTTTCCCACATACAACAAATCTGCAGCAGATGGCTTTGAAAACCTATATACAAAAACGTGAAAAATCTCCATTAATAAAGGTTAAATTATTAAAAAACGAGTTGAAAACATTGTGGCAAAAGGAGAAATTGCCCGTCAGATGCGTCTAAAAGTGGGAAAGGGTTAATAACTTAAGCTTGTTAGAAGCCTCAGTCGTCAATGTGTGTAGATGTAGATTTAGCAGATGTATAACATAATATGGTTCTTCATTGCTCAGAAATGCCAAGGGAAAACCATCACAACAATGTTTAAAGTCTTTGGTATGACCTGCCTTGAGATCGAACCCCCGACCTGCCGCACCCGAGGCGATTCTCCTTTATCCTTGATCCCCTGACTGCCTCAGTGTAGCGGTGGTGTTTATTTATAATAGTGAGACCACTATCACGAGGGCAAGCCATTTCTGACTTACAAGACATGTTAGCAAGTTTACGTCTCTGACTCCTGTCCCTTGACATTTTGTACTGTTACAGTTGAACCTGTGTTTAAAGACCACCGATGGGAAGATACCAATTTGGTCTTTGTTCACAGGTGTTACACTGACTTACTAGTTTACTTATCTGACTCATGTCCCTTATCCCAGACAGACATTCGGTACTGTTACAGTTGAACCTGTGTTTAAAGACCACCCAAGGGAAGATACCAATTTGGTCTTTGTTCACAGGTGTTACACAGACTTACAAGTTTACTTCTCTGACTCATGTCTCTTATCCCAGACAGACATTCGGTACTGTTACAGTTGAACGTGTGTTTAAAGACCACCCATGGGAAGATACCAATTTGGTCTTTGTTCACAGGTGTTACACTGACTTACTAGTTTACGTCTCTGACTCATGTCCCTTATCCCAGACAGACATTCGGTACTGTTACAGTTGAACCTGTGTTTAAAGACCACCCATGGGAATATACCAATTTGGTCTTTGTTCACAGGTGTTACACTGACTTACTAGTTTACTTCTCTGACTCATGTCCCTTATCCCAGACAGACATTCGGTACTGTTACAGTTGAACCTGTGTTTAAAGACCACCCATGGGAAGATACCAATTTGGTCTTTGTTCAAAGGTGTTACACTGACTTACTAGTTTACTTCTCTGACTCATGTCCCTTATCCCAGACAGACATTTGGTACTGTTACAGTTGAACCTGTGTTTAAAGACCACCCATGGGAAGATACTAATTTGGTCTTTGTTCAAAGGTGTTACACTGACTTACTAGTTTACTTCTCTGACTCATGTCCCTTATCCCAGACATACATTCGGTACTGTTACAGTTGAACCTGTGTTTAAAGACCACCCATGGGAAGATACCAATTTGATCTTTGTTCAAAGGTGTTACACTGACTTACTAGTTTACTTCTCTGACTCATGTCCCTTATACCAGACAGACATTCGGTACTGTTACAGTTGAACCTGTGTTTAAAGACCACCCAAGGGAAGATACCAATATCATCTTTGTTGACAAGTTTCATTAAATTGCAGGATAATTTGGAAACTAAAAGTGTTTTTGCCCAAGACAGAGAATTGGTCTTTAGCACAGGTTTAACAGTATTTAACTAGCTGGCGGCTTATAACGTCCATATCAGAACGAACCCATACCAAACATTCGACCTCCCTCCTTATAACGTCCATATCAGAACGAACCCATACCAAACATTCGACCTCCCTCCTTATAACGTCCACATCAGAACGAACCCATACCAAACCGTCGACCTCCCTCCTTATAACGTCCATATCAGAACGAACCCATACCAAACCGTCGACCTCTCTCCTTATAACGTCCACATCAGAACGAACCCATACCAAACCGTCAACCTCCCTCCTTATAACGTCCATATCAGAACGAACCCATACCAAACATTCGACCTCCCTCCTTATAACGCCCATATCAGAACGAACCCATACCAAACATTCGACCTCCCTCCTTATAACGTCCATATCAGAACGAACCCATACCAAACATTCGACCTCCCTCCTTATAACGTCCACATCAGAACGAACCCATACCAAACCGTCAACTTCCCTCCTTATAACGTCCATATCAGAACGAACCCATACCAAACCGTCGACCTCCCTCTCTCAAGCGGATGCATTTAACAACTAAGATATCATGAGCGGATATGTGATAAAGATACACTCTTGAGTTTTGGTTATATCAAAATAAAGTCATCAAGGAAAGGATACATTCCTTCGATTTCAGGAAATCAAATTGTTATTTTCAATTCGTTTAATCCTTTCCCCGATTAAAATGACCGTTGACGTATAAACAGCAGTTGACGTTCAAAAACATTGTGGACAATGAGAAATACTGCTTAAAATGAGGAACTTGTCGTCCCTTTCTCACGGTGTTTTCAAGTAGACCTGTATCAAATATTCTTCTACATTTTTTTTTTTTTTTTGCTCAGATGGTTTTTCAAGCGACTAAAAGAAATAGTCGTCTGTTTCATATACATTTAAGGAAAATCTGTTATTGAAACTTCGAGATGCGAGAATTAATATAGAGTTGAAACTCTTTCGAAATATTCTACTTCTACATTTCGAAATATTCTACTTCTACATTTTGAAATATTCTACTTCTACTTTTCGAAATGCAGTCGAACCTGTGCTTAAGACCACCATTGTTTAGCAATTCTCTGTATTTAGCAACCAAATTTGTTTGTTTCCCAATTACGCATTTTCTGCATAAATTAACCTGCAATTAAGGACCATATGTGAACAGAGACCAGATTGTTCTCTTCCTATTGGTGGTCTTTATACACAGGTTTCACTGTAAAATACCTTATTTGTTTTCAAAGCAGACGACTCAATATATACAATATGAGGTTAACAGTTGATCCTGTCCTTTCTTTAAAGGAATACTTTAGACTGTACATATTCGTCTGCTTCAGAAACATGTAGCCTAATGAGATGCATGCTTTTGAATTAGGTTATAGGAAAATTGCTAGTTTTGGACAATTACTACTTTCCATACAATTGATTCAAAAGCAGTCAGCTGTAAAAGTGTCAAAAGTCGTCTGAATTACGGGATGTTTGTTTGGTTCATTGCATACGTATTCAGCGACAAGGTCTTCGATATCCGTTTTGAATTCAATTATCTTTTTTCCATTTCCATCCTAGTGTATATATACTTGCATGTGTTGATCATTTCTATATAATTATCATGTGTAATGCATATTTAATTCATGTTTAATTCATGTTTAGTTAATTAATCAAAACTATATATTTCGATTTAAGTATGTTTGTTCGTATATTCATGTCCTGTATATTGTATGTACATGTATATATATGTGTTTAGACAATGTACTTTGTAGACGTAAAATAATAAAATGTTCTCTCTGTTTGTATTTCTGTCTATATAAGATCGAATGGGAAAATATTGCGGACATATTTGCCGCATACGTGTTGACATTTCAATTACAAGTGTTTAGCTACACGCTCTAATAATGATTTAATGATTCTTCTTACTACTATAGTGAGTTTTATAGATATATAGTTATACAAAGTTTAACACATTGGGGACGAAGGTAAACAGAAAAATAACTATAGAGAAGGTTCTCCTTACACTGTCTGCTACAGAGGTGCCAATCGTCATTAATATAATTTTCTGTATAAATGAACCTGCAATTAAAGACTACAAGTGAACAAAGACCAGATTGTTCACTTACGATGGTTGGTGTTTAAACATAGTTTTGACTGTATACGTTTTATTACTACTAGTTTTCAATTGAAGACATTTCAACTCTCTTTCCCACATACAACATATTTGTAGCAGCCGATGGGCGGTGTTTGAAGACAGGTTGTGCTATATACGTGTTATTACTACTAGTTCTCCCTTGAAGACATTTCAACTCTCTGTCCCACATACAACATATTTGTAGCAGCCGATGGGCGGTGTTTGAACACATGATGTGCTATATACGTTTTATTACTACTAGTTTTCCATTGAAGACATTTCAACTCTCTGTCCCACATACAACAGATTTGTAGCAGCCGATGGGCGGTGTTTGAACACAGGTTGTGCTATACACGTTGTATTACTACTAGTTTTCCATTGAAGACATTTCAACTCTCTGTCCTACATACAACAGATTTTTAGCAGCCGATGGGCGGTGTTTGAACACAGGTTGTGCTATATACGTTTTATTACTACTAGTTTTCCATTGAAGACATTTCAACTCTCTGTCCCACATACAACATATTTGTAGCAGCCGATTGGCGGTGTTTGAACACAGGTTGTGCTATATACGCTTTATTACTACTAGTTCTCCCTTGAAGACATTTCAACTCTCTTTCCCACATACAACAGATTTGTAGCAGCCGATGGGCGGTGTTTGATCACAGGTTGTGCTATATACGTTTTATTACTACTAGTTTTCCATTGAAGACATTTCAACTCTCTGTCCCACATGCAACAGATTTGTAGCAGCCGATGGGCGGTGTTTGAACACAGGTTGTGCTATATACGGTTTATTACTATTAGTTTTCCATTGAAGACATTTCAACTCTCTGTCCCACATACAACAGATTTGTAGCAGCCGATGGGCGGTGTTTGAACACAGGTTGTGCTATATACGTTTTATTACTACTAGTTTTCCATTGAAGACATTTCAACTCTCTGTCCCACATACAACAGATTTGTAGCAGCCGATGGGCGGTGTTTGAACACAGGTTGTGCTATATACGTGTTATTACTACTAGTTCTCCCTTGAAGACATTTCAACTCTCTGTCCCACATACAACATATTTGTAGCAGCCGATGGGCGGTGTTTGAACACAGGTTGTGCTATATACGTTTTATTACTACTAGTTCTCCCTTGAAGACATTTCAACTCTCTTTCCCACATACAGCAGATTTGTAGCAGCCGATGGGAGTGTTTGAACACAGGTTGTGCTATATACGTTTTATTACTACTAGTTTTCCATTGAAGACATTTCAACTCTCTGTCCCACATACAACAGATTTGTAGCAGCCGAAGGGCGGTGTTTAAACACAGGTTGTGCTATATACGTTTTATTACTATTAGTTTTCCATTGAAGACATTTCAACTCTCTGTCCCACATACAACATATTTGTAGCAGCCGATGGGCGGTGTTTGAACACAGGTTGTGCTATATACGTTTTATTACTACTAGTTTTCCATCGAAGACATTTCAACTCTCTGTCCCACATACAACATATTTGTAGCAGCCGATGGGCGGTGTTTGAACACAGGTTGTGCTATATACGTATTGCTACTACTAGTTTTCCCTTGAAGACGTTTCTATTTCCCACATACAACATATTTGAAGCAGCCGAATTTTGAAAATATCGTGTCAAAATATGAAACATCTCTGCCAATGAGAGTAAGGTAATTGAATAGAGTTGAATCATTGTGACAAATGAAGAATTTATCCTTTTGAGAAAGTGTCACAATGGGCCCAGAAGTCATCTGCTGCAGATGGGTCAATATGACGGGAAGGAATAATCCCTATCGCGTTAAAAATCCTTATTTGATCCTCTAACCCTATGGTGTGAGTACTCAAAAGAATCGTCTCACATTATAGGGTTTAGTTGTATAGTAAGAGATATATTGTACAGAAAAGAGCTGAGTACTCCTCATTATCTAGACCTCTGAATTGATATCATCAATATTGAATATGTATTTATCATCGGAATAACTTTTGATAATTTACTATACATGAGTACCGAACACGGTGGACAAGAATCAGATTGCACGAGTGCAGTAGGAAGACATTGCACCATTCAAAAGTATTAAGTATGGGTGGTGGAATTGTACACGAAAGTATTAAGTATGGGTGGTGGAATTGTACCCGAAAGTATTAAGTATGGGTGGTGGAATTGTGCAGGAAAGTATTAAATATGGGTGGTGGAATTGTACCTGAAAGTATTAAGTATGGGTGGTGGAATTGAACACGAAAGTATTAAGTATGGGTGGTGGAATTGTACCTGAAAGTATTAAGTATATGTGGTGGAATTGTGTCCGAAAGTATTAAGTATGGGTGGTGGAATTGTATCCGAAATTATTAAGTATGGGTGGTGGAATTGTGCCCGAAAGTATTAAGTATGGGTGGTGGAATTGTACACGAAAGTATTAAGTATGGGTGGTGGAATTTTTCCCGAAAGTATTAAGTATGGGTGGTGGAATTTTTCCCGAAAGTATTAAGTATGGGTGGTGGAATTGTGCTCGAAAGTATTAAGTATAGGTGGTGGAATTGTGCCCAAAATTATTAAGTATGGGTGGTGGAAATGTGCCTGAAAGTATTAATTATGGGTGGTGGAATTGTGCACGAAAGTATTAAGTATTGGTGGTGGAGTTGTGCCCGAAAGTATTAAGTATGGGTGGAGGAATTGTACCCGAAAGTATTAAGTATGGGTGGAGGAATTGTGCCCGAAAGTATTAAGTATGGGTGGTGGAATTGTACGCGAAAGTATTAAGTATGGGTTTTGGAATTGTGTCCGAAAGTATTAAGTATGGGTGGAGGAATTGTGCCCGAAAGTATTAAGTATGGGTGGTGGAATTGTACCTAAAAGTATTAAGTATGGGTGGTGGAATTGTACCCGAAAGTATTAAGTATGGGTGGTGGAATTGTACCCGAAAGTAATAAGTATGGGTGGTGGAATTGTTCCTGAAAGTATTAAGTATGGGTGCTGGAATTGTACCCCAAAGTATTAAGTATGAGTGGTGGAATTGTACCCGAAAGTATTAAGTATGAGTGGTGGAATTGTACCCGAAAGTATTAAGTATGAGTGGTGGAATTGTACCCGAAAGTATTAAGCATGAGTGGTGGAATTACACGAAAGTATTAAGTATGGGTGGTGGAATTGTACCCGAAAGTATTAAGTATGGGAGGTGGAATCGTACCCAAAGTGTTAAGTATGGGTGGTGGAATTGTACCCGAAAGTATTAAGTATGGGAGGTGGAATCGTGCCCGAAAGTATTAAGTATGGGTGGTGGAATTGTGCCCGGAAGTATTAAGTATAGGTGGTGGAATTGTGCCCGGAAGTATTAAGTATAGGTGGTGGAATTGTGTCCGAAAGTATTAAGTATAGGTGGTGGAATTGTGTCCGAAAGTATTAAGTATGGGTGGTAGAATTGTACCTGAAAGTATTAAGTATGGGTGGTGGAATTGTGACCGAAAGTATTAAGTATAGGTGGTGGAATTGTGTCCGAAAGTATTAAGTATGGGTGGTGGAATTGTACCTGAAAATATTAAGTATGGGTGGTGGAATTGTACCTGAAAGTATTAAGTATGGGTGGTGGAATTGTGTCCGAAAGTATTAAGTATAGGTGGTGGAATTGTGTCCGAAAGTATTAAGTATGGGTGGTGGAATTGTACCTGAAAGTATTAAGTATGGGTGGTGGAATTGTACCTGAAAGTATTAAGTATGGGTGGTGGAATTGTGCCCGAAAGTATTAAGTATGGGTGGTGGAATTGTTCCTGAAAGTATTAAGTATGGGTGGTGGAATTGTGCCCGAAAGTATTAAGTATGGGTGGTGGAATTGTACACGAAAGTATTAAGTATAGGTGGTGGAATTGTACACGAAAGTATTAAGTATGGGTGGTGGAATTGTACACGAAAGTATTAAGTATGGGTGGTGGAATTGTACACGAAAGTATTAAGTATGGGTCGTGGAATTGTGCCTGAAAGTATTAAGTATGGGTGGTGGAATTGTACCCGAAAGTATTAAGTATGGGTGGTGGAATTGTGCCCGAAAGTATTAAGTATAGGTGGTGGAATTGTACCCGAAAGTATTAAGTATGGGTGGTGGAATTGTACACGAAAGTATTAAGTATGGGTGGTTGAATTGTACACGAAAGTATTAAGTATGGGTGGTGGAATTGTGCCCGAAAGTATTAAGTATGGGTGGTGGAATTGTACCTGAAAATATTAACTATGGGTGGTGGAATTGTGCCCGAAAGTATAAAACGCTCAAAATATTCTCCGTGCTCAGAAATAGATTTAATGATCCAAATAATACTTCTGATTAGTCAATTTGGAGAACGAATTTGCTTCTGATCAATCAAATACTTGAGCACAAATTCTGAGCACAGATAAAACTTTATAGTTTTGGAGCATCAACATGGGGGAGGGGGATTTGAAGCCGACTATTCTGGGATCGATCCCCACTCCGGTGGTCCTGGTGGAGTACTCTTGAGCATGGCACAATGCATAGCCTAGTACTGGTGTTTACATAGATATTAATGGATTAGAGATCTGTCACTGACATTTTACCGAATTATTTGCATATTTGCTGTAGCCTAGGTAGTTTTGTAGGCTTGAATAGCCTGGAGGAACCGTTATTTGAAATCATTGTATATATCGATTTAATTAAGTACATTTATCATAATCCCGGTTGTTCTGCTAGTCATTTAATTGATAGATTTGGATTTAAGCCGCTTTAAATATTTGTTCAGTTATATGACGGCATTTCCTGGATACTTTACTAGTACTACTGGTCCGTTTAACCTGACACCAGTCATTCATCCTGAGCGCAAAAGAGGGCAGCCATTATTGACATTTTTAAAGTATTTGGTATGACCGGCCAGGGATCGAACCTGTGACCTCCTGCAACAGAGGCGGACGTTCTACAACTTCACCACCGAGACGATCGGCATTTGTGACGTTCCATACTATAGCCTAGTGTTGTAGACTTAAAGATGTATTTGAAATTATTTTATACATCGTTTTAATCAACTTAATAGATCATGATTCCAGTTTTTCGGTTGAATATGTTTTTATTCAAACTTATATTCAGCTGACAAGATAGTCCAAACGTCAATTTTTAATTACATGTATTCTTTAAACATACCATGTATTATCAACCCATGAAGGTTACTCAAGTCATAGTTGATGAACAGTATAGATCTGGACGTATTCTATCTCCAAAAGCCATATTGTACCTTTTTCCAAAAGAACGGGCTAATAAATAATTAAGTTGATCATTAATTTGTCTGTCTCCAGTCGAGTTCTGTATCTGCTTGCGACCGTTGAATTGGTGGCAGAGACTGTATCATTACAGCTGACTGAAGAATGGAAAGGTTATAAGGAATTGTGCTGGTGACGTGGAAGAGTCGTAGGTACGTATTGGGCGGATTGTTTGACACATCAGGACTTTGGTACGGATATCTGAATATAAAGCGGGGCTTAGTACGGAGATATGCATATCAAGCGGGGCTTAGTAAGGATATTTGAATATAAGGCGGGGCTTAGTACGGATATATGCATATCAAGCGGGGCTTAGTAAGGATATCTGCGTATTAGGTTATTTTATGATTGACTGGCTGGAGTTTCACCGGTCTCAATTTAGTACAAAAATAATATATTGCCTAGGTAAATGTATAAAGCATATACAACTATTTAACAATCTGAATCATTAATCATATAGGCAAATGGGCGATCTCATAAAATCCCAAAGTTCGCTGCAGTAGCAGACGCTCGTATATATACGATGACTGCCTATTACAGGTCGTGTCACACCATTGCGTCATCCAATCGAATTATCGCCTACACAGAATTTCTTTAGTCTTAAAGTTTAATAGTATTGTAAAAGTTATATCAGGCCTGCCAGGTCGCCTTACGTGTTTTTTCCTAGTTGATAAGAGATAAGAAAAGAGAATGCTATACGATACATACCCTTTCCAACAAGTGACGTATTTTGACGCTTCTGCAGATTTTGAACATATTGTGTCAAACGTATAAATTGCTCATAATTAGTCCTTTCTTTCTCTATCACAATGTTTTCAACTCATGTCAATAAGTACATGTATGCTTTAATGCATATATAGTTTACATAGCTGTTTTTATATGAGTTCATAGTAGTCTGCTGAAGAGTGATCTGTTGGAAGGGTTCATATTATACACCCTTCAAAGGATGTCGAATAGAAACACTTGATCTGTTGGAAGGGTTCATATTATACACCCTTCACAGGATATCGAATAGAAACACTTGATCTGTTGGAAGGGTTCATATTATACACCCTTCACAGGATGTCGAATAGAAACACTTGATCTGTTGGAAGGGTTCATAGTATACACCCTTCACAGGATATCGAATAGAAACACTTGATATTTTTCGACTGCTTATTGCCGTATACTACGCTCTTGAAATCTGGTTTAGAATGCTTAATTATACTCAATCTGGGTGTCAAAGAGTGTGGACAACAGATCAACCTATACATACTGTGGGATCCGATCTGGATGCACAAATGAACAAGGGTTATCAATGGTTGGCGACATTTGACGTTAGCGAGCAAAGAGTTAAATTTTGAATTTGTTTAGAAACGTTTTAATTTCAAAAAAATATATAGGTAAGGTTCAACAATGATTTCGACGGGCGAATATTAGTATTAATTTCCTTCATACAGCAATGTCCTGACGAATTGTTAGTCAAATATGAACGTATATATTTCCTTTTTCTGACCTCAGATAGCTATATGCATGTATATACACATACAGTGAGTATGTTTCCAACATACAGACAAGTAATGAAGTACCAAGGCACCATATTTTAATATGTTACACTTAGTGTCAATGTTATATTTGATGATATACTTTATCCCTCATACGACCCAGGTAATACAAAACACTTTAAAAATGGTAGTAATGGCTTTTGTTCCTTGGGGTTTATGGTTTTTGGGTAATAAATACGAGTGACTTCCTGGTGTCAGGACAAAAAGAACCAGTCTTTCCCAGGAAACGCCGTAATATAACTGATATATTGTTGAAAGCGGCATAATACATCTTAAAAATGATTCCCTCACAAGTCATGAGGATGACGAATTTCTGCTATGTTATAACGCATATCAATATATAACATTTAACATTATATAGCAGGATTCAACAGTTTCTGTCTTCGATTGGAGTCAATGTTTGTTTTTTGTCAAAAGAACGGCTTTTTGTTCTGCTTCAGTGCTTTGTAAAGGGGCTTGTCGAATGCTTGTGCGACTAACGAACGGATTGCACTTATCCGTAGTATACTGCGCATAGGCGCATACTGGGTTGGATCTACGTGGTTGACAAAACCTCAAAAGTTAATTTTCTATTTTCTCTAGTGTCCGAATGAGTTTTTCGTCATTTTTTATATAGCTGGGCATTGTAAGATAGCAATAAAAGTACTATGTCAGTATGGATATAGCGCATATACATACAAATCAACTCTTAACTTTGTCTATTTTGTCCGGTTTCGTTAATCTATTGTTTCAACAGGAAACAGGGTGTCATTATTTCCTTGAGAGATTCAAGTATTATCAAGTAGGAGGACAAAAGAAACAGAGTTTGTAGAAAAGCCGGGAGTGTCATTTGAAAAAGAAAAGGTGAAGTGACACTGCAAAGTAGAAGAAGTAGTTGTAGTAGTGTTAATGGTAGCTGTAGCAGTATAGAAATAGCAGCAGTAGACGAAGTAGTAGTAGCTGCAGTAGTAGAAGTAGTAGTAGTTTAATAACAGATATTAGTAGTAGTGGTAGTAGTATTCGTATTAGTAGTAATAATAATATTAGTAGAAGTAGTAGTAGTAGTAGTAGTAGTAGTAGTAATAGTACTAGTAGTAGTAGTAGTAGTAGTAGTAGTTGTAGAAGTAGTAGTTGTAGTAGCAGTAGTAGCAGTAGTAGTAGTAGTAGTAGTAGTAGTAGTAGTAGTAATAGAAGAAGTAGTAGTAGTAGTAGTAGAAGTAGTAGTAGTAGTAGTAGAAGTAGTACTAGTAGTGGTAGTAGTATTGTAGTGGTAGTAGTAATTGTAGTAGTAGTAGTAGTAGTAGTAGTAGTAGTAGTAGTAGTAGTAGTAGTAGTAGTGTAGTGATATTAGTAATTGTAGTAGTAGTAGTAGTAGTAGTAGGAGTAGTAGTAGTAGTTGTAGTATTAGAAGTAGTAGTAGTAGTAGTCGTAGGGGTAGTAGTAGAAGTAGTAATAATAATAGTAGTAGTAGTAGTAGTAGTAGTAGTTGTAGTAGTAGTAGTAGTAGTAGTAGTAGTAGTAGTAGTAGTACGTTAACACTTTCTCTCAAACAACAAATGTACAGCAGACAACGTTGAAAAATATCTATGAATAAAACTGTAATGACTTAAAGTTTTGAAATGTTGTGGAAAAAGTAGAAACTACTAGTTTAGAACATGTTCGTCACTATATTAACAAAAGTCGTCTGCTTCATATGCATGTACTTCAAAATACGTGTCTACATTCGGGTAAGGTTTATGAACAATCTGTGAATCATTGTTGCTTATGGAGAAATTGTTCGTTTAGAACATGTTCGTTAGTATGTTTACAAAAGTAGTCTACTTCAAAATGCGTCTACATTTGGGTAAGGGTTAAGAAGTTTCTAAGAACCCTCTGTGATTCGTGACCATTGTGGCTTAAAGAGAAATTGCCTGTTTTGTCGTATGCTACATATGAGTAATCACGTTTCTACATGTTAGAATGGGTTAAGAAGTTTCTTGGAATCTTCTGTGACTCACGATCGAAAAATGCAAATATAGATACAGTTCTATATATGAGTTTTCTCACATTGATCTTCCTCTACACTGGAAGCACGTACTCAGTTCAGTGTCATGGTTTATTATTTTCTTTACACATGGAAAAAAGTTACTAAATGTTGGTTTTTATGGAGCGCAGTGAAGATAAATACCACATTTTACATGGAAAAAAGTTACTAAATGTTGGTTTTTATGGAGCGCAGTGAAGATAAATACCATATGTCCTACACAAGAGAAACACAGATGATTTCTTTTTCTATAAATGAAAGTATAAGTTGAAAACATTGTGACAAAAGTAGAATCCTTTCGTTTTGAGCAATTTCTCCTTTTGTTACAATATTTTTAAATGTGGTCTGCTTCGTATGCGTCTCCATGTGGGAAAGGGTTACGACATTGTTTGGACCCCTCTGTGATCCCTCTGTGACCCCACTGTGACCCCTCTGTGACCCCTCCGCGACTCATGACCGACCACTTCAGATGCAGATGCTTATTCTGAAATTGATTTGCGTCGACACTGGTCGCACGTGCCTTGCGTGTAGGTTGATTTCACTTCACTAAATAACTTAAACGTAAAGAAAATAATGAATAGTTGTTTTTCATGGAACGCAGCTCAAGTATACATTCGCTAACCCTTCCCACCATACACCAAATACGCTATACACACGACTTTTAAAACAGCTATATTCTGTATACATGAAAGTATAATTACTGAAAAATATGGAACAAATGTGATGAAGGAGAAATTGTTCTTTTAAAGCAATTTCTCCCCTTAGCTCAATGGTTGCAAGAGTAATATGCTTGAGAGAATCTAGCCAATCAATATAAAACATTGTGACAAAAGGTGAAATTGTTCCCTCTGAGCCAATATACCTTTCGTCAGAATTTCGTATATTTAGATACCCCCCCCCCCCCCCCCCCCCCCTCATGTTATTCTTGATCGACAAGTGTAGATACATATTTATGCCGATTCTCACACTGATTGACGTCTTAACTGGAACCTAGTGCTATGTGTGCGTTTAATTTGACATACTTTACACGGAACTAAAATTACAAACTATTCTTGAAGTACAACCCAAGTATACATTAACTCTTTCCTACATAAAAGAGATCTACACCAGGCAACTTTAGAAATAAAAAAGAAACAAAGTAAAATTGAAGAAAATATATTTGAATGAAATATTAATTCCTGAAGTATTTTAAAGCATTGTGGAAAAAGAAGAAATTTCTCATTTTGAGCCATTTCTAATTGTGACACAAATTCTTCGAAAGTCAAATGCTTCATATCCCTCAAAATTCGTCTACATGTTGGAAAATGTTAAAACGACTACACTATGATACAACATTTTTGATTGTGTCATGATTTTGTAGATCCAGATCGAGATCTACGCGGATTCTCAAATCGATCTGTCTTTACACAGGTCGCACGTTCTTTGTGTGCAGGTTTAATTAGATTGACAAACTGAATAAGGAAATAATCTACTAATGGTTGTTTTTTTATGAAGCGCAGGTCAAGTATACGTTAACTCTTTACAATACACAAACACATATGCAACAGACGTCTTTGGAAAATACCTAAATGAAAGAATCATTACTTTATAAGTTTGCTAGTACCGTATGTGACTCTTGATCGACCAGTGCCGATCCAGTTACAGATGTATGCGATTTCTCATATGGATCTTCGTCTACACATGTGGCACGTACTTTATGTGCAGGTTTATTTTACTTCTTAAACTTTACACGAAAAGATAATTACTAATGGTTGGTTTTTACTTTGAGGCGTAACTCAAGTATACGTATGTTATAAACCTTTCCAGCATACAATACATATGCAACTTTGAATATAAAAAAGAAAAAATGTGGAAATATCTATAAGTGAAATTGTGAATGGAAAAAAAAAAGAAAACATTGTGGCGAAATGAGAGATTTCTTGTTTTGCTTGTACTTTAACCGTTTCCCTCACACAACAAATTATTAACTAGACCACATTAAAATAATTTGGGTAAACGTATGGAAACTCCCGCTAAATGGAAATATAACTTCTGCAAACTTTGAGAATATTGTCGCAAAAGGAGGAATTGCTCGTTGTGAGCACTTTCTACTGTTGAATCAATATTTTTAAAAACTGTCTGTTTGAACATCTCTATACAATTTCCATAGTTGAACACATAATAACTATTTCAAGTTGAAAACATCTTGACAATAGGAGTTTTTACTCGTTTTGAGCATTTTCTGCGTTTTTCACAATGTATCGAAAGTCTTCTGATGTAGCGGAGACAAACTGCATGTGATTCTGTAGATCCAGATAGAGATCTATGCGGAGTCTCACATTGATCTACGTCGAAACTGATCGCCTTTACACAGGTCGCACGTTCTTTGTGTGGAGGTTGATTTAGCTTGACAAACTATACACGGAAATAATTTACTAATGGTTAGTGTTTATGGAGCACAGCTTAAGTAGACGTTAACTCTTCCCCATAAAGAAAGACATATGCAACAGATGTCTTTGGAAAATACTAAAATGAAAATATCATTACTTTAAAAAAGGTCAAAACATTGTTGAAAATGAGAAATTGATAGTTTTGCACGATTGCTGAATTGCCCCTTTCATCAAACTGCTTTCAATAAGTCGTCTGCTTCAAATTCGTCATAATGCGTCTACATGTGGGACAGGGTTTATAAGTTTGTTGGAACCCTTTGTGACTCTTGCTCGACCAGTGCAGATCCAGTTACAGATGTATGCGGTATATATATCTCATATAGATCTTCGTCTACACATGTGGCACGTGCTTTGTGTGCAGGTTTATATCACTTTACAAGTTTATTAGGCTCTACAAACTGTACACGGAAAGAACAGTACTAATTGTTGTTTTTCTTCGATCGCAGCTTAAGTATACATACCTTATCACTTTCCCACATACAACAAATCAGAGCCAGACGACCTTAAAAACATCGATAGGAAAAAGGGAAAAAACTTCTATAAATATGGAAATTATATATCAATGAAAGTGTATTTACTGAAAAAATAATTTAAAACATTGTGGCAAAAGGAGAAGTTATTTGTTTTGAACATTTTGTCCATAAGTCCAGCCGAGTCCCTATAGCTCAGACGGTAGCGACGCGGGCTGTCAGTCCAGGGGTTGTTAGTTCGAATCCCTGCTCTGCCAATTTTCTTTCCGATGTTCGATAAAAGTCAATGCGACTTGCGTCATTTGTCTTCCACCAATTGGCTAAGTCTATGTGGAAAAACCGCCAGTTGCTTGGGAAGATTTGTGTGTGGAGTACTGGTGTGAGAAAGTCAGGAAACATATGAGTAGGTGAACTGGCCACCGTGATATGACTGAAAAATGTTAAAACGCCGTTAAACTCCAATCATTCGATCAATTGTCCTTTCTTCACTATGGTCAAAAAGTCGTCTTCTTTATCAAGAAGCGTCTACATGTATGTAAGGGTTAAAAGGTTTCTTAGAACTCTCTGTGATTCATGACTATTGTGGCTAAAAAAGAAGTGTTTCAGCAATTTCTCCTTTTGCCACAATGAATTCAAATGTAGTCTAATCAATATGCGTTAAAAAGGATACGTGAAAAAAAGGGTTAATAATATACGTCAAAATACTTCTACTTTTGGCAAAGAGTTAATCAGTTTATAAGAACCCTCTGTGACTCATGACCAATGTGGCAAAAGGAGGAATTGTTCATTTTTGTCACAATGTTTTTAAAACTCGTCTTCTTCAAATTCGTCAAAAAGCGTCTACATGTGGCAAAAAGTTAATCGGTTTATTAGAACCCTCTGTGAGTCATGACCAATGTGGCAAAAGTAGGAATTGTTCATTTTGTCACAATGCTTTCCAAACTCGTCTTCCTCAAATTCGTCATAAAGCGTCTGTATGTAAGCAAAGGTGAAGACATTTAATGGAACCGTGAATCATCATCGACAGGTGTAGATCTAGATGCAGCTATATGCGGATTCTGAAATGGACCTGTGTCTACGCTGGCCGCATATTGTTTGTGTCCAGACGTATTTGACTTAACAACCTTTACACGGAAATCACTTAGGTAATGGTTTCTTCACGGAGCACAGTTCAAGTGCAAGTATACGTACGTTAACCCTTTCCCACATACAACAAATATGCGGCAGAGTATTTTGAAGGCATACGCATGGAAAATCTCTTAGAATGAAAGTACTTGAAAAAAGTTTTAAACATTGTGGCATAAAACGAAATCACTCAATTTGTGCCTTTTTCCCTTTTTCACAGTGTTTTCAAACTGCACCTGTTTCTTTTCTTCTTTTATGAATTTAGTTTTAATTATTATAAACTTTTTTTTTTTTTTAAATCTGACAGAAGGAAAACTTTTTTTCGAAATGGTTAAACAGTTTCTTATAACTATCTTATAACTATCTTTCAAAAGTCGTCTGCTTCAAAGTGGCACGCCTATTACTCTTGGTTGACCAATTTAGTTCCAGATAGAGATATATGCGCGTTCGTACATAGACCAGCATATACACAGGTCACACTTGCTATGTGTGCAGGTTTCTTTAGCTTTAAACTGTACACGGAAATAAAATTTCTAATGATATTTTTCTCGTAGCGCAGATCAAGTTACTCTTTACCACAAATATGCTACAGTCGACTTTGAAAACAGTTAGACAGAAGTGTGGAAAAAACCTAAATGAAAGCATTATTACTTTACAACAAAGTTGAAAGCGTTGTTGATAAAGGAGAAATTGCTCTTTTTGCAAACTTGTCACACTGCTTTCAAAGGTCGTCTGCATCAAATTCGTCTAAATTTGTCTACATATTTGAAAGGGTTAAGAAGTTTCTAGGAACATCCTGTTATCCTTAATCGATCGGTGCAGCTCCGTAAAGTGATGTATGCGGTTTGTCACAGTTGGCAAGTGCGCTGTGTGCAGGTTTATTAACTTTACGAAGACTGGAAATTACTCATGGTCAAGTATACGTACGTTAACCATTAATCAGCGTCAAGACAACTTTGAATATAACAAAGCTAAACGGTGGAAACTATCTATATAGAGGGATTGATGAAATAAATGAAAACATTATGGCAAAAGGAGAAATTGCATTCTTTGCTTCTACTGAAACCCTTTCCCACACACAACAAATTTAAACAAGAGGACCTGGAAATAACTTGAACAAAAGTATCTTATATATCTTTAAATGAAAATATAATTACTGGAAAGTTTGATAAATTTGTTACGAAAGGAGAAATTAAGCGTTGTGACCATTTCTCCTTTTATTTCAATGTTTTCGATAGTCGAATGTTTGAATTTATCTATCGATGAAAGTTTGAATAACTCTATATAGTTGGAAACATTGTGACAAATTGAGAAATTGTTTGTTTTTAGCTTTTTCTTCATTTGTCACAATGTTTTTCAAAAGTCGTCTGATGAAAAGGAGTCAAACTGCATGTGGAAAAGGGTGTAAAAGTTTATTGGAAACCTCTTTGATTCTATAGAGCGAGATAGAGATCTACGTCGTCATTTATTGCACGTGCTTTGTGTGCATGTTTATTAGCCTTTACAAACTTTACACAGAAAGAAAATTACTACTATTGTCTTTCTTTGAGCGCAGCTTAAGTATACGTACCTGAACAGTTTTCCACATACACCAAATCAGCGCTAGATGAGCGATAACACGAACATGACATAATTCGAATATTTTGTTTAACTCGAACCAATCCCGTGAACGGATATGTATGTTACAAACAGTTTATCTACAGTTCTGATGTCCCAGACAAGCAATGATAAATGATGTTTCGCTGTTTTCTTTATATGTTTTAAGCTTACTTACTAGCTTACTTTTGATAATAAACATTTAATCATACTTGAAAACTATATATCACAATAACTTATTATAAATGGTAGGATCACTCGAAGTGGTTTATGGTTTATGGTTACCATTATGTTTCGACTTATCGAGAGTTCACTGTAATTATATCTTCGCATGAGGATCCGGACCGGGTCACCGCCTCGATGGTAAAGTGGTAGAACGTCCGCCTCGGGTGCGTGGGATCTAGGTTCAATCCCCGGTCGGGTCATACCAAAGACTTTAAAAATGTTAGTAATGGCTGCTTTCCTTGGCGCTCATGTTTGTGGGGTTAGTATTACGACTGACTTGCTATGTCAGGTTAAATTTGCCAGTAGTACTGGTTACTAACCCAGGAATTGCCGTGATATAACTGACTGGCTATGTCAGTTTAACAGAACATTCATCTCCATCAAATCTTGGACGAGTTCGAAACTGGGCCATATGAGGTTAAAAACTAGGTCACTAGGTCAAATTGAAGGGAAATCATGTTAACTATGTATAAGACGCATGTTTTGCTACAGCAGCTTGACATTTGATGAGCATGTTAATCTAAATGATATATAGGCAAAGTTCGAATATGGGTCAAAAACTAGGTCACTAGGCCAAATTGGAAGAAAATCTTGTTAACACTTTGGATGCCGCTTATTTTGCTTCAGCAGCTTGAATTTTTTTCAGAATGTTTGTCTGAATTATATCTAGGTCAAGTACAAATATGAGTCATACTGGGTCAGAAACAAGGTCAATAAAGGAAAATATTGTTCAAACTCCGAATGCCGCATTTTAACTTTTAGCAATGTGAAACTTTGTCAGAATGTTTTCTTGGTGATATCTAGTACATGTTGGAATATGGGTCATATCAGTAAAAAAAATATAGATCACTAGGCCAAATGAAGGAAAATCTTGTTAACACTCTGGAGGTTGCATTCGGAATAATTGTCTTCGTGTGTTTTGCATTGCAGTACATTGTATAATTAAGTGAGTAAAATAGGGCCATCATGGCCCTCTTGTTATGATCACCCTATGTCAATTGTCACGCGTCATAACATTTACCTAGCATTCAGTCTAGAAGCCACAGCTTTGAAACAATCTTCATGAAACGTGGTAAGAATGAAATTTGTTTTAGGCAAAACTTTTTCGCATATTCACCTTAGTACTCTATCACACACAATACGTTTCATACACCTACATTTAGAAATAAATTGCGCATCGTTCCTTATGCTTCAGATACAATAATTGATAAAATCCCCTAATTAAATAGTTTTTTCAACATACCTAAAATGTCCAGCGTGTGAGATGAGGGTTAATAATGACCATCTAGCGCGTTTTACGCGTGAGTAACGACCCTCCAGCGATGCCAGCGTGTGCAAACGATGGACATTTTAGGTATGTTGAAACATATATGTTTGCCTAAGCATGTGACAGCGTGTCCTAGTGTGAGAGTAACGCCCTGCATGTTGCTAACGTTGGCCTAGCGTTGGTCAGCGTTTGCTAACGTGTTGCCAAAAGTCCAACACGTTGCGCACGTTGGCTTAAAACGTTCTGGTGTGACAGGGCCATACATCCCTTGATGATACATATCACTAAAGAATGATATACGATAAATACGTTCAAACTTCTCAACAAGTAAACACATTTTCAGGCTTCAGCAGCTTCTGAACACATATAGAAATAAGATAATTGCTCATTATTATTTCTTCCTTTGCCACAATATTTTCAACTCATGTCCATAAGTATACTTTAATTCAAAGAATAACTACATAGTTTCTTTCTGTGATTTCATAGTCGTATGCTAAAGATTTACTGTTTTTGGTAAGGATATAAATTATACAATCCTCAGAGGATATCGGATGTCAACACTTGACCTTTTTCGTCTATTTTATTGTTGTCTACTACATTATTGTTAAATCTTTAAAACTAGTTGAAGTAGAATCAATTTGGTTGTCAAACAGTGTGGATCTCAGATCCGCCTAAACATACTGTTGGGTCCGATCTGGATGTAAACAGAACAAAAGTTACCTATGGTTGACGATTTTCGCCGCCAATGTGAAAAGAGTTAAATCGTGAGTTTGTTAAGAGACGTTTTAATTTCCTTAAGTGTCTATAAGTGAGGTTTCACAGTCATATCGACTGTTGAAACTGTGTCTGCTTGGACGCTAAAGAAAAGATATCTGCTTTATTGTCGTCTGCTCTAATTGTGTATCAAATAGCTTCCTTCAAAATTATTGCTAACATGAAGCCAATCGGAATGTCAAACAGTTCAGATCTCAGATCAGCTCCAATATTTTGTATGCTCCGATCTGGATGCAAACTCAACGTTTCGAATAGGTTATCAACATATGGCAAAGAGTTACATTGTGAGTTTGTTAAGAGACATTTTAATTTCCTTAATGTTTATACAAGTAAGGTTCAACAATCATATCGACTTGTGTATCTTTACGATAATAATTCAGATAATTAGTGAAGACGTACTTGTTTACCCTCAAAATGGCTCTTTGAAGGACACTATATACTATTTTACATTGTCAATAAATAATGAGCATTTGAATTGTTCCTTTATCCCTTTCCCACCTGCAGATGCATGTAAATGCATTTATAGCAGACGATTGTTGAAAAACATCGTTGAATAGGGAGAAGTTGATTATAACTCTATTCAATAATTATACGTTCATTTATGGAAATGTATTGCATATATGTAGGTCGATTGTAGGTAGTATATCTTGTGTTTCATGCACCCAAACATATAAACATATGCGTTTTATCAACCCATCAAGCGAATTTTCTGATGTTAACCATGTCTTCGTTATATGATCTCGTCCAAAACATCACTGTTGCTAGCTGACGACCACTGAATACAAATCTCATATATAGGTGTGTATCCGAAGTTCGTGAGCCTAAGCGTTCGAATTCGTATATTGTCGTGAACTAAATTAATATTTTATCATGCTCAGTTTTCGTTTCAAATGTCAAAAGCAAACATTCAAATCAGGTAGTGACGCGAGCTGTATATCAAGGGGTTGGTTACGAACCCCCATGAACATCTCTCGTGCATGTATCTAGTCAAATGTACGAACGAACTTTTCGGTAGAAATTCATTATGCTTTAAGTATAACTCATCGATCACTCGAATAAGTCGAAACCTCGAAGTAATTTATCGATTCATTTCGACTTCGAGTTATCGCGAGGTAAGTCTTCCATTCAATTGACCTATGAAGTGTCTGCTATTCGCTATGATGAACATTACAATACAAACGCTGTGCAACCTTCACGCAAACCCACTATCTGTCTTATTTTGTAAAATTATATTGACACATTGGCACTTACAACAAAACTGCAGTAGACGGCTTTAAAACACATCAGTACACATATGGAACCTTTCTATAAATGTAAGTAATATTATTTATGTATAAAGGAAGTATGCAGCTAACATTATATATAGTTATAGAGCATGAATGCATAACAACACACAATTGAGCCGTCTCGCGAGAGGACCAACATTGTTGACATTGCGTAAAATATCAACCAGGATCAACCTAAGCATGCCGCGCAGGCTTACCCGGATAGACACCTTTCGCCTCCTGTTGATTTACTGTTTCAGGAATCATTACTCTATATCTTTATCCCCCTGAGATGGAATGTGTCGGCCCGGATCACACTGTGCGGACCACATAGGCTGATATGTGTCGATACATTACGCAGAGGCCATTATGCTGGTTTTCTCGCGGGATGGCTCAAATGACGCGTAACCTTCAAGAAAAAAATCTTTCCTTTCCTATGTTAGCCATTTATACTGGCGCAGTTACCACTTACAATAAACCTGCAGCAGCGACTGAAACATACAGATAAGTAAAATATTAAAATTCGTGTATACATGAAAGTCTTTTTATAAAATAGAGATGAGGCGTTGCAAAAGCAAAAATTGCTCATTATGAATAAGTTCTCTTTTTGTCACAATGTTTTCAATAGTCGTCTGCGGTAGATGTGTCATAATACTTTTGAAAGTAGAAATGTGATAAACCACTAGAAACAAGAGGCGACTAAGAAGTCACATTCTTTCTTTTTCAGCCGCGCTCTACAATATCGGCCCGCAAGTAATTTGGGACAAGTGTCGATCTTAATAAACCTTTTGAATCAATGCACTTTTTTTTTAATTTGACCCTGGACTGTTGGCTCGTTAGGCCTAGAAGATTTGAAGAACATCCATTTCACGCTGCTTCAATTTTTATTCTTTTTTTCAGATGACATTACGTAGGACAGCAATAACATCTGATGTTAGTAAAACAGACAGTTGGTGTTAGTAAAAAAGACATTTGATGTTAGTAAAACAGACTTTTGATGTAAGTAACAAATACATTTGATGTTAAATTATTTTTCAATGTAATATCTCAAATGATAATTCGTGTTTGATTCTTTCTCCAGGCTTAGTTTTAATTGAAACTCAGTGCGTTATGATTCTTTACTAATTGAAATAAGTATTGAATCCTGCACAGCAATAACATCTGAGTATAGTAAAACAGACATTTGCTGTTACTAAAACAGACATTTGATGTTAATTTGTTTCCAAGTAATATCTCAAATGAAAATTCGTGTTTGATTTTTCTCCTGACTTAGTTTCAAATGATACTCTATGCGTTTTGATTATTTACTAATTGAAAAAAAGTAATTGACGTCTGCACTAGTTTTTACCGTATGACTGATGGAATCGTGTCAAATTGTGTCATCAGTAAAGAGCAAAGTCAGCTTGCGTATCATCGCACCCAGACCAGGATATATGATGGTGGCTACTAAACGCAATCTCTTCCTTCCTTTGCTCGATTTGCTTTTTTAAAAAATGTTTTATGCCGCTTTCAATACTGTTTCAGTTATATCACAACGTTTCCTGGGTACGTTACCAGTGATATTGGTACTTTTACCCTGACACGAGCGAGTAAGTCTCGCAAAATCCTTAACGCCAAGGAGGGAAATCTATAACTGCCAATTTTAAAGTACTAGGTATGACCCGGCGGGGGATTGAACACGAACCTTCCCGCACCCGAGGCAGATAATCTACCACTACATCATAGTATTTGAAGGGTAAATAACACTATATCCGTTGTGTCATCCAATTTATGACCCTAGAAAATCAATCTTTAATGCCAAGAACTATTTCAAATTGCATACGCGAGATGCATCCTAGGGCCAATACCATTTAGCAAGACACTCTAAAAATCACGAATGTCTATAGGATGGTAGAAGATAAATATTTTTCAGACCAGAAAGCGATACAGCGTAGGCTGGTCTGGATCTCCATGGTGACATTCTGCGCTGATCAAAGGATTGCATTGTTAGGTTAGTGTTGTAAGTGCTTTCGACGATATCTGGTATGTTTTATGAAAACATCTGCTTGTATTCAATTGAATACAAGAATGTTCTTATCGCTGAACAAGCGTCTTCCTTTTCGGCTTGAAGATTTGCGTTACGTAGAACAAGGCTTGATGAGAAGATACAATGTGAAGCTTGACACGACCTACATGTATCTTCTTTCCTTACTTACCCTATACAATATTTTAATCCGGTCCAGATTGAAATGAGACTTTCCGCGAGAACAACCAACATTATGGACTATGCGTAAAGAATCGACCTTGATCAGCATTATCATGCCGCGCAGGCTTACCCGGATAAACACTTTTCGCCTCCTGTGGATTTTCTGTTTCAGGAATAACTATCTCTATACCTCTATTCCCCTGAGACGGAATGTGTCGGCCCGGATCAGTATGCACGGACTGTGCAGGCTGATCTGGGTCGATATATTACGCAGAGGCCATAACATTGGCTTTCTGGCGGAACGGCTCAATTAATAACATAATAATAAAGCGCTACTAAAATTAATGATCGTCAAGCAGCGTGTATACTGTTAAAAGAAAGAAGGGTTCATTTCGTAGTGAGTTCGTTAGCTTCCCTTTTTACAATATTGTAGAAGTCAGATGTGTTTACTTCCACGGGGGAACATATAGTTGCAATTTGACTTCACACTTGGTTATGCAGAAAGATGTTAATAAAATAAATGCAGATGTGTGTTCCGATTTCTTTCTGAGCTGTCATATAGCTTCAAAGCCCCCTTATTTTTTACAAACACACAATGATGAAACGGATGCAAGTCATTCCATGTCTTGCGAATAGAGGTATAGAGGAATGATTCCCGAAACGGAAAATCCACAGGAGGCGAAAATACTTTCCGGGTTAGCATTTGCGGCATGCTAATGTTGATCCGAGTCCACACTGTTCGTTTTTCTCGTGGGACGGCTCAGATAAGTACAGTTCAACCACACATCATCATAAGAGCATTCACTACCCGTTTACACGATGGATCGTTTGGAAAAAAGGCTGAATTAGTAGCTCTACTGGTTGTTTGTAAGTATAACCTTAAAGGCGTTGAACTCCGGATGGAGATACATATTTTGAAATGTTGAAACATCTGCAAAATAAGTTTTGTTATGTGTAACTGCTTATATCGGAGACAAAATTAACCAAGACAGTGAATGAAACTGCTAGTAGTGGACACTGTTAATGAAACTTATCAATAAAGGACATTTGTTATGATATTAAATATTTAAACAGTTTGTAAAAGGACCACCACAGTATCATTCCCACGAAGTTTGGTTGATATCAGTCCAATTGTTTAGGAGGAGATTGTGTTTAAAGCTAAATCTCACTTGTAACTATAAAAGCCTTGCTAAGGCAATTCAACCCAAATCACGACAGTAACAATTCGCTGGGGGCTCTATCACGGTACAATCGTACCATTACAACCATGAAACAAGTAAACTTTACATTTATACATATTTCTATCATCATTTTACCTTGACGAGCTTTTGGGATTGATTGATTGGGTGTAAGGCTGTTTTCAACAATATTCATTGATATCACGTCGGTCAGTTAACATATACGTATGCTACCACTTTATAGACTTTGCAAGCACCTGACTTCTGTTCAACTTACGGGAGATGTTATTCCACGCGGCGTCAGTATGGGATAGGTTTTAATTGTGTATCATGGGGTGACGTAATCAAAAAGGAAGCAGCCAACATTAGTATTGTTAAGACAAACACTGTTATATGTTTGAAAAAAAATAAAATTATGAATGAATAAATTGTATTGACTGATTTAAGAAACAGCAAGATACAAAATACGTATGTCTTCTATCGTTATTACAAAACTTTAGACACATGTAATGGGTATTTAATAACTTTCCCCTAACTTCCTAGGCTACGCTTTTTTTATAGTTTGGTTTACGACCCGATTCAACAAAGCTAAAAAAAAGTTTCTGGTGATGTTTTTGCCTATTTACAATATTCAGATTTTTAAATAAATAGGTAATCTTTAAAAAAATATTGATGATTCATTTCAATTACTACATATTACAGTATAATTCTAGAATCTGTAAAAACAACATTTACCCAACTATGCAATAGGCATGCTCGTAACGTGACCCGTTCTATTATTTGTAAATGCAGCATGTCATCGCTTGGCGACTTTGGTCATTCTTATTTAATAGACGACTAAGTTGTCTCTGACTCCTTCCGTTATGATTACTTTGCTGCTTTCACGATTTCATCCGATTCTAAAATTCATTGTTTTATTGTTTTGTTCGAGATGAACGATTCGTACCAACTGGTTTTCGCTCTTTGCTCTTGGGGAACTGACTTGACCATTTTCTTTTGTTTATTTTTCAGTTTTCAACTGGCATCTTCAAAACGATTAAAGTGACAGACTTAATAATTCGTACTATATGTTGACTATAAATGTGAACTTAAATATTGCTAAATCTTGATCATAAATATCTTTCTTTTTTGTTTTAATTACTTCGTATTTTTTGTGTATATACTCCCGTTTTTGCTATCATGCTTCTGCTAAACTGGAAGGAGAATAGACTTCCCCTCTCATTCCAAAGCTTGTGTTACACTTAACTTATAACTAGAGGCAATAAACCGTAATATATGTTAATATTAAGCACCTATTGGTTTTTTATCTAATGGATCTAGTTAAAGGATTAAAAACTTCAGCTTGTATGAACATTATAGTTGCAGTGAATGTTAAGCAAACTGTAAACCAAATGGTTTTAGGACTAAACCTCACATGCTGAATATCACATAGATCGTAACATATAAAACATTTAAGCCCTACGTCAATATTGACCCTTTCTGCTCTTGGTAACCTTTGTATATAGGATATGGTAGTCAGGTGAGCAATATAGGCACATCTTGGCCTCCTTGTTTAAATTAAAGGGACATTTGGCCTTCTTGTTCGAAATATTTACATCCTGTCTGCTTGCACAGGTTATCTAAATGTACTGAATTGCATCTGCTTCCTTTAAGTCATGCTACAAAATCATGCGCGACGTCTGTGATGCTTTGCATCAAATATCTTCTTGTACTGGTTCTGTTAAAGAACTTGACTTTTAGCTCATTAATTTAAGCATCTACAATAGGTGTGTGGTAGTTATACAAATAAGTGATGCTTTAGGCAAACCAACCTTAGTCTAATTGTTACAAGTTAAGATAAATAAATATTTAATTTCATTCAAATGGACAGTCATTGCCAGAATTTTAATAAAACATTATGCGACTCATTGGCGATCAGTGTAGAACCAGATCAGACTGTGCGAATGTGCATGCTGGTATGGATCTTCCATCATAGCCATTGCCTTAATGTCATATTTAGATGGAATCAATGCGCACTGTTTAATGGGGGGAATGACAGGGTCTGATCTCTAGGATCATGCGGGACCACTGTACTTGCAAATAGGTGGATACGGTATCGATATTACCAAAAATACATGCAATATTTGTTTGTTTGTTTCTTTCTTTGTTTAACCATTTACACGATTTTGACGCACCTGAAACTTACTTTTGTTGTAATGACAGTGGGAAAAAGAAATTGTGTTCATAATGAACAATTTCTCATTTTGCAACAGAATGTTCAATACTTATAGTTTCATTTATAGAGAATGTCAGTATGTTTGTCTCGATGAGTCGTCTGATGCTGACTTGTCGTATGTGGGAAATGGTTATCTAATATTATAGTTCAAGGGTGTCTCATTGAACGTTGATATGTTGATAAGTTTTGTAATTATCTTTTTCATTGTTTTTGTTAACATCATACTTGAACGTTTACTATTATTTTCATCGTTTTTATGAATAGGAATGGTCAAAGGCCCCGATTCTTAATATGGTATGTGTTAACATTTCAATTCATCTGGCGTCAGATTAACTGTTTTCAATCTACAAGTGCGTTAAGTGTTCTGAATCTTCATATTGCATTGTTGTTTTGCAACTTGACTCTTAAATATGAACTTTGCCTAAGGATCTACCTACTTTACATATCGTTTAAATAAGACCGTTGAAGGACAAAGTCTAGGAAGAAAAAATACTTTTAACTCACGATCCTTGAATTGATAGCACTCTTCGTTACCGATGAGCTATAGCAACCAACCACTTACTTATGACAAAACCGTCTGTTCTTCAGAAACAAATTTATTTTGAGAAAAAAGATTGTTAAAATCCTCTGTCACTTATTGACGAAAAGTGAAGATCCAGATCAGACTGGATTGATCTCTACAAACAATGTCATCTGATTGGTGCGACGCTCGTATTCATAGGTCTTTAAATTGCGATCCGCTCGCTCACACATAGTATGTAGAAAAGTTGCTTCCTGTATTTTTCTTCTTTTTTCAGTCATTCATTACTTGAGTTATACATTATCTGTTGTGAAAATCAACTGACCGCAGATACTTGAATACATCATTTGGACCATCGCATTCAAAAATGGATAGACAAAGTTCCTCGTGAACGTTTGTTTTATCAAGTCTAGCTTTATACACTTTCCAACGAATATTCATGAAGATAACTATTTTCGAGTATAGTGGTCTTAATGTTTAAAGAGATCACACAAACCCTTCACTCCGCCATTAAACAGTTCAGGTATTCCATCTAAATATGACACTCTGTGAAAACTGACCTTAAGGCATTTGCAACTTGTGTAGAGCCAGACAAGCATACACACCCGCGCAGTCTGATCTGGTTTTACATTCTTCGTAAATGTGTCGCATGATGTTTTAATAACCTTCTGACGCGTCAATTACGTCTGTATTTGTAAATCAGGTTACCTTGATTGCCATTTATTTTACAATCATTTACTAAATGTAACTGGGACTAAAATTGAGTGAGAATGAAAAGCTATGCTTATTTTTGCTTGGTGCGTGGTGTTACCTATAAACACAGCTGACTCGCGATAAGTCGATGACTGGATATCTCGAATATGTTGTTTCGTTCCAACCATTTACATGAATGAATCAGTTCATCAAAACAGTTTAACAGCAGTTCTGATAACTCAAACGAGCACTCGGAACTGCCGCTGCACTGCTTTTTTGAAGTGATTTTATCACTTGCTCGCTTTTCTCAATACATAGTTAAGTACATGTATTTATTAACTACAAAGCAATTTGTGTGTCCCTTGTGAGTACCTGTTACCGCTAGTTTACTGTAGGAAACGTCGAAAATAAAACCATTTTGTCGTTGTTATTTCTGAACATTAATTTAAATATTGATTTTGCGTACATTTTTATTTAAATGTTACTTCTGACATTAATGTTCGTCATGTGTGATATTCATACCCCACAGCAGGGAAATATAATGCCCTAATTTCTATTGATTTACTTAATTGGGCTTTCGTATATATTTTGTTGTTGTAAAAGTATTTATTATTTGTTGGTATCTCTGCTGGCCATATGAATAATCAACCAATCAAATCAATTCCGATAGAGTTGTTCATATATTAATACAATCTGGAAATATTTATAAATGTCAGTAAGAAAATTGTTAGATCGGGAATATTGAGACTACAGAACGGATTGCTCATTACAATCTGTTTTGCAATATGTTGCAGATACGTCAAAAGGTGGAAGCATGTTGTCGGAAAGATAGTATTATATAGTTCCAACCTGGCGACTTAGGCGTCTTGCAACAAAGCATCCTAAAACAGAAATATTGTTTAATACATAACTGGACGTAAACATATCTAACCACAAAGCCAATGCTCCATTAGTTAGAGTTACCGGTATCTCCATTGCAGAAGGATGTTGGTGACTGTACAAGTATAAATAGTAATTTTAAAAAACATTTATCGAATTTAGCAATGTATACGGGAATGGCAACACGCAAAATTGGACGACAGTCTACAATTTATAATAACACTTTAGATAATCTATGGACTTTCGAGTTTCTGATGTATTCGTTTACCTCCTGTTGACGCATTTGAACGCATTTTTAGCAGATAACTTATGAAAATATCGCGGAAAAATTAGAAGCTTTTAATAGCTATAACTACACTGTGGTCGGTTTAAAGGCATTTTAAGAAATGGCTTAAGTGTTTTTTTAAGTGGTTATTGACGTAATAATCGAATCTTACGTTGACGTCAGCACCTGAAACAGTCCTACCTTATTTATTGAAAATTACTACGCGAGCAGTATCATTAAATGTATAGCTTCACCGGAAACATCCATACATTATAAGGTAGCGACGCTACGAAAAAACTACTAAGCATCATCCAGAAATGACGTGACGACATACCAGAATCACATATAACAACTCTACGGCAGTTGACTTTGAAAATAACTAGATAAACATATTTATCCTCCGATTTAATGAAAATGGTTGACTAATGGTGAAAACATTGTAGAAAAAGGCGAAATTACTTATGAAGTAGAAATTACATTTGTTTAACAATTGCTCGATTTCTCACAATATTTCAAAATCTGTCGTTACTATCAAGTAAATGATTTACAAATTTGAAGACACATTTCGACGCATATGCCGCAGACTGCATCGAAAAAACATCGAGACAAACGCATACAATTGTTATTGGAGCAATGATTTCAATACTTATAGATATTCCCGTATGTGCGGGAAAGGGTTATTATCATATACAGTTTCCCCACATACTGTCTGACCCTTTTTATGAACAGACGGCGATGTACGCTTTAACTAAATATTATAGGGTAAAGGCGGTGTTTTAACGGAAAGAATTGAACGATATAAAGTCCGTAAATCAGAAAGTTTGTAGTCACAGATTTGTTTTATAAAACGGTTTTAATATCTGTTTTTTATCGCGTATTAAAACATTAAACGCGAAGACGGAATGAAGGTAAGGATAAGCACTTGATTAGCCACTTAAAGCTCTCGAGCAATCTTATAAACCACCATTGTTAATCATGCTACGTTATTATAACTTTAGTTTGTATGGTGTTTTACACCGCTTTCTACATGTATTCAGTTATATCACGGCGTTTCCTAGGTAAGTTACTAATGTTCCTTGTTGGGTTTTCATTAAGGCCAAAACAAATTTCTTTGTGTGTGTCCCTCTACAAGCTCAGTTATTTAAAAATGACTTTACTTCTCCCGAATGACCTCGTAGGGCTCACAAATAAGCTCCCGCAGTTCTTAAAAGAGCATACGAAGCTCCTAAATGAGCTGCCGGAGCTCTTAAAAGCGCGTACGAAGCTCCTAAATAAGCTCCCGGAGCTCGTAAAAGCGCGTACGAAGCTCCTAAATGAGCTCTTAAGTAAGCTATTGGAGAACCTGTATGCGCACGCGTTCCGAAATAGGCTGCTGGAGGTCCTAAATGCGCTAGCAGCTCTCTTAATCTCATCACTGGACATTTCTACCGGTATATTTAATAACATGTTGATTGATTGGGGTTTAACGCCGTTTTCAACAATAATTCAGTCAAATAACGGTATATGTAATAATATATTGATTGATTGGAGTTTAACGCCGTTTTCAACAATAATTCAGTCAAATAACGGTATATATAATAATATATTGATTGATTGTGGTTTAACGCCGTTTTCACCAATGATTCAGTCAAATAACGGTATATGTAATAATATATTGATTGATTGGGGTTTAACGCCGTTTTCAACAATGATTCAATCAAATAACGGTATATGTAATAATATATTGATTGATTGGGGTTTAACGCCGTTTTCAACAATAATTCAGTGAAATAACGGTATATGTAATAATATATTGATTGATTGGGGTTTAACGCCGTTTTCAACAATAATTCAGTGAAATAACGGTATATGTAATAATATATTGATTGATTGTGGTATAACGCCGTTTTCAACAATAATTCAGTCAAATAACGATATATGTAATAACATGTTGATTGATTGGTGATTAATTCCGTGTTCAACAATGATTCAGTCAAATAACGGTATATGTAATAAATATTGATTGATTGGGGTTTAACGCCGTTTTCAACAATGATTCAGTCAAATAACGGTATATGTAATAATATATTGATTGATTAGGGTTTAACGCCGTTTTCAACAATAATTCAGTGAAATAACGGTATATGTAATAAAATGTTGATTGATTGGGGTTAAACCCCGTTTTTAACAATGATTCAGTCAAATAACGATATATATAATAACATGTTGATTGATTGGGCTTTAACGCCGTTTTTAATAATTATTCAGTCTAATAACGGTATATGTAATAACATGTTCAACGCCGTTTTCAACAATGTTTCACGTCGTTTTCAACAATGTTTCATTCAAATAACTACGGTCAGTTTACCTACTCATGTGTTTCCTGGCTTTCTGCAACAAGTACTCCACATAACATAATTTCATAGCAACTGGCTGCTTTTCCGCACAGATTGTTTACCCGGTGGTGAAAGACGAATGACGCTTGTCACAGTGACTCTTGTCAAAATTCAGAAATAATGTTGGCGGAGCCTTGGTTCGAAGTCACAACCCCTGGATAATATCATATTTTAACCCACAGGTCCGTAGATCTGAAGATAGATAAAGCTCTAAAGACCATTGACAATCTGGATAAATAAAGAAAATACGTTCCTTGGGTAGCGGCCATGGCAGAACAAGATTAAGTCGGATCGATGCTGGAACGTCATCCCTTATATGGATCATACAACGTACGTTAATAATGTTGAAACGAGGCTACGGTCAAAACTCGTCTATATTTGGACTATATTTTCTTTGAACCGTTTGTGAATCATGATCGATCAGTGAAGATCCAGATGCAGCTATATGCGGATTCTCACATGGATTTGTGTCTACGCTGGCCGAAGGTGCTCTGTATGCAGGCTTATTTAGCTTTTGTTTAAACTTATTGCTCCTTTTGTCAAATTCGTCTAAAAGAGTCTACATGTTTGAAAGGGTTAAGAAGTTTCTAGGAACCTTATGTGACCCTTGATCGACCAGTGTAGTTCCGTAAAGTGATGTATGTTGAGTCTCACATTGATCTACATCGACACGTATTGCACGTGATTTGTGTGCAGGTTTATTAGGCTTTACACGGAAAGAAAATTACTAACGGTTGTTTTTCTTTGAGTACAGCTAAAGTATGCCTACTTAAACCATTGTTCACATACAAGAAAGCATTTTTTTAAGCATCGTGGCAAAAGAAGAATTTATTTGATTTGAACATTTTTCCTTTCGTGACTATCTTTCAAAAGTCGTCTTCTCCATAAACATGTACATAGAGCGTCTACACGTGTCTAAGGGTTAAATGTTTCTTAGAGCTCTCTGTGACTCGTGATTATTGTTGCTAAAGGACATTTTTCCTTTTGTCATACTTCTCTCAAAAGTCGTCTGCTTCAAATTCGTGAAAATGCATCTACAAGTGGAAAAGGGTTGATAATTGCTTTCTTATAACTCGTTTTGACTCTTTATCCACCAGCGCAGTTCCATAAACTGAGGTTTCTCACATTAATCTTTGTCTACACCGTTGGCACGTGCTCTGCGTGCAAGTTTATTTTACTTTTCAAACTTTACACAGACTGGAAATTACTCATGGTTAGTGTTTAAGGGGCGTAGCTCAAGTATACGTACGTTAACCACCAATCAGCGTTATAACAACTTTGAATATATTAATGTAAGAGTGATTGATGAAGAAACGAAAACATTGTGGCAAATGGAGAAATTGCTTTCTCTGCTTTACTGTAACTCTTTCCAACACACACAGGACGACCTTAAAATAACTGAAGTTGATCTTTGTAACCATGTCTCCTTTTGATTCAATGTTTTTGATAGTCGTATGTATATCTATCGATGAAAATTTGATGACTGTATATTTGAAAATATTGTGGCATAATGAGAAATTGCATGAATTGAGTTTTTTCTCCCTTTGTCACAATATTTTCAAAAGTCGTCTGATGTAGAGGAGTCAAAAGACATTTAGGAAAGGATGTGGAGGTTTCTTGGAAATCTCTATGATTCTGTAGATACAGATAGAGATATACGCGGAGTCTCACATTGATCTACGTCGACACTTATTGCACGTGCTTTGTGTGCAGGTTTATTAGACCATACATATTTTACACGGACAAACAATTACATGTACTAATTGTTGTTTTGCTTTGAGCGCAGCTTAAGTATACGTTCTTTAACCCTTTCCCACATACAAACAGATCAGCGACAGACGACTTTTAAAACATCTATAGGCATAAGTAAAGAATAATATATATAAATGAAAGTGTAATTGCTAAAAAATAAATTTTAAACATTATGGCAAAAGGAGAAGTTATTCGTTTTTCAACATTTCTATTCATTCGCTACGACCATTGTGGATATAGGTGATTTTTTAAGCAAGTTCTCCTTTTGCCAAAATGAATTCAATATGTTGTTAAAAATAGCCTACGTGTGGAAAAAGGGTCATGCGGAATCTTCACATGTTGCACGTGCTTTGTGTGCACTCCTTCACGCTAATAGGCTATAGGCATATTCGCCGATAAAAGAGTTTGTTTGTTTGTTTGTTTGGAGTTTAACGCCGCTTTCAACAGCTTTGGTCATATCACGGCGGTCAGTGCACCTACCCATGTTTTCCTGGCTTTCCTACACCAGTACTTACACAACATTCTTTCGAAGCCACTGACTACTTTCTCACATAGATCAGAGGTGAGAGGCAATGGAAAACATCGCCCGAAAGAATGTCGCCGCAACCGGGTATCGAACCCGTGACCTCCAGATCACGAATCAGATACGCTACCAATTGAGCTACCCGGCCGGGTTCGATAAAAGAGACATTCATACTAAATGCATGTGTTTGGTATCATTATAAAGCTCTATATTTCACCTGGCGATCTAGCTTGGTCGTACTAAATTCGTAAATGCACGTCATGGTGTGAATGACGTCATAACATGATACGACGTCGAAGAAGACGTTGCTCACAACTGACTTTCTTGAGACGGTGAAAATGCTGATAAAATTGTTATCAATCGACCGATTCTCATAAAATTAGTTTTATTATATAGGTATTCAGATATGTGAAAGAGACAGGTATTTGTGATGAATAGTGACGAAAAATCCGGAAATAAGTGAATGTTCGGTAGGGTGACTTCACGTCTTTTTTCAGGAAAAACGCAGTTTACATACGAACTCGCTCAAACCAACAAGGTATACTTATTGCCCTGTGTCGAATGACTGGGCAAACTTTCAGGCGGATTGGGTATTTCGAAGTAGTACAGTGAAAACTCTCATTGGGTGGTATGCTATGATTATAACGTTATGATAGACGTCATAGCTGACGTCACCCAGACAGACGACCAATAATTTTGTCATCGGGTTGTACATTCGACGACAATAACTTGATGACGTCAGACTGACGTCATCAAGTTATTACGTCATCAGTTTGAAGCTTGTAACGGCTGCGGGCGGAAATGAATAATGTGAATCGCATAATAATACAATAATATGTAAATAGGCAAAGCCTAGGTCGTGTGAAAGTAATAGGCAAATTGTAGAAAGTTACCAAACAGAATTTGAAAAAACATATTGAAAAAAAAAAAAAATTATCATGCATTTTAGTTTAATTTGTACATATCTGTTTTATTTTTTATTAGGTCAGAATTGTAAGAGACCGTAAGATTGAGGATGTTGATGGAAAACAACACGCTCATGGGGTTCTTACTGCGCGTCTTCTACGTATATCGGGACCTCACGACGACCTCACGGCACTCCAACCACGCTCATGGGGTTATTACTGCCTGTCTTCTACGTATATCGCTACTGCAAGTCGACTTCACGGGCGCTCCAACCACGCTGGTGGGGTTCTTACTGCGGGTCTTCTACGTATATCGCGACTGCACGGTGACCTCAAGGCGCTTTAACCACGCTCAGGGGGTTATTTCTGAACGTCATCTACGTATATTGTGATTGCACGTCGACCTCACCACGCTCTAACCACACTCATGGGGTTATTACTGCCTGTCTTCTACGTATATCGCTACTGCAAGTCGACTTCACGGCGCTCCAACCACGCTCGTGGGGTTCTTACTGCGCGTCTTCTACGTATATCGCGACTGCACGGTGGCCTCAAGGCGCTTTAACCACGCCCAGGGGGTTATTACTGTACGTCATCTACGTATATTGTGATTGCACGTCGGCCTCACCACGCTCTAACCACGCTCATGGGGTTCTTACTGCACATCTTCTACGTATATCGCGACTGATAGCCACCTCAGCTCGCTCTAACCACGCAAATAGGGTTCTTACTGTGCGTCTTCTACATATATCGAAACTGCACGGCGTCCTCGCGGCGTTCTAACTACGCTAATAGGGTTCTTATTGCGCGTCTTCTACGTATATCGCGAATGCACGGCAACCTCACAGTGCTCTAACCACGCTCATGGGGTTCTTACTGCGCGTCTTCTACGTAGATCGCGACTGTATGGCGACCTCACGACGCTCTACCCACGCTCATGGGGTTCTTACTGCGCGTCTTTTACGTATATCCCGACTGCACGGCGACCTCACGGCGCTCTAACCACGCTCGTGGGGTTCTTACTGCGCGTCTTCTGCGTATATTACGATCTCACAGTGACCTGACAGCGCTTTAACTAAACCACACTCATGGGGGTCTTCTACGTAGATCGCGACTGTATGGCGACCTCACGACGCTCTAACCACGCTCATGGGGTTCTTACTGCGCGTCTTCTACGTATATCTCGACTGCACGGCGACCTAACGGCGCTCTAACCACACTCATTGGGCTCTTACTGCGCGTCTTCTACGTAGATCGCGACTGTATGGCGACCTCACGACGCTCTACCCACGCTCATGGGGTTCTTACTGCGCGTCTTTTACGTATATCCCGACTGCACGGCGACCTCACGGCGCTCTAACCACGCTCGTGGGGTTCTTACTGCGCGTCTTCTACGTATATTACGATCTCACAGTGACCTGACAGCGCTTTAACCAAACCACACTCATGGGGTTCTTACTACACGTCTTTTACGTATATCGCGACTGCACGGCGACCTCATGGCGCTCTAACCAAACCACACTCATGGGGTTCTTACTACACGTCTTCTACGTATATCGGGACCTCACGACAACGTTGCGGCGCTCTAACCACGCTCATGGGGTTCTTACTGCCTGTCTTCTACGTAAATCGTTACTGCAAGTCGACCTCACGGCGCTCCAACCACGCTCATGGGGTTCTTACTGCACGTCTTCTACGTATAACGCGACTGTACGGCGACCTCACGGCGCTCTAACCACACTCATATGATTCTTACTACACGTCTTCTACGTATATTGCGACTGCACGGCGACCTCACGACGCTTTAACCAAACCACACTCATGGGGTTCTTACTACACGTCTTTTACGTATATCGCGACTGCACGGCGACCTCACGGCGCTCTAACCAAACCACACTCATGGGGTTCTTACTACACGTCTTCTACGTATACCGCGACTGCACGGCGACCTCACGGCGCTCTAACCAAACCACACTCATGGGGTTCATACTGCACGTCTTCTACGTATATAACGACCTCACGGCGACCTCACGGCGCTCAAACCACGCTCATGGGGTTCTTACTACGCGTCTTCTACGTATATAGCGACTGCACGTCGACCTCACGGCGCTATTACCACACTCATTTGGTTCTTACTGTGCGTCTTCTACGTATATCGGGACTTCACGACGACCTCACGGCGCTCTAACCACGCTCATGGGGTTCTTACTGCCTGTCTTCTACGTATATCGTTACTGCAAGTCGACCTCATGGCGCTCCAACCACGCTCATGGGGTTCTTACTGCACGTCTTCTACGTATAACGCGACTGTACGGCGACCTCACGGCGCTCTAACCACACTCATGAGGTTCTTACTACACGTCTTCTACGTATATCGCGACTGCACGGTACCTCATGGCGCTCTAACCACACTAATGGGTTTCTTACTACACGTCTTCTACGTATATCGCGACTGCACGGCGACCTCACGGCGCTTTAACCACACTCATGGGGTTCTTACTACACGTCTTCTACGTATATCGCGACTGCGAAAGTATTAAAAGTTGTGGTGTGTTATATGTTATTTGCTGTAAATGTTCGCTTTATTGTACGTCGTTTTCGATAATATTTAAGTTATCCCACGGCGAACTCTTCACCTGTAAATGTAGTTTCTCGCAGCAATACTTTTCATTAGTTCACATAGGTGTAACAACAAAAGCATTGGCCATATGGTAGAGTGTCTGCCTCTCTCAAGAAGGCCCCGAGTTCGAACCCGTTGATGAGCCGTATCTGCCGCTACAACTTTTTCAGACAAGCCAAAGCAGACCTCGAGCGTGATCAATATACTCGTAAGCTGGAAGTTTGTATCGCAATCGATGGACTATAATACAGTTTATGTACAGTTCTAATGCTGAAGTGGTTAAACTATTATATTTTATTCAAAGTTGATATATCTATAAGCATGTGTTCGACTACCAGAGCCGAGAACCATAGCTGTATGCATGATTAGCTCATATCGGAATTGTTGTAAAATTCGAAAGTGGTGGTGTGTTATATGTTGTTTGCTGAGGGATGCGCAGATAGGATAATATCAATTAAGTAAGTGTAAACTATCTCGTTGAGTACTTGATGTTAACATACAGTATGTAAAGTAGGAGCATTCTTGCAAACAATAAACATAAATATTATCCAAGTTATTACCTTTTATTCAAAGTGGATATATCTATATACATGTAAAAGTACGTATAATACACAAAAGTTAAATCTGCGCCGTCTGACCAGTCTGTAAAGTACTGACTGTTTAATTCACTTTTTTATCTTGCCTTTTCCAAAAACTTGACAAATCCATTAAAAACAAATTGTTAAACCAAAACCACACGACAACAGCGTTATTGTTAAAAGAGAATCATAATTAAAGTATTCTGGCAACAAAATGTTATTAAACTAAAATCGGGACAAATAACTTCTAATGGTCTAGATGTAAGTATGGTAGTAGTCATCTCATATCTATCATTTCATGTGATTCGAAACCCAGCTCGGCCAACATTCTTTCCGTCGTTTGACAAAAGTCATTATGACAAGCGTCACTCGTCTTCTACCAATGGGCAAACAGTCTATGTGGAAACGCAGCCAGTTGCTTGGAAATATCAGTGTGTGTATTACTGGTGTGACAAAGGCAGGACACCCATGAATAGGTGTACTGGCAGCCGTGAAATGACAGAAAAGTTGTTGAAAACAGCGTTAATGACCAATCAATCAATCAGACTGATATATTGCTCACGAATTGCACAAATTAGTTCTACCTTCCGTTTCGCAAATACAACAAATTTGCAGCAGACGAAATTGAAAAAAACATAGGCAAATTTATTGAAAATCTTTTTAACAGAAACGTTTAAATAAAGTTTAAAATATTGTGGCAGATGAAGTAATAGCTCATAATGAGCAACTGCTTCATTTGTCACAATGTTTTTAAAATGTGTCTGTTGCGGATGCGTTAAAAGTCATATATATCTCAGATATAAATATGATGATATCTGATTTATCTTTTGTTACTAATATCCCGCTACAAATATATAACATAATTATCAGCCATTATAAGACCTATATTGTATGTTTACTCAAGTTTGTAGACGTGCAACAGCGCACTATTACCTAATAAAGAATGACGACTGACATACAGTGTTTTGTCTGTGTTGTTATATAACACTGTCTGTGGACATATTAACCCATCTTTCCTCTCTAATACAATACGTACGGGTGTACACGTCGGTGTTATCTGATGTATGTTTACTCAAGTTTGTAGACGTGCAACAGGTCCCTTGATTCAGAATCATTACTGACATACAGTGTTTTGTCTGTGTTGTTATATAACACTGTCCATGGATGATTTAACCCATCTTTCTCCTCTAATACAATACGTACGGGTGTACACGTCGATGTTATCTGATGTATGTTTACTCAAGTTTGTAGACGTGCAACAGGTCATCTGATGAAGCACTACTGACATACAGTGTTTTGTCTGTGTTGTTATATAACACTGTCCATGGATGATTTAACCCATCTTTCTCCTCTAATACAATACGTACGGGTGTACACGTCGATGTTAACTGATGTATGTTTACTCAAGTTTGTAGACGTGCAACAGGTCACCTGATATAGATGCACTACTGACATACAGTGTTTTGTCTGTGTTGTTATATAACACTGTATGTGGATATATTAACCCATCTTTCTCCTCTAATACAATACGTACGGGTGTACACGTCGGTGTTATCTGATGTATGTTTACTCAAGTTTGTAGACGTGCAACAGGTCATCTGATGAAGCACCTGATATAGATTCACTACTGACATACAGTGTTTTGTCTGTGTTGTTATATAACACTGTATGTGGATATATTAACCCATCTTTCTCCTCTAATACAATACGTACGTGTGTACACGTCGGTGTTATCTGATGTATGTTTACTCAAGTTTGTAGACACGCAACAGGTCATCTGATGAAGCACCTGATATAGATTCACTACTGACATACAGTGTTTTGTCTGTGTTGTTATATAACACTGTATGTGGATATATTAACCCATCTTTCTCCTCTAATACAATACGTACGTGTGTACACGTCGGTGTTATCTGATGTATGTTTACTCAAGTTTGTAGACACGCAACAGGTCATCTGATGAAGCACCTGATATAGATTCACTACTGACATACAGTGTTTTGTCTGTGTTGTTATATAACACTGTCTCTGGATATTTTAACCCATCTTTCTCCTCTAATACAATACGTACGGGTGTACACGTCGGTGTTATCTGATGTATGTTTACTCAAGTTTGTAGACACGCAACAGGTCATCTGATGAAGCACCTGATATAGATTCACTACTGACATACAGTGTTTTGTCTATGTTGTTATATAACACTGTCTCTGGATATTTTAACCCATCTTTCTCCTCTAATACAATACGTACGGGTGTACACGTCGGTGTTATCTGATGTATGTTTACTCAAGTTTGTAGACACGCAACAGGTCATCTGATGAAGCACCTGATATAGATTCACTACTGACATACAGTGTTTTGTCTGTGTTGTTATATAACACTGTATGTGGATATATTAACCCATCTTTCCTCTCTAATACAATACGTACGGATGTACACGTCGGTGTTATCTGATGTATGTTTACTCAAGTTTGTAGACGTGCAACAGGTCATCTGATATATATCCACTACTGACATACAGTGTTTTGTCTATGTTGTTATATAACACTGTCCATGGACGGTATAACCCATCTTTCTTCTCTAATACAATACGTACGTGTGTACACGTCGGTGTTATCTGATGTATGTTGTGTGACCCGTACCCTGCCACATAAATACTATCATCATCACCCAGAGTCAGACCGTCTGGATAACTCAACTTGTCATGTTTATATATATTACACACTTTACCGTCCATACTCAAACTAGTTACTGTGTTCTGATCCCAGTCTGAAACATACATTGTATCCCCGTCACTATTCACTGTAATGTACCCTGGACAACTAAACAGGTTCTGTCCTTTATCATCGTGTTTGAATGTTTGAAGAACTTTTCCCTCATTATTAAGGATTTTCACCGACGGATGTTCCCCATCAAACGTAACAAATAATTTACCTTTTCTATATGTAATTCCCGAACAATTTGACTCCATTGGTAGCTTTTTTACTACTGATAATTTTCCATCATAACGTAGAAACACTAAGTCTGTCCCACAGGTCACCACCAGAGTTCCCGGATCCGTACATGTTATATCGCATGGATTATCGTCAAGTTTGATGTAACATATAATGGTGTGTGATCGTAAGTCAACAACTTTAATAGAGTTATTCCCACGGTCTGCTACAGCTAAAAGGTTACTGGACATCAACACACTTCCTGTTATCCATACATCTCGTGTATCCGTCTTGTGTTTCATCTTAATATCCTTCAATAATTTGACTTTTGTTGGTTTAAAGATGTCTGTCTTCATGTTTTTTTTTTCATTTTGTGTTTGCTGATCTTCACCTCTTTCCTCTTTTCGTCTTAAACCTGACTTATCAATGGTAGGATTGTCTTCCTTTATTAGTCCTACCTCTGTCTGATCTCGTTTCGTAGTTCTTCTATTTCCATCATTTTTCATTCCCAACGATCCAAATTTCAGCGGCGATTTAAGTGTGTTCATAATGTCTTCATTGCGTGAAAATGCATACCTTCTCACAATGTTTTCTTGTGACATGCTTTTTGTTTCGACATTGTAGTCTTTGACGTGAGTTCGAGCTTTCATGGCAGAAATGAATAACTGCTGGTTTTGTTTACAGTTTTCAAGAAATCCTAGAGCGGATGATATTTCCGACATGTCTACTAGATGCTTGTCGTATAGTGTATCCACGGATTCAATAGCTTTCAAATCTTCATTTTGTATTTGCTCAGCTTGCTGCATTAGTTCGTATTCTAATGCATCGATTTTCGAATTTATTTCACTTCTAAATACCTGAATATCGGCTTTTAGTTGTCTGAAACAGTTGGTTACATCAATTGAGTCAGTTTGCTTTTTATTTTTATCTTCTGCAATTTGTTTTTCTATGTCTCTTATCTGCTTTAATAATAATTTATATTCTTGACTGGAGCTGAATCCCTTCGCCAAATCATCGATGTACTTTACACCGCATTGGCCATGATCTAGAGTAACGCATACAGAACAGCAACATGTGTCATGCTTATCACAGAAATACTCTATTAATTTCCCATCATGCTTAGCACAGAACTTGTCCTGAACATAAGATATTTTCTTTCTTGGCATTTCGTCCCTATCAAGAAGTCGATGTTGTCTGGAGGCCTTGTATTTTGTGTGATGTTTTGCACAAGTGTCACATAGGAATTCGTCACAATTTGTACAATAAAACTGGGCATTTTCATTTACATTACCTATAAGGCAAGGATCGCAGGGAATACCAGTATCCCAGTCCTCACTATAGGCTTGACGTCTCCCAGATACCTCCATTGTTGATGTTCAAACTGAAAGAGAACCAAACGGGTTTGTTTTGTCTCAAAATATACAAGCATTTGATGACAGTATTACTTATTTTGTCAGAAAGATTACAAAAGTCGTCTGCTGCATACGGAAACGGTCTCGGGGTTTAGTTTCGTCATAGTATAGATAATCAAACGCTTCATCACAGTTATCAGCTCAATATAAACGCTATCCTTGATAACGTGTTTCTCAATTAACAAAGGATGTATTTCGTACTGAATTTGTTCATTTATTGATAGCGAATAATTTAGCTTGAGTGTTCGATGTACATTCTCAGTATAAAAAACTAACAGTTTCCCATATGTGGACGCATTATGACGCTTCTATAGCAAACAACCTGTGAATACGTATCTGTCAAATTTCTCCATATGCTATAGTTATGTTCCATATATTTACTTTGATGTTTTCAAAGTCGTTTGAAAATAATAAGGAAATAAATTCAATCTTAGAGTCAAACAATGTTGTTCTCAGATAAGTCAATACATATTGTGGGGCTGAACCTGCATGCAAACATATTTGTTTGCAAATACTCGCAATCGTTGACTACATCCATTGGTAGCGAGTTAATTACTACATGTGTAAATTAGGAAATGTTCTTTCATAATTAAAGCTCAACAATGATTTCGACTGGCTAATCTTAAAGATGTTAAACACAACACAAACAAATCCCTCGGGCGCCATTATGTTGACGAATTTATACGTTCAGACAAACAGTTATTATTTATATAATAAGTATTCCACAAACAAAATGTAATTCGGGCAATATGATACCTTTCTATTTACCCACACAGTGATATGAGTCTGTGCATGAGAAAAGGCACAACATTACATTTTTGAACAGTATAGATCATGATCAGCATGTGAATCACCACTAACTGATCACCGATATACAGTGTTCTAACAAAAGTTAAGTATCAGGTGAACATGTAAGTTTTCATTTGCATTATCTCACATATTGTAAAACGGTCATATGGGGGAAAATAGCTCCACTTCGTTTACGTAATATACGGTTTATGTGATAACAAAAGAAAATCAGATACAATGATACTCCATATTGCATGACGCGCCTCGTTTCTATAGTCAAACATAAAATAGATAGAAATAATAGACAATTCAGCGTTTATCCTTCCCCATCAGTATACGTATTTTAACGCATTTAGAGGAGACATTTTTTATATATTTATTTACCCTTATATATCAGTGATCTTAAGACTGTTTAGTATCAGGTGTATACATTTTTTTCAGTTTACGTTACTTTAGGTAGCTACATGTATTTTTTCATTTTTTTGAGTTTGTTCGTAAAATGTTTTACGCCGCATCTAACATTCTCTTGTTCTTGTATTATAACACAGTGATTCTTGGTAAAGGTACTTGTACTACCGGTCAATGTATCCTGACTCGAGCGAGTCGGTCGTAATCCTAGAGCAACACACCTGTTTGCCAAGGAAGGAAAGCATATAATACTGTTTAAATTATTTGGTTTGACATGGCCGGGGATCAAACTATTGACTCGAAGTGAACACTCTATCAATACACCACTGAGGATGGTCCAAAACTTTAGTGAATACGTATCGCAAACAAATGGTAGTCAGGGACCACTATCATTAGTTTATTGGATAATACATTTTTTCCCTCATACTCCAAAATGGTAACGACTTTTTACACACCAACACATACTTGTGACACTGTTTATAATAAGTATTCCGCAAACAGAATGTAATTCAGAGTCTTTCTCTTTGCACAGACACTGGTCTATTGAAGAAGTTAATATTTTCTCTTTTCAGTGATGTCTGGTGCGGGAGGTCGGGGTTTCGATCTCCAACTGAGTCATACAATTTTTTTAAAAATTGTAGATTATGCTTTCCCCCCTTCGCGGCCAGTGTCGTAAGGCTATTTAACTGTTGGTTGGAAACGAAAACATTCTTGCTCATTATGAGCAATTTCACCTTTTGCCACAACACTTTTCAAGAATCGTCTGGTACTGATACGTCAACAGGCGTCTGCATTTGGGAAGTTGTTAAATAAATTACAACTCACTAACCCGCATCTTGCTTTTATTCCTACATAAGGATAGGCGAACAAACAAATTAACATGATCTAGTCACAAAGTCAATGTTCTACTGAGGAAGTTAGCTGTTTGTTTCTAGCAGCAGAATTGTTATGAATGAACACGCACACACATTAAGTTTTAATCAAACGGATCAATTTAACACTTTCCCTCAAATAGACGCTTTCTGACACCTCTGCAGCAGAATACTTTTGAAAACATTAAAACATATGCAGAAAATGCTCAAAACAAGCAATTTCCCCTTTTGCAACAATGTTTTCAACTCTTTTCAATAATCAACATTCTTATATAGATATATTTCATATATGTGGGAAAGGGTTAAGGAATATATACGTATGGTAGAATGGCATTTTGTACACAAATTCATACACATGGGCAATTGAATGTTTTCCTTTATTTCATAGCAACTTGCAAACGTATTTTAGCATATTTGTAGCAGACGCCATTTGTCACAAAGTGTTCAACTGTATTCAGTTTTAATATGTTCATGTATACAGCTGTATACCTAAATGAGTTGCAGATTTCTTGTATGTGAGAAAGGGTTAACAGTATCTATAATGTTCATGTTTATATAATTTACAGTATTCAACAAAGACTATAAATAGCATATCAAGGACTGGTCAATTATGTTTGAACTGTAGAACCTTATATTTCAACTTTGAGTTAACCCTTTCCTTGATAGAGACGGCTGTTGATGACTATGCAAACGACGACTTTTAGAAACATGACAGTAAATCATGCATTTTTGAAAAGTGCGATTTCTCAGGTTTTTACAAAAAAAAAAAATCAAAAGTCGTCAACTTAAATACGTTCGTGTTAAATATATTCACTTTTTTTTTGTTTACTAATGTTTCGACTTTATAAACTGCATAATAAGGAAAGTGTTAAATCAGTACACACAGTCGTGATTTCTTTATTCAAATGTGACTTTCCCCCTTTGTTCTGATACTCAAGATATTTGACGCTTCTGTAGCAAACGACTTTTGAAGAAAGAAATAACATGAACACCCGAAAAAACGAGTGATTTCTCTCATATACCCAAACACGCATCGGTGGCAAGTACAGCGTCCACGTCGGTCGTGTAGTAGAAGAACGTCCACGTCGGTCGTGTAGTAGTAGAGCATCCACGTCGGTCGTGTAGTAGTAGAGCATCCACGTCGGTCGTGTAGTATTAGAGCGTCCACGTCGGTCATGTAGTAGTACAGTGTCCACGTCGGTCGTGTAGTAGTAGAGCATCCACGTCGGTCGTGTAGTATTAGAGCGTCCACGTCGGTCATGTAGTAGTACAGTGTCCGCGTCGGTCGTGTAGTAGTAGAGCATCCACGTCGGTCGTGTAGTAGTAGAGCATCCACGTCGGTCGTGAAGTAGTACAGTGTCCACGTCGGTCGTGTAGTAGTGGAGCGTCCACGTTGGTCGTGTAGTAGTAGAGCGTCAACGTCATTCGTGAAGTAGTACAGCGTCCACATCGGTCGTGTAGTAGTAGAGCGTCAACGTCAGTCGTGAAGTAGTACAGCGTCCACGTCGGTCGTGTAGTAGTAGAGCGTCCACGTCAGTCGTGAAATAGTCTAGCGTCCACGTCGGTCGTGTAGTAGTAGAGCGTCAACGTCAGTCGTGAAGTAGTACAGCGTCAACGTCAGTCGTGAAGTAGTACAGCGTCCACGTCGGTCGTGTAGTAGTAGAGCGTACCAGAAGTTCTGCTTACTATCCAAAATTGCACAAACTTACGTCCATACATGACAATGTAATCCTTGTCGTGTATTGCACACACATACGGGCATACACGTAATTTTAATCGTCATTCTGTGTATAAGCGTAGTGCTCACACGTACGTGCATACATGTCATTGTAATCATCGTTCTGTGTATAAGTGTATTGCACACACATATGTGCATACATGTCATTTTAATCATCGTTCTGTGTATAAGCGTAGTGCTCACACTTACGTGCATATGCATTTTACTCGTCGTTCTGTGTATAAGTGTATTACACACACTTACGTGCATAAACGTCATTTTAATCGTCGTTATGTGTAAAAGCTTATTGCACAAACTAACATGCATATAATTCTTTTTAATCGTCGTTCTGTGTATAAGCGTAGTGCACACACTTACGTGCATACACGTCATTTTAATCGTTGTTCTGTGTATAAGCGTATTGCACACACTTACGTGCATACAGGTCATTTTCATCGTTGTTCTGTGTATAATTGTATTGCATACACTTACGTGCATACATGTCATTTTAAACGTCGTTCTGTGTATAAGTGTATTGCACACACTAACGGGCATACACGTCATTGTAATCGTCGTTCTGTTTTATTTACTTACGTGCACACATGCTATTGATTGTAATCGTCGTTCTGTGTATAAGCGTATTACCCAAACGTACGTGCATAAACGTCATTTTAATCGTTGTTCTGTGTGTAAGCTTATTGCACAAACTTACATGCATAGAGGTCTTTTTAATCGTCGTTCTGTGTATAAGCGTATTGCACACACTTACGTGCATACACGTCATTCTAATCGTCGTTATGTATATAAGTGTATTGCACACACCTACGGGCATACAGGTCATTTTAATCGTCGTTCTGAGTATAAGTGTATTGCATACACTTACGTGCATACATGTCATTTTACTGATCGTTCTGTGTATAAGCGTAGTGCACACACTTACGTGCAAACAGGCCATTTTAATCGTCGTTTCGGTGTTAGCGTATTGCACGCTCATCATGCCAAATTATGTCGATAAATTAAGTACAAACAGGTTATTTGAATCGTCGTTCTGTGTATACGAGTAGTTTACGCTTATCATGCCAAAGTCAGTCAATATATCACGTTAACTAAAACTGTCGTTTCACGCGATACGAAGGTCGTTGCATGATGATACATGTTAAGATCGTGTCCTTTTGAAAAGAATAAAAACGATTGGCATGCATTTTGCCATGTGATTTCCTATATTGGATATACTTCTTTAATTGCTTATTGGTTGGTGACATATAATTGCATCGTTCTTGTGCACTATATACGTCATGTTTGATCGTCATATTGTACGTCACATGTAATGTCACATTTGAAGTGGATGTTAATATGACAGAAGAGGTTTGGTGAACAGTCGTGATTGTAGCTTAATTAAACAACAGTCTGTAACTTATATTTTTTTAATTCATAGAATACAACGTTTTAAACAGTGTGAAGATGCGGTATTGTGACGTCAAACACACTTAATTAAGTCTTATAAAACGTGTAAACTGTGTTATTTCATTATTGAAAACATTCAACATTGTCTAAATCGTCTGTTCTTTTTATCTTAAAATGTCAAAATAGGAATATTCTAAATTTCCAAAAGATGTTACAGTAGTGTAACGGGCTATGTATTTTGCTACTCGAAGTTACATCTCTCTTGACCTTTGGTCTCGCGAAATACTTTTGTTTTCATGCGCCCCGTAGTATCATGCAAAGCGACATATCCTCCTACAACATACTTGTGTCTTTGTCTATATTACCAATTTCCCATCAAAACATATGGTGATTCGTGTCGAATCCCCAAAGATTCAAATAATCAAAACAATCTGAGTTCAGAGATACGTGTCAAACCATACCCACATACAACACATCTGCGGCAGACGCCTTTGTCAGCAAAATGTGTCAAATACTCAGAACAATATGAAGTCAGAGATATCTATTAAATCATTCCTATATTGTTAAAGTTAAATAATAAATAGCTGAAATGATCAGTTTCGTCTGACCACAATATTTCAATTGTCTTTAAACCTTTCCCACATATAGACGAAATATGATGCATCTGCATCCGATGACTTTTGAAAATAATGTGGAAAAAGGGCAAATTGCTTATAATGATCAATACTTCCTGTGTCACTTTGTTTTCAAGGTTTCCGGTACTGATACAGATAATTCAATATATTTTACTGTTATTTGTAAAGTTTTCCGATATGTATGTCTAGATGTTTTCAAAGTCCTTTTTTGTAGAATTATTGTATTTTGATAAGGGTTAAAGAATGTTCTTTAATGTTCAAGTTTTCAAAACTGATCATTATTAGCATATCAATGACTGATTTTTACTGTTTTATAATTCAATAACCCTTTCCGTGTAAAAAAACAAACTTTTATGAACATTATAGTATAATAATTAAATTCACAAACAAGCGATTTCTAAGAAGACGACTTGCAGATCAGGAAAACACGGCATTGTTGCTGAAGTAGAAATTGCTCATCCTAAGAATAAAGAATTCCTCCTTTAGTTACTTTTGTTTTCCGAAATCTTCTATTGTATAATAGTCGTCTGCTGAAGATTGACTGTATGTGGAACGGATTTATATTAAACAGGATATCGAATGACACAACTCGATATTGTTAGTCGGCTTTATTGTCGTCTACTTCACTCATATACACTGGTTTAAAAATAGTTAAAGTAGTCGTTAGCGAGCATACGAGAAATTATGAGTCTGTTTAGAGGCGTTATAATTTAAAATGGATCTATAAGTAAGGCTTAATAATCATATACACTGGCGAATCTTTGTCTGCTTGCACGCTACATTAATGTTATCTGCTTAATTGTCTTCTGCACTAATTTTGCATCGTATGGTTTTCCTTAAAATGTCTTGCTAAAATAAAGCCAATCTGAATATCAAACAGTTTAGATGTTAGATCAGTCCGTACATTTTGTAGATTTCGATCTGGATGCAAACTCAACGTTTCGCAGAGGTCATCAGCTGTTGGAGATATTCATCGCTATCGGGCAAAGGGTTACATTGTGAGTTTGTTTAGAGACGTTTTAATTTCATTTATTTGTATGCAAGAAAGGTTCAACAATCATATCAACTGACGAATCTTAAATATAATAATTTACTTATGTACCATCATACCTCAGTATTTTAATGAATGTCTAGACCAAGGTGAACATATACGTGTTTGTTTTCATTATATCAAATACCTGTATGTACATTGTATTCATCAACTCACTGAACATGTATACACCACACAGAATAGTAGTCGGGATCAAGACAACCTATCTTAAATTAGTACACTGTCAATGGTATATTGGATATTGGATGATATATTATTTTCCCTGATATGTCGTACTCTTGAAACGTTTGAACTGATTAACACACAAACCAGTATTCTTACTGAATAAATATTCCACAAACAGAATGTTAATCCGTCATTGCGGTAACAATATTTGCACAGCCGATGATATTTTGAAGGATATACAATTAGTTTCTCTCATCAATTAGACTTTAGAGAATGATTTCAGTTTAACACAAGGGTTGTAACAATAGCCCCGTTTCTATAGTCAAATAAACAATTTATTGAAACAAAAGACAAATCGTCGTTACCTTTTTCCCACTAGCATATGTAGTCGACGCGTTTTCAGCAGAAGACTATTTTGAAAACATTTTGGAAATTGATTATGTAGTAATTATATTCTCACAATCAGCAATGTTCCTCTGTTGTACAATGTTGTCAACTTTATTCAATGAAAATACTTTCAGTTATAGTGAATTGCTTTGTTCATTCCTCTATGTTTTCACAGTCGCCTGTAGCAGAGTTGGTACAGTTTGGAAAGGGTTAAGACGTCCGAGTTATAATACAGTTTACCCTTTCCGAGACCTAGGCCGACTTTCAACGTCTCCAATATCAGGTGATATTTGAAAACACAGTGTAAAAAGAAAGATTTATATAACAACTAATTTTTATTATTTACAATCACATCGTCTGTTCTTTATCTTCAAATTGTTTAGAAGGGACATTCTAAAAGACAAAAAATAGCTTTACGAGGCATTGTATTTTGCTACTCGAAGTGTCAAAAATAAGCCAATCTCTTGACCTTTGGTATTGCGAAATACGTTTTTCGTTCATGTGCATCGTAGTATAATATAAAGAGACGTTTCCTACATTAACATACTCTACATCAAAAATGACCCTCCATAAATATGATATAGAGTTTTGTATTGACTCCTTAATGTGTCAAATAATCACAACAATATTATGTAGGGGTTCGTTTTGAATCCTCAATGTGTCTACAAACAAGAACAATATGATGTAGAGGTTCGTATTGAATACTCTATGTGTCAAATAAACAGAACACTATGATGTACAGGTTCGTACTGAATCCTCCATGCGTCATTTGATTCCTCAATGTGTCAACTTACCAGAACAATATTATATAGAGGTTCGTATGAATCTTCAATGTGTAAAATAAGCAGAACAATATAATGTAGAGGTTTGTATTGAATCCTCAATGTGTCAAATAATTAGAACAACATAATGTAGAGGTTCGTATTGAATCCTCATTGTGTCAAATAATCAGAACAATAGGATGTGGAGGTTCGTATTGAATCTTTAACTTGTCATCTAATCAGAACAATATTATGTAGAGGTTCGTTTTCAATATTCAATGTGTGAAATAAGCAGAACAATATGATGTAGAGGTTCGTATTGAATCCTCAATGTGTCAGATAAGCAGAACAATATGATGTAGAGGTTCGTATTAAATACTCAATGTGTCAATCAATCAGAACAATATGATGTAGAGATTCGTATTGAATCCTAAATGTGTCAATCAATCAGAACAATAAGAAGTCAGTAAATGGTCGACGGTGGTTTATGCACGTATGAACAGCGTGGAAATAACTATATAAGGAGTTGTTTAGCCCATTGTATTGTATGTATTGCGGGAAGAGTAAGCTCGTGCAAAGTAGATTATGTGTACTGTAAACACAGTTGATGGTCATTCAAGGAGTAAACGTCAAACTGTATAGACCGTTACTCAAGTTCTAGATTCTAAGTAATTTCAATTTAGATTGAGAAATTCCGATTACTGACATATGCGTTTCTTGAAGTTCACTAAACGGAAAGCGATGTTAGAGGTTTGATTCATATTCAAAGTTATCCAGTATTCAATAACCATTAACCTATTTAGGGTTAAGGTATATTATGCCATTTGAACATGTTTCGTACAAAGCGAATTAAATTATGAACTTTAAGCTGTTTATCATTTATGTTTGGAAATACAATTCGTTTGAATTAAGTTTTAATTAAAACATTGCGGGTTTTAAGAGAAACGAATTGAGTGTCGGAGGGTGGTCAGAGCATGGATCTGTCCTCACCCTGTTAAATAATAGTTACAACAGATTAGGGTTTGAATTAAGTAATGTCGGAGGGTGGCGGAGACGCCTAAACTGGTCAGAGCATGGATCTTTCCTCACCTTCCCCCTGTTAAATAATAGTAACAACAGGTTAAAGTTTGGTAGCCCGCTTGAATATCCTTTGTTCACGTTTGTCATTCAACATTACTTCTATTCATTACTTGGGTTTAAATAGAGTTATGTGTTGTTGTCAATTAACGTAATTTCAAAAAAAACGGCTGGACTAAGTTCCTCTAGTTTAAAATGTGTATGGTGTTGTTAAAAAAGTATGCGTGTTAACCCAAGTATATAAATGATTAATGTCCATTTGAAAGCAGTGAATTAGAAGCTAATATCTATTAAACCATTCCCACATACACCAAGCCTCTAGCAGACGACTTCGTTAACACCTGGGCATACATATGGAAATCTTTAATATACGAAAACGTATGAATTATACTTTAAACCTATGTTGCAAATTGAGAAAGTTCTTATTATTATGAGCAATTTATTCAAATTTGATCTGCTATAAATGCGTTAAAAACGACTGTTAGTTGGAAATGTTTATAAAAAGGGTATTGATGTTTCAGCCGATTAATTTACCATTTCCTTCACACAAAATAGTTTTGACACCTCTGCAAAAAAAAGAATTTCTGTCAAAGAACTGAATTGCTCTGACTTACAATGTTTTCTTATTTGTTCTCACATATAGACGAGTTTTGATGCCTATGCATGAGGTGACTCAAGTTATTGCTTTTGCCACAATGTTTTCAAGTGTAAAAATGCTAAAACAGGGTGTTCAATAGTTGATTTGATTTCTAAAGGTTTTTTTATGCCCAGATGTTTTCAATGTGTATGTTTTGTATGTGATAACATTGTCTTTAGTTTTCATGTTAATATAATAGCTTGTATGTTGTCAAAACAGACTATGTGTATAATAGCGAGGAAAGGTTTATACTGTTTAAACAATCGTACTCTTGATACGACTGCGCTTGTGGACAAGATGATCTGAGTCTTCACTGTTCAGAAATGCCAACATGTACCTTTTAGCATGCGGTTGCTTGATTATGACTATGTAAATATGACTAATACATATATAAAAACAAACTACATAATGAACAACTAGAATTGTATATCTCTGAACTAATCTAATATAAAACAAGTGCAATAGTTTAACTAAATCTGACTGGGTAATTCCTTTCCTGGATAAAGACGGTCTTAGATACCTCTGCAAATGACTTTGTTATAACGTCTATTTATATTAAATATAATAGTAGTTGCTTAAACGAGAGTTTTCTCATGATTTTTTGTTAATTGGTAACACGTAGTATATTTTTCTTTCTGCCATGAAGCATGCTAAAATCATGCAAGTCACCATTTATGGCATGTATATAAAGCGGTCGGACAGACAAAAAACACAGATTGAAAATTTTCAACAAATTGACGTCAGATCAATCTTCTTTTGAATCGGTATTAAAGGTCAAAAAGTACTCTGTAATTTTCATGTGAACTAACATTTTTACGAAAAACAAAACAAAAACGGAAGTAAATATTACAGAAAAATAATAAGAAAACAGATTGAAACGTCTTTCGTTTAAATAACTTTTAAATTACTCTGTGGTAAGCGTCCAGGCTATATATGTTTTTGAAAAAAGGGCGTAATAAATATGAACTCTTACTCGTTTGTATTGATTAAATTAAGATTTAGTTTTCAGTTTCCAATATTTAAATCTGAATCAACATCATCAAATTGCTTTAAGCGATTGTTCAATGGCTATTGTTGAGAGAACCCTCGTCATGATCATGTAAAGGGTGCTACATTGTATTAAGTCGCGAGATTGAATCACTCGTTGTATGACTTATCAAACCCTTCATCTCATTGATAACTTCAATATGCATACTTTTGTTTATATATTGCAGAATTTGTTTCCCATTTAGATTCCTCTTATCTTAAGAGACAGACTACACTGAATAAAGTGTTTCCCAATTTAAAGTAAATATCAATGTAATCGTCTATGTCGAAATGAAACCAACTACTTGTTATTAAAATTTCTACGCAAATTGTACACCAACTAACAGTGAAGAAGGTTAAGGATACTGTATAAGAGTTTATGATGATATGCGATACTAACGGTAATCCTATCCCATAAGTAGAAGCGTTTTGAAGTTAAAACATAATGAAAAACAAGAGAACTACTGATACTAAGCACTTTTACCATATGCTATAAGTTTTAAACTCTGTTTTTAGTATGTATACGTCCACTAATATATATTTTCCTTATTTCTGCTTTCGCTATTTTCAATGTCTTCTGCTGTGGATTGTTTGTATATATGGTAAAGGGTTAAACTATACACCAATCACAATATTCATATCGAATTACAGAACTTTGTCTATGTGCACGCTAAATTAGTGTCACATGCCTAATTGTCATCAGCAATATATTGGCAAACTATTGTTTTCCTGTCAATTTCTTGCAAAAGTATAATACATCTGAATAGTTTAGTTCTGAGATCAGCCCCAAACATTTTGTAGGGGTCAGGATCAGGATTCAATCTCAACGCTTGGCAAACGATTCAACGATTGTAGACATTCATCGCTTGCCAGCAAAAGATACAATTCATAGTTTGTTTAGAGACGATTTTAATTCCTTAAGTTCTAAATAAGTCAGGTTCAACAATCATATTGACTGACAAACCTTTAATATAATAATTGAAATATTTAGTGAGGAAGCACTTTTTACCCTCATATTTCTCTGTTCTCACAAATGTTCAGTCCCAGATGAAAACATATTTTTTCGCTTGCCTTATATCAGATACCAAGTTGTAAATTGTATTAATCAGTTCAGTAAATAGGTATACAATACACATAGAATCATTCGGAACCAAGGCACTATATCTTAAAAAATAACACTGTCAATGGTATATTGGCTTATATATTTTCCCTTATATGTAGTACTCTTGACACAGTTTTACGTACAGGCACACATGCCAATATTTTTAATAAATATTCCACAAACAGAATGTAAATCGGGCATTCCTGGATTGATGTGTTTCCAAAGCTGATGTTCTGTTGAAGGATATACAAATATTTCCTCTAATCAATCAGTACATACACTTTAGAGACTGGTTTCAGTCTAACAGAAGGGTTGGAATAATCGACCGGTGTCTATTGTCATTTAAACAATAGATTGAAACAATAGACAATATCACCGGTAACCTTCTCCCACAAGCAGACGTGTTTGAAGTGTTTTAAGCAGACGACGTTTGAAAACATTGCAGACATTGATTATGGAGTAATTGTATTCTCACAATCGGCAATTTTCCTCTTTGGCACAATGTTGTCAACTCTGTTCAATGAAAACTCTTGAAGTTATAGATAATTGCTATGCTTATTCTAGATGTTTTCAAAGTCGTCTGTTGCAGATTTGGTGTATGTTGGGAAGGGTTATGACGACCGAGTTATAATATTATACCCTTTCCGTAACATAGCCGACTTTCAACGTCTCCAATAGCAGGTAATATTTAAAGACATTGCGTGAAAACAAAGCTTTATATAATAAATATTTGTTATTATTTACAATCACACTGAATCCTCTGATTTGTATTGATAGAGTTATACATAAACAGGAACGTATAATTGGAACCTAATCCTTTAGACTGAATTAGTAATGTCCATTGTACAACATTTAACAGCTAAAAAACGTTGCAAATAATAGATAAGTCAGGTTCAATAATGATATCGATACCTATCTTAAATACATGTATTTATAAACGTATTGAATTAGTATATATTTCCCTCATACATAAGTGTTTTGACGAATTGTTAGTTTTAGATGAACGTTTTAATTTCCATTTTACTTATATTCGATAACTATGCACATTTGTATACGAATTAAACTTTGTAAGTAAAAGCTTTCCCTCCTTGGCGCTCTTTGTTATTAGGTTAGCAAGCACGAACGACTCGCTGGTATCAGGACACCCTGTGATAGCATTGAACACATGTGGAAACCGACGAAATACGAATCCCTCATTAGTTATATTGATCACACATTTCTTTTCACCGACACATACTTAAAATGATTTTTATGATCCGAGACCTATCAATTTAGTTTAAACATATTTTGTTTACATCTATTTAGTATAGACATATTTGAAAACAGCTTTCATTAGTTACAATGGTCTATTGAATAAGTTAATATTGGTTCATGATAAATGTACAAATTGTCGTTTGTGAACAGTATATATCCAAATCAGCCTGTGCATTCCCTCATTATCATCAAAATTTACACTTTACACATATTACTTACACAATTCTGATAGAAAACCCTGTCGACTTGTGTAGATTCTGATTAGACAGATGAAGTGGACATGTTGATCTGAACCTTCACTTTTCAGAAATGCCAACCTATACCATTTCATTTACAGGGGCTCATATATACTCTCAATAAGCAGTGTTCTGACGAATGTTCAGTCATATGTTACTATGTAACTTACCATTCGGTAGCAGCGATTGCAAAATGTTTAAGTATTGCGATAAACACTTTTACACACATACAACACCTAGCCAATGTAGACAACCAACCTAAGGATTATTAGTTCAGACCCCAGCACGGCCAATATTCTTTCTGAGGTTTTACAACAGTCAATGCGATATTCATCATGTATCATTCACTAGAAGAGGTGGTAGAACAATTGTTCACAATGATTTGATGTACCGACTGAAGACACAGAAAGGTGAAAGAAGTTATTGGTACTGCGTCCAGCTCACATGTCGAGCTAGAATCAACTTATTACATAATATACCAACTAAGGTGAGTCTTTATTGCTTTGTATAAATATCGTATGCTGATTTATATTTAACAAATGCCATTTATTCAATCTTATAAACGCTTTTTCACTAAAAAAAACATATCACGGAAACCTGTTCAAAATGTTTTCTTCGATTTAACCCTATCCTTGATACAACAATCTGCAGCAGAAGACTTTGAAAATGTTATATAAAAATTATGGAACTATACAAATGTTACATTTGTAATGAATGCATTGTGGCAAAAGGAGAAATAGCTCATATTCTATCAATCTACTATTTGTGCATACCAGTATCTACATTACAACGATTTTAATGCAGATTTTACTTATATTTCAGACATAAATCAAAACTTCTTCCAGTCCTACCAAATACACGAAACAAAATAATCCTAGATGTTGAATGGAAAGAGACACGAAGACCGTTGAAAATGTCCTACTCGCTGATTATACTGTCGATGAACGAATTCTAATATTCACCGCAGAAGACAATCTGACAGAGTTGTCATATGCTGACGTCTGGTATATAGACGGTACTTTCTATAATGATGGACTTCGAAAAACCCACCCAAACAAGTGTCAGAAGTATACGCAATGTATATTGAAAAAGTTATAGTTGTAGACTCTTAATATACTTTGCAGCTTATATACATATTATGTTTCGGGGTCGTACTAGTTTACATATGCGTACACTTAAGAATCGGAAGAAAACTTTGCAGCTTGTACATATTATAGGGGTTCTTACAATATTACATTTGCGTACACCACTTAAGAGTCTTAAGAGACTTTGCAGCTGGTATATATATATTATAAGGGGTCTTACTCGTTTACATATCCGTACACTGAAGAGTTTTAATAGTCTTTTCGAAGTGCTGTTTGCTAAACCTTACTTATTTAAAACTCAAGAAAATTAAATATTCTCTAAATAATCTCACAATTGTTGACTTTGCTCGCAAAAGTAAAATCAATCTGATTAACAAACGTTTTAGTTCTTATTATAGCCCCAACATGTGGCAAGGATTAGGATCATGATGTAATCTCAACTATTGGCCTAATATATCAACAGTTGTCGACATTCAGCGAGCAAAGTCAACACTTGTGAGTTTATTTAGAGAAGATTTAATACAATAATATCGACTGGTCAAGCTTTAATATACTTAATGACATATTCAGTGAGGAACTACTTATTTACCCTCAAACATTCTGTGTTCTCAGAAATGTTTAGTCCCAGGTGAAAATATAATTTTTCACTTGCCTTATATCGTATAACTATACGTAAATTGTATTCATCAATTCAGTAAATAGGTATACAATAAACATAAGAGTCATTAGGGACCAAGTCACCATACCTTAAATAATAACACTGTCAATCGTAAATCGGATGATATATTTTCCCTTATATGTAGTACTCTTGACACATGTGTAAAGACAGACACACATAACAGTATTTGTAATGAATAGTCAACACACAAATGTAAATCGGGCATTACAGGAGCAATGTGTTGCAAAAGCCTATGTTCTGTTATGTTCTCATCTATCAGTACACTTTAGAGACTAGTTTCAGTCTAACATAAGGGTTGGAGTATTCACCCTGTGTCTATTGTCATATAAACAATAGATTGAAATAATAGAACAACTCATCGTTAACCTTTTCCATCACGCTGACGTGTTCGAAGCGTTTTTAAAAGACGACGTTTGAAAACATTGCAGTCATTGATTATGGAGTATATATATTCTCACATTCAACAGTTTTCCTCTTTGGTACAATGTTGTCAACTCTATTCAATGAAAATACTTGGAATTAAAAAGAATAACTTTATTCATTCCTCGATGTTTTCAAAGGCTTCCGTTGCAGAGTTGTTAAATTTTAGAAAGGGTTATAATACAGTTTACCCTTTCCGCGACATAGACGACTTTTTCACGTCTTCAATAGCAGGTAATATTTGAAGACATTGTGCGAAAAGAAATATTTATATAATAATTAGTTGTATTATTTACAATCTCATTGCATCCTCTGATTATTATGGATATATTCATACATATACATACATGAACAGCATCATGAACAACTAAAATCGTATATCTATGAAATAGATTAATATAAACAAAATACAAAAATGTAACTAAATCTTAGTTAACCCTTTCTCTGATAAAGAGGGTATTAAACGCCTCGTTAGAAACGTCCGTTTAAATGAAATCTAATAATTAATTGCTCTAACGAGCCATTTCTCATGGGTTTTTTACAGTGTTTTAAACTTTGTAGCATAAGTCGTCTACGTTTGATATTCTAATTGTTTTATTTCGATGTTTTCTAAGCAGACAACTTCATAAATTTGGTATTATGGAATGTCTTCAATCATTACACTTGATTTATTTATGACACAGAGATTGAACCCTTCCTCTGATAGGTAAATAGTCGGTATATATTCTCAATATTCAATAAAGTGCAGCAAACGACTTAAGAAAACATGGGCAAAGAGAAGAGATTTTGAAAACAAAAAATAACGCAAAATAACGCACTAAATACTCAAGGTATGCTTCCAGGCTATATATATTTCTGAAAAAAGGATGTGAGAAATATGAACTCTTACTCGGTTGTATTCATTTAATTAAGATTCAGTTTTCAAATTCCACTATTTAAATCTGTATTCAACATTATCAAATTGCTTTAATGAATGAATGAATGAATGGGATTTTAAGGCCCGTCGACATCTAAGGTAATTTTGGGCGCTCATTAAATCACGTTAACAACTGTAAATTATGAAATAATAAAAATACGACATTGAAACATAAACAACGAGAACATTAGACAAAACTATTAAACATGATGTATGCGATACTTAACATTAATACCAAACAACATAAATGCTAATGAAAAAGGATATAAGCAAACACACCAGGCAAAAGGCCAAATATATGTATGTAATACTAAACACAAGGATAACAAGTATATGAGAAAATGTAAATCAGGATTAGTAAGAGCAATTAATATGCAAATGCAAAGCAAGACATCTTCATATCTTATTCAAAATATTAGTTTCTCTTAGGAATTCAAATAAAAGTTTAGGTTTAATACACTCAAAGAGCTGACGCATACTTTGAGCTTTGAAAAACCTGTCACGTATTGATGCGAAATCAGCACACTCAAGAAGAGTGTACTGACCTAAATAAATGACTTAAACATAGATGACATTGAGGAGCTTCCTCTCTTTTCAGTAAGTATGCATGTATTAACCATATGGGCCCAATGCGTTAACGGGCAAGAACAATTTCTTCACGGCGAAAAGAGAGCAGCTTTGTCAGCCCGGCCAACAGTTTATTGCTTTGTATGCCCATATGACTGGGGATCCTGCAAAATACTACATGTGATGTAGGGCAAATACGTGATAGCTTTAAAAGTGGGTTTACAATAATAGGGTTATGTATTTTGTCATTCTGAAGTGCCATCATAGTAGACAATGAGAAAGTAAAAATAATATATCGCCAATATCATTCGGATTCAATAACGGTCAAAAGCCGAATTAATTGCCTTTAATTCGAAAAAACCCAAAGAAGCATTATCTGGCAATCGAAATTTTATCACGCCGCCATTAGTAACTGCGGCAGCAGCAGCAGCCCTTTTGCCATCATTTGAACCATCCGTATAAATACGCTCAAACTGAAAATGTTTATTTTTAGTTTTCATATTCATAGTACTTGGATTTGAAAACAGTAGGTTCTCTGCAGGTCATTTTATCGCTTGCAAGATCATGAATGAATGATGGACTATTTAGAGTCCAAGGTGGAGCATCTGAAATCTAGTGGTTCGCGATGTCTTCAAGGTCAACATAAAGCTTAGCGACCTCTGGACTGTAACGGATACCAAAATGCGGTAAAGGTATAACCCGTTCCCTCTTTTCAAATAATTCCTTGTATAAAGGATTAAAAACAACTCTATGAGTGGTATTTTAAGGATTATAGTTAAATTTAAAACAAATACTGCATAGCTAGTTTTTTTCGGCGTAAATATAACGATTGTACATTGGCTTCTACATAGAGACTGTTGACGGGGGAGGACTTTACGGTCAGCATCCGAATTCATATGGAACACTACGCGTAAAATAATAACATTGTGAGTTTGTTTAGAGACGATTTAATATCCTTAAGTGTTAAACAAATAAGGAAATCATTGACATATTTGATAATGTCCTTATCTACCATCATACTTCAGCGTTCTACGAATGTTTAGTCCCAGGTAAACATATAACTTTTCGCTTGCCTTATATCAGATACCTATATGTGAATTGTTATCATAAATTTAGTAAATTGTTATCATAAATTTAGTAAATTGTTATCATAAATTTAGTAAATTGTTATCATAAATTTAGTAAATAGGTATACAATAAACATAAGAGTCATTACGAACCAAGGCACCATGTCTTAAATAATAGCACTGTCAAAGGTGTATTGGATGATATATTTTCCCTTATATGTAGTACTCTTGACACATGTGTACGAACAGACACACATAACAGTATTTTTAATAAATATTCCACAAACAGAATATAAATCGAGCATTCCGGGATCGATGTGTTTCCAAAGCCGATGTTATGTTGACGGATATATAATTATTTGCTCTAATCAATCAGTACCTACCCTTTAAAGACTGGTTTCAGTTTAACAGAAGGGTTGGAATAATCGCCCTGTGTCTATTGTTATATAAACAATAGACATCATCAATGTTAACCTTTTTCGAACAAGCAGTCGTGTTTGACGCTTTTTCAGCAGACGACTTTTGAAAACATTGTGGAAACTGAAAATGGAGTAATTATTTTCTCACTATTATTATTGAAATCATTTAAATTTGTAAAAATCGTCTGTTCTTTATCTGCAATTTGTTTAGGAATGTAAAATCTTAAAGGCAAAAAGATGTTACAATAGTGTACGGAGCTTTGTATTTAGCTACACGAAGTGACGAAAGTTGGCATATCTCTTGACATTTGGTATTGCGAAATATCTGTTTTTGTTCATACTCTATGTCTACATTAAACAAGTCCCACCAAATATTTTATTTAGAGATTTGTATTGAACCCTCAATGTGGCAATAAATCAGAACAATAATATTTATATATTCGTATTGAATCTTCAAAGGGTCAATCAATTAGAACAATAAGATTTAAGTAATATTCATTAAACCATTCCCACATTCACCAAACTTTTAGCAGACGACATTGAATGGAAATCTCTAATAAAAGAAAATATATGAATTATTATTGAAAAGTGTTGAAAAATATGTTACAAAATGAGAAAGTGCTCATTATTATGAGCAATGTTTTTGCCACACTGTTTTCAAAATTCGACTGCGATAAAATACGTCTGTCAGTTGGAAATGTTTATAAAAAAGGAATTGAAATTTAGCCGATTAATTTAACATTTACTTCATACACACGAATTATGACACCACTGCAGAATAATAAGTTAAGTAAAAGAACCTATAACAGTAATTAATTGCTCAAACGAGCAACTTGATCTGACTTACAATGTTTTCTAATCTGTTCTCACATATAGACAAGTTTGTATGTTTAGGCACCAGATGACTCATAATAAGCAATTTCTGCTTTTGCCACAATGTTTTCAAGTGTATTCAATGATAATAAAGAATGTTCAATAATTATGATTTGATCTATAACGGTTTTATTCATGCCCAGATGTTTTCAATGTGTATGTGGTATATGTGGTAACATTGTTCTTAATGTTCATCTTGATATAATAGCTTTTAAATTGTATAAACAGACTATGGATATCATAGCGATGAAAGGTTTATACTGTTTATACAATCATAATGTTGATAGACTGAGTAGGTGCATAAGATGATCTGAGTCTACATTGTTCAGAAAAAACAATATGTACCTTTTATCATGCAGTTGCCTAATTATAATTGTGCTATTAATAAATATGACTAATACATATTTAAAACAAACTACATCATAAACAGCTAGAATCATATCTCTGACAATAGTCTTATATAAAATAAGTATAGTAATTTAACTAAATCTGCGTTAACCCTTTCCCTGATAAAGACGGCCCTAGACGCCTCCGCAAATGACTTTTTTGGAAACATCTATTTATATTGAATATAATAATCAATAACTCAAACGAGCGACTTCTCATGTTTTTATAATGTTTTAAATGTTGTATCATAAGTCGTCTACTTGTTTAATATTCCAATTGATTACTTTCGATGTTTTTTAAGCAGACGACTTTATGAATTGGGTATTATGGAATGTCTTCATTCTGTACAAGTGTTTATTTATAACACTGCGATTGAACCCTTTTTCTGATACAGACAATTTTCGGCGAAGTGCAGAAAACAACTTTAGAAAAAAAACCATGGAGGAGACATTGAACGAAACGAGCGATATCTTTTTCCACAAATGTTTTCCAAATCTGTATTGCAATTTGAACTTCCAACTTTTTTCCTCAGATGATTGTAAAATCAGACAACATGAAGTGAACTTTAACCCTTCTCCTTATACAATTAATCTACAGCGAGCGACACTGAGAACATAGTGAAACTGCTATGGAGAATCTCTATAAATGAGCGTTTACTTATGGAATAACGCTGAAAACGTTTTGGCTAAATCAGAAATAGCTCATCAATTCCACCTTAAGTCACGTTAGTCTTCAGAAGTCTTCTTCTATGGATATTTTAAATAAATATGCACGTTGGAAAGGATAAATTTGCTGTTTAATCGGTTTTTTGAAAAATATGACCTTTACATTTATATTATTAAACCACATTACGGTTTACTCGGATACATTTTGTAACATTAATGTTATACTTTTAAGCAAACCATAATGTTTTTTGAATATCGAAAATAAATCAAATGCAAAAAAATATATAGTGTTCAATACATTTACTGTTGTGGTAAAACCACCATTCAATAGTGTGTTATCATTAATTTTGGGAACGAAAAGCAAAGAAACGTAATTATTATACATGTGGAGCAACGCCTGTCTTCTATGTATCCACATGGAAATTGCTTTATAAAATGTCCTTCTATGACTTTTTGACGAACTGTTCATAGCCAGATCAGGTTGCGCAGATACACTGTCTGATCTGAATCTATACTTTTCGTAAATAAGTCTTCGACAAATGGGATACTAGTCTATGTAGAAAAGCAGAAATAATGTTGTGTGGAGTGCTGGTGTGCCAAAGCCAGGAAACACATGGGTTGGTGAACTGGTCCCCGGGATATAACTTTAACACTGTTGAAAACGGTACAAAACCCAATCGACGCTATAACTAAAAAGGACTTTAATTCAGTAAACAATACTATATAGCATTTAATTTTGTGTTTACACAGGTTGCTATCTAAACATGGAGTTAAATAACAAAAATGAAAAGAATTTTTGTTATAACCTATTGCAAATAAAATTAAATTATCCGCGGTAAACGGTGCAGGCTATATACATTCATAAAATAGAATATGATAATTATAAACTCTTACTTCGTTGTTTTCGTTACATGTTGATTCAGTTTTGTAGCTACTATTATAATCGGAATTCATAATTATCCAATCTGGTTAGTGAACGATTGTTAAAATATCCATCGTTGAGAGTACTCTGGTCATGCGCATGTGCAATGTTTGGTTAACCCTTTTTCCACATATCCAAAACATGCAGCAGATGATTTTGAAAAAGATCAGGGCCCAATATGATTACTATTTATAAATAAAAGTATTCTGATTGAATAGAGTTATTTTGTCAAATAAATAATGTGCTCATAATGAAAAAATACTTATGTTGTCAATTTGTTTTAAAACGTCGTCTGCTGCAGATGGAAAAGGATATATCGCGCCGTTTAATATTGTCATCGTATGAATTTATAAACACTTCGCCGCAGTGATCACATCAATAGACATTCTTCTACCGGGTTTCGCAGTTTCTGATGGACATTTAAATTCTTCTTATATTAAGGCACAACTTGCCCGTCATAAACGATTTCTCTATTAACATGGAGTATAAAACTCTAAGGTCCATGTATAATTGGTACCTAATCCTTTAGACCGAATTATCAATGTCCATTGTACAACAACTAACAATTAAAAAACGATACGAAATTGTACGACATTATATTTTATAATGACATTGTAAATAATTAATGGGCTCTTGGCACTGTTCCTTTATCTCTTTCCCGTCTGCAGCAGACGCGTTTGAACGCATTTGTAACAGACGACCTATCAAAACATCGTGAACTAAGTTAAATTGTTAATTACTCTATTCAATAATTATACTTTTTTCATTTTTATATAATATATTTGTTCAGCATATGTTTGACATATTTAGTGAAGAGGTACTCATTTACCCTCATACTTCAGTGTGCTCACGAATGTTTAGTCCAAGGTGAAAGTATAACTTTTAGCTTGCCTTAGGGACCAAGGCACTATATCTTAAATAATAAAACTGTCAATGGTATATAGGATAATATATTTTCCCTTATACGTAGTACTCTTGACACATTTGTACGGACAGACGCACATATCAGTATTTTTAATAAATATCTACAAACAGAATATAAATCGGGCATTCCGGGAAGGATGTTTTTCTTAAGCCGATGTAATAATTATTTACCCTCCGTCTATCAGTACATACCATTTAGAGACTGACTTCAGACTAACAGAAGGGTTGGAATAATCGCCCTGTGTCTATTGTCATATAAACAATAGATTTAAATAATAATAGACAAACTCATCGTTAACCTTTTCCCACAAGCAAACGTGTTCGACACATTTTCAGCAGACGACTTTAAAAACATTGCAGTCATTGATTATTCAGTATTTATATCCTCAAAATCGACAAATTTCCTCTTTGGCACAATGTTGTCAACTTTATTCAATGAAAATACTTTAAGGTATAGAGATTTTTTATAAGTTTTGCTCAATGTTTTCAAAGTCGCCTGTTGCAGAGTTGTTATTTTTTGGAAAGGGTTAAGACGACCGAGTTATAATATAGTTTACCCTTTACGTGACATAGCCGACTCTCCACGTCTACAATAGCAAGTAATATTTGAAAACATTGTGTGAAAATAAAGATAGATATAACATTATTGTTTATTTACAACCACACTGCATCCTCTTGTTTGTATTGATATATTTTTAAACATAAATGTAAAATATATTCATTAAAAAAATGTTATACATGCCATTTGCGTCTTAACAGATATATTCAAATATATTTATTTTAATTGTGGATTCAATTGCCAGCAAATATAATCAGTGCTTTAGTATAATCAGTGCTTTATTAATGGGGCCTGTCGAACTTATACGATTAATTAAGTATAATCAGTGCTTTATTAAAGGGGCCTGTTGAACTTTTACGACTAATTAAGTATAATCAGTGCTTTATTAAAGGGTTCTGTCGAACTTATACGATTAATTAAGTATAATCAGTGCTATAGTAAAGGGGCTTGTCGAACTTATACGATTTATTAAGTATAATCAGTGCTATAGTAAAGGGGCCTGTCGAACATATACGATTAATTAAGTATCATCAGTGCTATAGTTAAGGGGCCTGTCGAACTTATACGGTTAATTAAGTATAATCAGTGCTATAGTAAAGGGCCTGTCGAACTTATACGATTAATTAAGTATAATCAGTGCTTTAGTAAAGGGGCCTGTCGAACTTATACGATTAATTAAGTATAATCACTGCTTTAGTAAAGGTGCCTGTCGAATTTATACGATTAATTAAGTATAGTCAGTGCTTTAGTAAAGAGGCCTGTCGAACTCATACGATTAATTAAGTATAATCAGTGCTTTAGTAACGGGGCCTGTCGAACTTATACGATTAATTAAGTATAATCAGTGGTATAGTTAAGGGGCCTGTCGAACTTATACGATTAATTAAGTATAATCAGTGCTTTAGTAAAGGGGCCTGTCGAATTTATACGATTAGTTAAGTATAATTAGTGCTTTAGTAAATGGGCCTGTCGAACTTATACGATGAATTAAGTATAATCAGTGCTATAGTAAAGGGCCTGTCGAACTTATACGATAAATTAAGTATAATCAGTGCTTTAGTAAAGGGGCCTGTCGAACTTATACGATTAATTAAGTATAATCACTGCTTTAGTAAAGGGGCCTGTCGAATTTATACGATTAATTAAGTATAGTCAGTGCTTTAGTAAAGAGGCCTGTCGAACTCATACGATTAATTAAGTATAATCAGTGCTTTAGTAACGGGGCCTGTCGAACTTATACGATTAATTAAGTATAATCAGTGGTATAGTTAAGGGGCCTGTCGAACTTATACGATTAATTAAGTATAATCAGTGCTTTAGTAAAGGGGCCTGTCGAATTTATACGATTAGTTAAGTATAATTAGTGCTTTAGTAAATGGGCCTATCGAACTTATACGATAAACTAAGTATAATCAGTGCTTTAGTAAAGGAGCCTGTCGAACTTATACGATTAATTAAGTATAATCAGTGCTATAGTAAAGGGGCCTGTCGAACTTATACGATTAATTTAGTATAATCAGTACTTTAGTAAAGGGGCGTGTCGAACTTGTACGATTAATTAAGTATAATCAGTGCTATAGTAAAGGGGCCTGTCGAACTTTTACGATTAATTAAGTATAATCAGTGCTTTAATAAAGGGGCGTGTCGAACTTATACGATTAATTAAGTATAATCAGTGCTATAGTAAAGGAGCCTGTCGAACTTTTACGATTAATTAAGTATAATCAGTGCTTTAGTAAAGGGGCGTGTCGAACTTATACGATTAATTAAGTATAATCAGTGCTTTAGTAAAGGGGCTTGTCGAACTTATACGGTTAATTAAGTATAATCAGTGCTTTAGTAAAGGGGCGTGTCGAACTTGTACGATTAATTCAAATATCCGTAGTAAACTGCGCGTAGGAATGGATTAGTTCTAAGTTTATCGCAAACACTCCAAAGTACATTCCCTTTATTTTGTGTTGTGACCAGTACCATTTAATATTTACGAATTCTAAAAATAAAATAAAAAGCCTGATACTAACGAAAAGTGACAATCATTCTAGAGTTGGTATCCTGACGTCAACCACACTTAGTTTAGTATTATTATACGTGTAAACAGTGTTCATTCATTATTAAAAACATTTAAATGTGTATAAATCGTCTATTCTTTATCTTCAAATGTTTATGGATGTTTAGTCTCATATACAAAAAGCTGTTACATTAAAGATGTCCCTCCAGAAATTTGATGTAGAGATTCGTATTGAATCTTCAAAGGGTCAATCGATCAGAATAATATGATGTAGAGATTCGTATTGAATATTCAAAGTGTTAATTGATCAGAACAATATGATGTAGAGATTCGTATTGAATCCTCAAAAGACCAATTAATCAGAACAATATGATGTAGAGATTCGTATTGAATCCCCAATGTGTCAATCAATCAGAACAATGATATCAGTGATATCTATTAAACCATTCCCACATGCACCCAATTTTTATCAGACGACTTGGTATGAAAATATCAAATAAACGAAAATATATGAAGTATTATTTAATTGATTTTAAAACTATTTTTCATTATTATGAGCAATGTTTTTTTACTACATTTTTGTTAAAATTCGTCTGCTGTAAATTCGTTAAAAAACGTCTGTTAGTTGGAAAGGGTTATAAAAAAGGTATTGATGTTTTAGCCGATTAATTTACTTTTTCCTTTATACAATATATTTTTCTGAAAAAGAACAATTTCAGTAAACTAACCCAGACAAGTAATGCATTGCTCAAACCAGCGTTTCGGTCTGACCTACAATGTTTTCTTATCTGTTCTCACATATACAAGAGTTTTGATGATTATGCATCAGATGACTCATACTGAGCAATTTCTGCTTTTGCCACAATGTTTTCAAGTGTATTTCATGATAGAACAGTGTGCTAAATAATTATGCTTGGATTTATAAAGGTTTTATTTATGCCCATATGTTTTAATGTGTATGTTTTGTATGTGGTGAAATTGTCTTTTATGTTCATGTTAACATAATATATTTAATTTTTTCCCAGATGATGGATTTCTTAACGAGGAAATAATTATACTGTTTAAACAATCGTACTTTTGATAAGACTGAGCCGGTGGACAAGCTTATCTGAGTCTACACTGTTCAGAAATGCAAACTTGTACCTGTTATCATGTAGTTGCTTAATTATGACTATGCTATTAGTAAACATGATTAATACATAATTAACCAAATTATATCGTAAACAACTTGAATTTCTGAATTTAACTAAATATAAGTTAAACCGTTCCCTGATAAAGACGGCCTAAGAAGCCTCTGCAAATGACTGCTTTATAAAGATATATTCTATTATATTTTATATGATAAGTAGTGCTTAAACGGGAGATTTCTCATGTTTTACAAAGTTTTAAACTTTGTATCATAAGTCGTCTTCTTTGTTTGATGTTCTAATTGTTTACTTTCGATGTTTTCCATGCAGACGACTTAATGAATCGGATAAAACGGAATGTATTTAATCAGTGCACGTGATTTCTTTATTACACTGCGATTGAACCTTTTATCTGATACAGACAATATTCGACAAGCAGAAAAATAAGCAAAGGGGAGACATTGAACGAAACCAGCGGTATCCTTTTCCACAAATGTTTTGAAATTCTGAATTGTAATCTAAAATTCCAACTTTTTCCTGTGATGATTGAATTGTCAGACAACATGAAGTGAACTTTAAAGGTGATCAGATTTGTATTAACCCCCACCCTTATACAAACAATATACAGCATTCGACACAGAGAACATAGTGACAATGCAAACGACTATCTCTTTAAATGAACGTTTACTTATGGAATAAAGTTGAAAACGTTTTGGTTAAATTAGAAATGGCTCATCAATTCCTGCCTTGAGTCACGTTTGTCTTCAGAAGTTTTCTTCTCTGGATATTTTAGATAAATATGCACGCTAGAAAGGATAAAGTTGCTGTTCAGTGGGTGTTTGAAAAATATGACCTCCATATTAATAAATATAAAAACCCTTTACGGTTTACTTGAACACTTTTTGTAACATTACTGTTATACGTTAAGGCATATCATAATGTATATTTGAATGATAACAATAAATCGAATAAAAATAGAAATCTAGTGCTCAATCCAACTAGTGTTCGATAAACCATCATTCAATAGGGTGTTTTGATTAATTATTGAGTACGAACAGCAAAGGCACGTTTAAGATAATGGATGTTTATCAGGTGATCCAGGAAAAGAAAGCATAAGGTTATTAGTATACATGTGAACAACGCATTCTGCTATGTATCCAAATGGATACTGCTTAACAAAAGTTTCTTCTACGACTTATTGACGAACTGTGCATAGCCAGATCAGGTTGCGCAGATACGCGGACTGATCTGAATTTTGACTTTTCGCAAATTAGTCTTCCACAAATGGGATAACAGTCTATGTAGAAAAGTAGCCAGTTGCTTGGAAATAATGTCGTGTGGAGTGCTGGTGTGCGAAATCCAGGAAACAGATGGGTTGGTGAACTGGTCCCCGTGATATAACTGAACAACTGATGTAAGCGGCGCAAAACCCCAATCGACGCTAAAACTAAAAAGGACTTAAATTCAATAAGAACACTATATGGCATTATATGTTGTTTTCACACTGGTTGCTATCTAAACATGGCGGAAAGTAAGGAACAATGAAAATAAAACAAATTAACTATCCGAGGTAAACGGTGCACAAGCTATACAAATGTATAAGATAAAATATGATAATTATAAACTCTTACTTCGTTGTTTTCGTTACATTTTGATTCAGTTTTGTAGCTATTACTCTAATCGGAATTCTTAATTATCCAAACTGGTTTGTGAGCGAACGATTGTTCAAAATAGATATCGTTGAGAATACCCTCGCCATGCGCATGTGCAATGTTCTGTTAACCCTTTCCCACTTATCCAAAATAAGCTGTAGATGACTTTGAAAAAGATCTAGGCAAATTTTGGTAAATCTGTATAAATAAAAATATATTTATTGAATAGAACCTCATCCATTTTGGCAAATAAAGAATGTTCTCATAATGAACAATTACTTATTTTGTCAAATTATTTAAAAAAATCGTCTGCTACAGATGGAAAAGGATATATCGCGCCGTTTAATATTGTCATTGTATGAATTGCTAAACCCTTCGCCGCATTGATCACATAAATAGACAGTATTCTGCTGTATTTCGCAGTTTCTGATCGACATCTGAATTCTTCTTAGATTCAGGCACACATTACCCTTCATAAACGATGTCTCTATTAACAGGGAGTATACACCCACGTAGAATTGGAACATAATATTTTAGACTGAATTATAAAAGTACAGTGTACAACAATTAACAGTTAAAAACATTGCCAATAATAGATAAGTAAGGTTCAATAATGATATCGATACCTATCTTAAATATATGTATTCGTCAACCTATTGAATTAGTATATATTTCCCTCATACATAGATGTTATAGCAAATTATTAGTAACATGTGAACGTATTAATTTTCATTTGCGTTAAATATTATAACTATTGGCATTTATATACGAATTCAGTAATTCAAATTGAGTAGGTAAGGACCAAGGTACTATATCTTAACATATTTAACTGTCAATGGAATATTGTAGAATATACAGGTTTACCTCATACGACCCGGGTCACATCAAAGACTTTAAACATGGTAGTAAAGGCTTTTCCTCCTTGTCGCTCAGTGCTATTAGGTTATCAGCACGACTGACTCGCTGGTATCACGACACGCTGTGATAGAATATACAGTTTTACCTCATACGACCCGGGTCACATCAAAGACTTAAAACATGGTATTAAAGGTTTGTCCTCATTGTCGCTCAGGGTTATTAGATTATCAGCAAGACTGACTCGCTGGTATCACGACACGCAGTGATAGAATATATAGTTTGACCTAATACGACCCGGTCACATCAAAGACTTAAAACATGGTAGTAAAGGCTTTCCCTCCTTGGCACTTAGGGTTATTAAGTTATCAGCACAACTGACTCGCTGGTATCAGGACACGCAGTGATAGAATATACAGTTTTACCTAATACGACCTGGTCACATCAAAGACTTAAAACATGGTAGTAAAGGCTTTCACTCATTGTCGCTCAGTGCTATTGGGTTATCAGCACGACTGACTCGCTTGTATCAGAACACGCTGTGATAGAATATAAAGTTTAACCTCATACGACCCGGGTCACATCAACGACTTAAAACATGGTAGTAAGGCAGACCCCGCTCATCACCTATCTATTTACACATACAATGGTCTATTGAAGAAGTCATATGAGTTCATGAATAAGGCACAAACTGTATTTTGTGAACAGTATAGATCCAAATCATGCCAGTGCATCCTCTTATTCTGGTCAAGATCTACACTTTTCACATATTACTTACACAATTCTGATAGAAAACTCCGTCGCCGTGTGTAGATTATGATCAGACCGATCAGATGGACAAGGTGATCTGAACCCAACTTTTCAGAAATAACCTCTACCATTTATCATACACGGGCTCATATTTCCTCTCGTTAAGCAGTTCAGTCATGTGTTACTTATCATTTGGCAGCGGCGATAGCAAAGTGTTGCGATAAACACTTTTACACACATAACACCGAGCTCCTGTAGTGACGCGGGTTGTCAATCAACCCAAGGGTTATTAGTTCAGATCCCAGCACGATCAATATTCATTCTGGCGTTTGACAACAGTCAATGCGATATACATTATTTTAAATGACAAAAAGCAGCTATTAACAAGAGCGCCAAATGTCACAAAATACGCCCGTCCTGTTTATTTGAGACCAAGTATAGTGATAATGTGTTGTACATCAGCCAAACTTAGAGCGCGGACACTGTTAGTACAGTTTTGGCTATTTCGAGGGACGTAATTGTGTAGTGAGTAAGATAACGTTGTAAGTTATCAAAGGTAATTTCTATAATTAAAGGGCTATATCTCTTGATTGACTAAAGCGATATGGCTAGTTATCAAACGAGTCCGAGATATTATGCCAATATACATTCTGACCAAATTTGATGATGATTGGACAGACTTCAAAACTTATTGAGCTGACAAGACCAATTTTAGGTAATTTCTATAATTAAAAGGCGATAACTCTTGATTGACTATAACGATATGGCAAGTTATCAAACTTGTCTGATGTATTATGCCAATGAACATTCTGACTGAATTTGGGAATGATTGGACAAAGGCTTCTAAAGTGATTGAGCTGAGAAGACTAATTTTAGGTATTTTTTTATAATTAAAGGGCAATAACTCTCGATTGACTAGAGCAATATAGCTAGTCATCAAACTTCTCCGAGATATTATGCCAATACACATTCTGACTACATTTGGTGATGATTGAACAAAGGATTCTAAAGTTATTGAGCTGACAAGACGAATTTTGGGTAATTTCTATAATTAAAGGGCGATAACTCTTGATTGACTATAGTGATATAGCAAGTCATCAAACATGTCTGAGATATTATGCCAATAAACATTCTGACTAAATTTGAGGATGGTTTGACAAAGGCTTCTAAAGTTATTGAGCTCACAAAACTAATTTTAGGTATTTTTTATAATTAAAGGGCGATAACTCTCGATTGACTGGAGCAATATAGCTAGCTATCAAACATCTCCGAGATATTACGCCAATACACATTCTGACTACATTTGGTGATGATTGGATTCTAAAGTTATTGAGCTGACAAAACGAATTTTGGGTAATTTCTATAATTAAAGGGCGGTAACTCTTGATTGACTAAAGCGATATGGCTAGTTATCGAATTTATTCGAGATATTATCACAATACACATTCTGACAAAATTTGGTGATGATTGGACAAAGGCTTCTAGAGTTATTGAGCTGACAACACACTGGACGCCGCCCGTCCGCCCGCCCGTACGCCGCAGGTAAAACTATTATACGATCCGTTTTTTTCAAAACGGGCGTATAAAAAGTACAAATTGTCTTTTGTAAACAGTATAGATCCTAATCAGCCTGTGCATTTCATCATTCTGGTCAAGATCTTCACTTTTCACATATTACTTAGACAATTCTGATATAAAACACCGTCGCCTGAGTAGATTCCGATGAGACCGATCAGGTTGACAAGGTGATATGAACCCACAGAAATGACAACTTGTACCATTTCTCATACACGGGTTCATATATCCTCTCATTAAGCCGGGTTCTGACCAATGTTCAGTCATATGTTACTATGTTACTTACCATTCGGCAGCGGCGATAGTAAAATGTAAAAACACTTTTACACAAATACAACACCGAGCACCGGTAGTGACGCGGGTTGTCAATCAACCAAAGGGTTATAAGTTCAGACCCCAGCGCAGTCAATATTCATTCTGGCGTTTGGCAACAGTCAATGCGATACGCATCATGTGTCATTCTCTAAAATTAAATGTGAAAATCAGCCAGTTGCTTTGAAAGACTGTTTTGTGGAGAACTGGTGTTAAAAAGCGTAGAAATACACGAGTTGTGACTAGTCTCCGTGGTTTGGTTGAAAATTGTTAAAATGGCGTTAAATCCAAATCAAACAATCATAAATCTAAGGTTCCCCAGCTGTCTTTGAAAACACCGATACTATAAAGGAAAATGCTTTATAAGTAAATATAATCATTATAACGAAAATATTGTGGTAAACAGAATGGATTGCTCATTATGATAAATTTTTACTTAGGCCACAATGTTGTCAAAATCATTTGTTGCAGATACGTCGAAAGGCTGATGCATGTTGTAGGATAGGGTAAAAATAACAAAGCACTCCTATAATAGAAGTATTGTTGAAAGAAAACTGGACGTAAACATATCTAAACACCACCGATTTTCCACTGGTGGTTATACCGGTATTTCCATTGCAGCAGGATTTAGGGGAAAGTACAAGTACAATTAGAGTTCGATGAAAACTTCAGAGACCTAAAATAAAACTGCAGAGTGTCTTTTATTAATCAGAAATTAATGCAATAAACACTCTATACTTTAATGAACAGAAAATATTAGTGTCCTCACTGGATACATGTTCGATACATTTTGTAATATCTTATTGGGAATACACATAAACAAAGTCTAAAACTTAACACAAGTAATTTGGACATGAATTAAAAAAGTGTTATGAAAATAGCCGATACGCCTGTTCCATTCTCTGTAGAGTTTTTATTATTTAAAATGCAGAGAACTCTCTTTACTTCATCGATTAAAAAATAATATGAATTATGGCAAAGCCTCTGAAAAATTCGGGAAATGCATTCAGTCCCAACAGTTTTAATCCCCTACTCAAAAGATTGATAAGCTGTTGTGCAATAACGCATTTACTTTTTGCTAAATTTAATATGAAAAAGGCGAAGCCTTGTCACGAGCACAGCTCCTATAATGGGTCTAAGCTGTAGGTATATGACTACCATGATTAAGGAATATGTTACAAGCTGTCGGAGCTGGGACCGTTATTGTACACTATCCCTACTTTATCTTTTGGTGCAAAGTCAAATCATCAAACATTTAAACATTCACTTCATCACATAAGCAATCACATATATAATACAGTAAAGTCAAACATAGTAATAGTCTTAACAAGATATCCTTCAATTTGGCCTTGTGACATAGTTTCAGACAGGTTTATAGCAATGTTCAAAACAACCATCTGTCAAAGTTTCAACATGCTAACATTAAATGAAGAGCTTTCAGAGTGTTAACAACATTTTCCTTAAATATAGTCTATGTTTGATCTGAAATGACACATATTTGAACTTGGCCTAGCTATCCTCAGGACAAACATTTTGACAAAGTTTCAAAATACTGAAGCAAACATTGAGGTCAAGAGTGTTTACAAGATTGTTCTCAAATGTTTCCTAGTTACCTTGTTTTTTTTTTTATCCAACATGATCTTTAATTGAATTTAGCCTAGATTGGACCATAACACCAGTTATAACAAAATGTCAATATGCTAAAATTAAAAATGCAGCATTCAAAATGTCTGATTGTTTACAAAATGTGCCTTCAATTTGCTCATGTGACCTAATTTTTGACCCACCATGACCCTTTTTTTACTAGGCCTATGTATTGTCAAGACAAACATTCTGACAAAGTTTCAAGCTGCTGAAGTAAAAGTGTGGTTTCTAGACAGTAAACACGATTTTCCTTCAGATTGGTGAAGTGACCTAGTTTATGACCGGATATGACCCAAAAATTGAACTTAGCCTTTCTCCAAAATGACATCAAGACCATAATTCTTACAAAATTTTAACATGCTAAAGATAAATATGCAGCCTCCAGTGTTAACAAGATTTTCCTTCAATTTGAACTTATGACCCAGTTTTTGACCTCATATGACCAAGTTAAATAAGGCCTCCAGAGTGTTTACGATATATATTTTCCATCAAATTGACATTGTGACCTAAATTTTCACCTCACAGGGCCAAGATTTGTTGGAGATGAACTACTGCTAAACTTGCATTCATATTGGATGTTGTAAAATGTTGCCTGTAGAGTGTTCACAAGGCAATTGATGATGGCGTGTGAACGAAGGACATCAGACAAACTGTGATCATGAAAAACACAAACTGTGCAATCAAAGAACAGGACTTTATTTGAATTTGATATATACTTATCTGTTTATAAACATTACCTTGTATTAATCCATTAATATGATATGTAATCAGCTGAATTTCTTCTCCAGTCATCCTCAAAACAGCTGTAATTCCACCATTGTATGCATTGCTCTCAATCTATTCCCTTGTTTAATGTTGATGCAGGAAGTTATATTATCCCACAGTTAAAGATGCATGCAATTTTCATTGTTTTGACAGGCATGAATGACCAAAGGGTATATCACTAACTGCCTATTATATATGAACTTCCTCTCCCATTTTCGACATAACAGCTGTGATTCCATGATTGTACAGGTTGCTCTCAATCCATTTACTGTTTTGATGTGTATGCAGGAAAGAATATTACCCCACAGTCAAAGATGCATGCATTTTTCATTGTATTGACAGGTACCAATGACCAAAGGGTATATCACTAACTGCCTATATAGATATGAATTTCCTCTCCAGTAATCGCCATAAGAACTGTTATTCCATGATTATATGGGATGTTCTTAATCCATTCTGTGTTTTAAAATAAAACTTGATGCTAATATCAATAATCATTGACTGCTGTTTTAATACAAGACAATAACTGCAAATAAGAGTGACTTTTAATAAAATAAGATGATAAATGTCTTTAAATAAAATAAGATTATAAATTAATTAAAAAACAGATCTATGAGAATAAACATGTATATTAGTTATGTCAGAAAGCCAAGCTTTGGGCTCTGAGAATAATGTTCAAGTTTTGATTTAGATCAGGTTGTACCTCTGTGCAGTCTTATCTGCATTATTCATTTAAACCAATTACTTTAAACTTATCTATTTTAGCTTAAATCTTATTTTAATCACACTCCATGTCCTTGAGATACAACCAGTTCTTACGCCATTTGTGCAGAAAATCCCAGTCTTCACCGCTTCGAATTCAGTAAATATTTTGGGGATTTTCTATGCACCGCATTTGACTTTTGTTAGGCCAATATTTGGGCAGAGTTGCTTCTATGATTTTTTTTTCAAAGGGGCCAACTCCCCACTTATGTTCGGAAAAAAGGAGCCATTAAGGCCGTTTTCAACAAGTTTTCAGTCATATCACGGCGACCAGTTCACTTACTCATGCATTCTCTGGGTTTCCCACTCCAGTACACCGCACAACAGGCTGCTTTTCCACTTAGACTGTTAAACAGACCATTGGTGAAAGACGAATGACGCAGGTCACAATGACTTTTGTCAAACGTCAGAATTAATGTTGGTCGAGCTGGGATTCAAACTCACAACCCCTGGATTGACAGCCCGCTTCGCTACCGAAGCTCGGCCATTTATATATATGATAAAAGGTCAAATTAGTGACAATGTGCAATGTTACTTACATGAATCATGTTTTGCCGCAGGGTGGGTTCCTTTAGAGCATCGCAGTGATCCTGACCTACAATGTGCCTTGTTAAAATCCAATTTCGATAATTGGCACATCCTTTTTTACATGTAAAAATTATTTTTAATTTTGTTAAGAGCACACAGGAAAAGTCATGCCCATATAAATCCGTTTCGGCTCTTGAATTCACTGGGGACGTTTCATCTTGGGTTCGCTTAGTCTGAAAAGATGTTAGTTTTAACTAAATGGCCATTATTCAGAAATATCAATGTGTTTCACCACTAAAAAAATGGAGTGGATGTCATGCAGCAGAAACGTAATATATTGCGTCATAAAATGTGTCAACAATCTGCACTTGAGGACTTCCAAGAACACTTCTAAAAATAGATTTACTTTTTCTTCTTATATAAATGTGCGGTTTTAGTGGTCGCATGAATTCTGAATGGGGTATAATGGCTGTAGCGATTCCGAAATTTTAACCAGGTGCTCCTGTGTGATCAAGAACAGAATATTACCCTATACATACATTTAGACATACAGGAGCACGTCCCTGTGATTCAACTCTGTGTTGGTGTACTTGGGTAGAGACATAAATATACATGTCTCTGATTTGGGTCACAGGGTGTTTCGTGTAACCGCTATGTTCAGCCAATTATTGCATCGATCTTTGACAGTCCGAAGGAGTTTTTGTCAGAAGGACATACGACTTCAGCGAAGTCTGCGTAGAATTGAGGGTGAAACAAATTTACCCTTAATAGCATCTTAGTGAAACCAGACAGTGAAACCAAAATTGTCTATCGACAGAACATACGTCAATGAATACAACCCATCGTTGATTCTCAGATTCACACTACAGCTTGATTTTATACCAACGCCAAAATAAAACTTATGTTATTCAATGGGAAACGAGAGCGATAAAAAATCTTACCTGACGCAAAGAAACTCGCAGCCGATTACGTTATGGTTGTCAGCCGTTAATGTAAACAGCACAGTTGTTCTAGTTATCTCGGGTACCGGCTGAATATGACGTCACCGGATGTGGATAATTGTCGGTCATGGTTCCCTGCTATGTTCTATGTAATTTTACTTGGAATTTCACGAGCAGGGCCATAGTAAAATTTTGCACCCAATTTTCTTCCATACTGATTATAGGAAATTTCCTATAATGAAGGTAATACCTAAGAACGAGCTGCGCTCGTTATAATGGATACAGATGTCAATCGGGGGTTAAGAGTTCAAGTTCAAGCGGAGTCAACTTACTTCCCGAATGTCAAAGACTACTTTTACCAGTGAATTTGTAATTTTCCAAGGAGCTTGAAAACAGTATAGATCGGAGAATGAACATGAAGTTTGAGGGAATATCGCCAAAGCCATGATAAATGAATTAACATATACAATATGTTTATGTCTCTAGATGTATGCATCAACATTTTGAGAAGAAAAAATCTTTCTGCCAACTGATCTTGAAATCAGACAAATCAGATCTTGAAATCAGACAAGATTGCAGTTGCAACAAATAATTAATACATATCATGACTTGAATAATTGTATGGATGGTCACATATTAAAGGAAAATCAATGCTACGGTGTTGGTGTTATAACTTTGAAATTGAAAGTTTACGAGCAACTTCTTCCTTTGCTCATGCCATCTGAGGATAATATCTTTCAACCAATCAATATGATTTGAATATTTTTTATAGTGGGCTACATAAGCAACTTTCCTGCAAAATTATACAGAATTAAGAGAATGCCTTAACATGGTGTAACTTTACGTTTTTTCTGATGCAGCAGTTCCCAGAATTCAACACAGAATTTATTCTTTTGAACATTTTGAAAGAGGACACCAAACAAATATTTATGTGCAGTTCAGTTAAAATTGGTCAAGTAGTTTTAAAGCAGTTGTTGTTTAAAAAAATAGTTGCTGATGGATATTGCATGATGGATGGAGGATTATCACAAAAGCTCACGTTGCGGATGTTGTGCTTATGTCAGTTAATTGATTAAATTGTGTGTATTTAGCTACAGTGTAATTTTGTCCCCACTGAGATTTGAACTCAGAACTCCTAGCTAGACCAGGTGTTTTACCAGTTAAAACTATAAGGTCTCAATATGTAGCTAAACACATTATGTTTACACTCAAGATTGTCCTCAAAGAAAGTCACAGCTGGTTAATGCCTCATTTTCTTTACAAACAAAAGGAATTCCTAATAAATCAGAGCCTGTGATAGTTTAATTGTGGTTTAAAATGTCTTACAAATGATGTTTTTCTAAACATTGAATTGTTATCTTACAACAATATTTTATTCTAATTACTGTTTAGACTTATGCAACCTTTATAACATCTGACCTATTTACTATGTTAAACATGAGCAAAAGAAGTTTTTCAAATGCATTTACAAGGGAAAAAAGTAATGTTTATTTCAGGATTTAAATAATTTAATCAATATTTGAAGAGGATCACCAAAGGAACAATTCGGCCAAATTATTTCCAAATCATGCCACTATTTTCATAAATTGTGCACTTCCATTGTAAAGGGGACAACCATTAAGGAACCTTCTTATGAAGGTTGATTGCAATGGACCAAGTGGTTCAGGAGGAGACATTGTTTAACCTTTTCCCACTTTTGACATCACTGTCGCAAAGGGAGATAACGCTCATGATGAGAAATTTGGTAGACTGACACTGAAATTGCCTATTGTTATTTTTATGACTTATCGCACATTTTTATCACGAAAACATGGCGTCTCCCTGCGGGTTTCGTTTATAGATATCGTGCACCTGCTGTAATCTTGTTCTCTGGGAGACTTCACGTGACTTTTATTCTTTGGTAAGTAGCAGTATTGCATTTTTGTTATTTTAGGTATCTGGAATGTATACATGGAATGGCACGCGCCAAATCGGACAACATTGTATTTTATAATTACATTGTAAATAATTAATGGGCTTTTGACACTGTTCCTTTATCTCTTTCCCGCCTGCAGACGCGTTTGAATGCATTTGTAACAGACGACTTATAAAAAATATTGTGAAAGAGCTAAAAGTGTAATTTTCGTGTGAACTAACATTATTACGAAAAACAAGAGAGCCATAATGGCCTTAGTTACCAGAATTATGCAATGTACTGCAATGCAAAACACATCAAGACAATTATTCTGAATGCAACCTCCACAGTATTAACAAAACGTTCCTTCATTTGGCCTCAAGCCCTAATGATCTATATTTGTTTACCTGATAAGACCCATATTCCAACATGGACTAGATATCATCAAGACAACATTCTGATAAAGTTTAAACTTGCTCAAAGTAAAAATGCGGCCTCCGGAGTTTAAATATTTTCCTTTATTGACCTAGTTTCTGACCCATATGACCCATATTCAAACTTGATTTAGATATAATTCAGACACATATCTGACAAAATTTCAAGCTGCTGAAGCAAACAATGTGTTAACAAGACTTTCCTTCAAATTGGCCTAGTTACCTAGTTTTTGTGCCTACATGACCCATATTCGAACTTGGCTTAGATATTATTTAGATAAACATTCTGATCAAATGTCAAGCTAATGTAGCAAAAAAATGTGTATTCTACAGAGTTAACAAGATTTTCCTTCAAGTTGGCCTATTGACCTAGTTTCTGACCCAATATGACCCATATTTGGGCTTGACCTAGATTTCTTTAAGAAAAACATTCTGGAAAAATTTCAAACTGCTCAAGCAAAAATCACGGCCTATGAAGTGTTAACAAGATTTTCCTTCAATTTGACCAAGTGACCTACTTTTTAACCCTACATGACCCATGTTTGATATTGACTTATATATCATTAAGACAAACATTCTAATAAAGTTTCAACATGCTCAAGTTGAAAATGTGGCATCCAGAGTCTTAACAATATTTCCCTTTCAATTTGACATAGTGACCTAGTTTTTGAACTCATATGGTCCAGTTTCAAACTTGTTCAATATTTGATCGAGATAAGTGTTCTGATAAACTTTCATGCATATCAGATGCAAAAATTAGCCTGTAGAGTGTTAACAATGACAAATGTTGACGACGCACGACGGACGGACGCCGGACCAAATGTGATCACAATAGCTCACCTTACACTTTGTGCACAGGTGAGCTAAAAAGAAATAAACAAAATGGAATAGTATGAAATATGTGTTTCTATTCGCCATAAAAGTCGACAGCAATACTACGTCCGAACCAACAGTTTTAATATACCGTACTTTACTAACAAAGTGATATAGACTCACGCCATTTTACAGTAAACAACGGGTAATGTCCATCTTGTGGTTGCAAAAGCCTTTAATTGCCTTAGGCAGCGGAAGAGTTAAGGTGTAACAATCCATTATATAACTCACAGCAGTCGGTTTCATCTTCCCCATCGTAACAGTTCAATACTCCATCACACTGTCCACCTATGTAAATCCTGATTTCGTCATTTCATACAAAATATTCCAACTCATTATCTAAAAATAGCACGCACGGATATATACACAGTAAGTTTGGTTCACGGCGTACTTTAGTTAATTAGTACATCTGGCATGAACCAACAATGTAGTCTGGTACCCGGTGTACTATAGTAAATAAGTACATCTGGCATGAACCGACAATGTAGTCTGTCTCTATATTGTATACATGTAGTGTTACCTGCCCTGTCCATAACGTTATCCGATCAGGTGTACACTAATGATGTTGGTGGCGCCCTTTGGACACGGTGCAGCTAGCAAATTGTATCGAGACAGCCAGTTATTATGAACCAAATCTTTAAGTAACCGCCTCGGTTATGTAGTGGAAGAGCATTTGCGAGGGCAGCTATTACTATCATTTTTAAAGTGTTTGCTATGACCAGGCCCGGAATCAAACACGTGACCTCCCGCACCCAAGGCGGACGCTCTACTACTACAACACCGAGGCGGTAACATGATATCGATCTTAGAATGTACTTTGAAGTTAACATAATTGACCGTCGTGATATAGTTAATCAATGCTGAAAACAGCCTTAACCCTTTCCCTCATATAGACGCTTTCTAACGCCTCTGCAGCAGGCGGCTTTTTGAAAACATAGTGACAAAAGAAGAAATTGGACAAAACGACGATTTCTTCTTTTACCACAATGTTTTCCACTTTTTGTCATAGGTTATCCATTCACTTATAGAGATTTTCTATGTTTTGACAAAATATGTTTAAAGTCGTCTGCTGCAGAATTGTCGTATGTGAGAAAGGGTTAAGCTCAAATCGATCTAGCATGATCACACATAAAAGAAATATTATCCTTTTTATTTGTTGTTAAGAAGACACAAGCCTTTTTCAACACCATTTCAGTTATATCACGGCAACAGAAAATTAATTCATGATCCCTTGGTTAAACAAACAAATTGTAGGCTGGGAACTACACGTACATAAAGCGACCGCCTCGGTGGTTTAGTGGCATACAATCTGCCTCGGTGCAGGAACTCGCGGGTTCGATATCCGACCTGGTCATACTATATACTTTAAACATGGTAAAAATGACATTACTTTCTATGCGCTCAGGAGTGTGAGTTTAGCTTTATGACTGATACAATAGTGTCAGAATAAAAAGATCAGAAGTATTAATGAGTATTGGTACCTTACGAGGTGTGATTCAAAAACTACTTTTGTATTAAGTGTATTGGTGAACTTCATACCATATATATGGGGCACATGAAACGTCATGATATAACTATAAAAAGTGTTCAAAGCTTCGAGAAACAATATACAAAAAAAAAAACAGTATATACTTACTGATAGTTATGTAATCAGAGGAGGAATATATACCATACATATCAGTAACAATGTGGTTATCCAAGGGTTCAACTGAGAATTTCGTTAATATTCAAACACCATATACGAGATTGGACCGGAGAAATACCTTTCCTGCAACAAAAATAAAGAGCAATGGACTTGCGATAACTTGAATGTGTTAATTCGACTAAATCGCTTTAACTCAAACCAGTTCCTGGAACTTATCTGTCATTTGAAATCAGTGTAACAGCTGTTCGGATTGTTGTTGTGCGGTTTTCTTGATATGACCGTATCACAGACAGGCTTTTCCTAATAAACATCTACTTATAGAGCAACAGTTAGTTCACCATTCAATTTCATCTTTTCCTCTCAACATTCTATAACAGAATACAAGTTTTTGCAATTGTGTATGCCTAGTTTGTTTCTAAGTTTTGTTTGATTTATCCAAAGTTGGAAAATATTCTCTCATTGGAAGCAGAACTTGCTGGCATGCAAATAAATTTTAGTTTCCTGGTTAACTGACAAAATAAGGGATTAAATACTGTAAGTTTTTCTGCACTCTTCCACCAAACAGTTGGTGAAACATTCATTGTTGTAGACTCATTTGTTAATGACTTCATTAAATCAGGCACAAGTTCTACACAAACATAAGCACAAATACGGGAAAAAGTACAAACTGGCTTGTTTGAACATGATTGTAAATCTAGATCAACGTATCCGTACAGTCTATCAAGATCTAGACTTTCCATTTAATATTGACATAACCATCTTATGCGCTTCTGTCAACTTGTGTAAGTTCTGATAAGACAGAGGTGAATTACATGTTTATCTGAACATACACTGTTCAAAAATGACAACTTAAACCTTTTCTATGGCTGATATGATATTTCTACAGGCGGAAAAATATTGTCAATTTAAGTTAAGATGTAACAGTAATAAACGTTGATCACTAACGTTTATTTCTAGTTGTATTAAAATGGTATTTGGTACAAATTTGGATGTTACATTGATAAACACTTGCAATTATTCTAGTTGTAAATTGAAATTGGTACAAGTAACAAAATATGATCTTACAGTAATAAACTTCAAACACTTATGATTATTTCTAGTTGTAAATGGAATTTGCTATAAATTTAAATGTTGCAGTAAAATATAACAAACACTTACGTTCATTTCTAGTTTTGAACGGGTTTTTTACACATATAGATGTAACAGTGCTAAACGTCAAACACTCACGCTTATAACTAGTTGTAAATGGTATTTGGTACAAATATATATATATATATATATATGTTACAGTAATAAACGCCAAACACTTACGTTCATTTCTAGTTGTAAACGGTATTTGGTACAATTATAGATGTAACAGTGTTTAACGTCAAACACCCACGTTTATTTCTAGTTGTAAACGGTATTTGGTACAAATATAGATGTAACAGTGATTAACGTCAAACACTCACGTTTATTTCTAGTTGTAAACGGTATTTGGTACAAATATAGATGTAACAGTGATAAACATCAAAGTCAAACGCTCACGTTTATTTTTAGTTAAGTTGTAAACGGTATTTGGTACATAATATCAACCTCTGGATTATCTTCAGGTAGGGCTTTAACTCTCTCACAGACACTTTGTAGTTGTATACATGTTCAATGCAACAAGTATATAATATACTGTGGTGTGTCTGAGAAAAGTAAGGAAACGTTTGAATTACTGCTACAGATTGTTTAACTACAGTAAAAAAATGATTGTTTAACTTACTAATAAAACAAGAGCTGTCGAAGGACAGCCCGCTCAACTATCCCACCGCTTATTTAAGTTACTGAGATAATGGACTATAATATGCAGGATAGAGTTATTTAACTTGATTATTTTAATAGGTGTGATGGTTAGGAAGGCAATTGAATGCATCAAGTAGTTAATAATATATGGACTCTTAATGTAGTTGCACCCAAACCTTTAACCATAATTTCTAAGTAAAAAACCGGCAACAATTTGCACCATATGCAGGATAGAGTTATCTTAATTGGTTGTGTTTATAGTTGTGAAATTGGGAAAGGTTGTATAAAGTTTCAATACAATGCCTAAAGTTGTTAATGAGATTACACTCTAAATGTTGTTGCAAAACTTAATCCAGAATTTATAAGTCCAGAAAGGGCCATAACTTGCATAAAATGCTGGATAGAGTTGTTTACATAGGTGTGATGATAGGGAAGGGCTGTATAAAGTTTCAATGCAATGCATGAAGTAGTTACTAAGATATGGTCTCTTAATGTAGTTGCATGCAAAACTTTAACCAGAATTTATAAGTCCAAAAAGGGCCATAACTTGAATAAAATGGAGGATAGAGTTATTTAACTTGAAAATCAACAAAGGTGTGATAGTTGGATAGGGTTGCATACAGTTTAAAAGCAATGCATGAAGTAAATACTAGGAGATTGACTCTTAATGTAGTTGCATGCAAAACTTTAACCAGAATTTCTAAGTAAAAAAAAGGTCATAATTTGCATAAAATGCCGGATAGAGTTATCTAACTTGATAATCTACACAGGTGTGATAGTTGGGTCTAAGGGTTGTTGAAAGTTTCAATGCAATGCATCAGGTAAATACAGAGATATGGATTCTTAATTTAGTTGCACGCAAAACTTTAACCAGAATATCTAAGTAAAAAAAGGCCCATAACTTGCATAAAATGCAGGATAGTTATCTAACTTGATAATCTACATAGGTGTGATGCTTTGGTAGGGTTGTATAAAGTTCCAATGCCATCAAGTAAATACTGAGATATGGACTCTTAATTTAGTTGCACGCAAAACTTTAACCAGAATTTCTAAGTCCAAAAAGGGCCATAACTTGCATAAAATGCTAGGATAGAGTTATCGTACTTGTTTGTTTACATAGGTATGATGGTTGGGAAGGTCTGTTAGAGTTTCAATGCAATGCATCTAGTAGTTACTAGGATATGGTCTCTTAATGTAGTCGCATGCAAAACTTTAACACGCCTACACCAGGGCGAGTAGTATACTGTATAGCTCTCATTATTCTTCGAATAGTCGAGCTAAAAACAACAGTATAATCACTAATATGCTAATTTACTTACTTAACACCTTATGAAAATGTGAAGCCACTTTATCACATCTTCACAAATGCTGTTTCTATTCTATAAATACTTATATACATGATACAAATCGAATATGCTTACTTACCATATATATGTAACATGTTCTAGAAGTCTTATAACTGCCACTTTGTCTGCATGAAGTGATTACGGTTACAAATTATGTATTGTCCTGAAAAAAGAAAATAAATCTCACAAAGAAATAGGTCATACATTTTATTAACATAAACAATTTCAATAATTCAAAATGTGATGGAAATAAAATGACTCTTCAATGATATAACATAAATATATCGTAGAACCTTCCAACTTCGTGATCTATCTTAGTACCTCACGTCATTATTTTCATCCTTTTCTCCAATTACTTTATATAAGCCGTCTTTTGAGAAGTGTGTTTAAATACTATTTTCTGATGTCTCAAGATTCATTTAGTACTTGACAATGTAGTTTATTTTAGTGCTTATGTTCACAAACTTAGGAGACCCGTAGATAAGAGTAAAACAATGAGTTTGTTGTGAATGTCGACTTTGCCAATTGTGTTTTAGACCATTCCTTTTGGTCAGTTGCCATAAAACTCTTGTTCCCAGTTTAGAGGAACCAGCCAAACATGTGATTAATAATTTATTACATGGCCAGTGCAGACGTGTGTTGACCTAGCCGGATGACTGAGACAAGACAAGACTCTCTAAGACCAAGCAAATGATAATATAATGCAGGTTATAGTGTTAGCTTCCTGTGAGTGAACACAACAAGTTGTTAGGACTGTAACGGAAATTGGTGAAATAACTATTAGGAAACAAAATCAACACAACCATAACAACCGAAAATAAAACATTACTTTTTAATTGATTTTTATAGTTATAAACAATAAATATATGGGTATAGATAATACGAGAAATCATCACTTATCTGATATTTCTAAAAGGTTCAGTGTCCAAATGTCTTGCTATCCGAAATTCATTATATCCGAATTGTCTTACTCTTGTGTAACTTGTGAAATTACCGTTTAAAAAACAAAACTACAAGAAACTAAACAAGCACGATGTAACCGGTCATTATAACAGTCTTTCCACGTAGCTTATATCCACTCGCATTAAGAATATATAATAGTAACGTTACAAGTCCGTTAAAGCACGCTTTTCAAGATCATCGTGAACATATCCAGTTAAAGAGCTAAGAAGGGAGGCAATCCTTACGACGTATTTGTCCTCTTTTCTATCATTCCATGCACGATATATGTTTTCTTTGGTTGTTTTGTTGTGTACATTTTAAATTGATGGTTTTGACATCTTTGCCATATGTAGCATATGTAAAGTGTAAGTGTAATGTTCTAGACTAATGAAAATGTATGTGTTTTTTCTCGTCAATGTATACAGGGACATAGATAAGATCTTATCTACGACCCTGATGTATACTAGTTCAGGTCCAAAAAGGCCAATTACCAGAAAGACCGAATCTTAACAAAGTGAATTAGGAGTTAACGAAGATAATTAATTGAATGTTTGTGAACACTTTTTATAATGGAGAATCTACATATTAATTTTTGGATCGGCGTGTAATTGGATCTCAGCGTGCTTTATCACAATGTTTCGATTTGACCCATACGACGTTCCCAAAATGCTTTCAAAACTTCGAGCTGTTATGTTTAGCATATCAATAAGAGTGATAATAAACCTGTGTTGTTTAACATCTCCACTTTCTACAATAGTTTAAAGTGATTGTTCCTTTTACCACAATGTTTCGATTTGACCCATACGACGTTCCAATACTGTTATTTATGCAGCGGTGTCAAAATGAATAATACTAGAAATACTAGTAAAATGCAAATAAAAAATCTCATGATCAAACTGAAATATTGTTGAAAACTGCTCGCTGGTATGGTATTTTACTCCACTTTTAAACTGTAGTTATATATCGCCGTTTTCTTTGTTGTGTACCATTTGCACTGGTATCTTTATTCAGAAATCAGCGAGTCAGTCGTTGTGATTCCCCAACAGTCCTTAGTACCAGGGAAGGGAGGCAAAGTCACAGCTACCATTTCTAACGTATTTGTATGACCCGGACGGGGATCAAACCCTCGACCTTATCAATATACCAAAGAAGCTGTTTTTTCCCGGATGAATAAACAATTCTATCACTAAATTCCAAAAAGACACAATTAACGTTCTAAAATCAATTGTTTCCGTGACGCCTTTAAAGTCGTCTGCAGCATATGTGTCAAATTGCGTCTGCATGTCGGAATACGTTTAATCCGTTTTGCATTATGAATGTGTTCCGAATTTAGCGAAATGATATATAAATGCAACCCTTTACCCGGGAAGAATGTTGAATGGTGCACTGATGCGGGAATTCCGGGAAAACATCATGTTCTGAACTCGATATTACAGAAAAAAACATTTAAAACGCCGTTTATCTCCAAAAAATAAACTAATATAAATGCATCCACCTATTAGCATAACATAGGAGAATATTCGAGGGAAAACAGAGGGTTAGCAATTATAATGTTTACGTTACCAGTGGCGTCATTATTTATTCTTTCTTTCCCAATATGCCTTCACCTGCTACATTCTCTAACATATTTTTTACCTATTTTAAACTATTATATTTATCTCTCAATCTAATTTTAGTCTCGTTTGTTTAAAATTTGAAAAGCCTTATCATGTAGAAACATATCAATTGTAACGTTTAAGATCGCTATATTTTGTTGTTCAATATGTAAGCCATTTCATACGTTTACTATGACAACATTTAGAAGTATGCAACTCACGTTTTATACAAATGTAGTATACATTATTTTTTTATAGTAATTCATATATTGTAAATATGAGTGTTCCAATAATTACATCATACGGTGAAGCAAATATCATATATTTCATATGATTATATTGTATTTTAGTTTGATGATTTGCAAAAGTATTAAAAGAACAAAAGAAAGTTCATCCATTATATAAGTTATACATGTATTACCTAAATGTTGCTCATCACATAGAACATGTAATGTTGATATTATCATTTATTAACTATGTTCATGCAACACGAAACATTGTAATGTTTACGTGTAATCACAATTCGTCCTTTCCGTCATGATTACTTGTCTAGTCACTGTTTGCAGATGCAATAAAACCCAATATCGCATTACTGGTTTTATATATATATCTGAGAAAAAAATGCAATTAAGAAACTCTTGTTTCATTTAACTCGTTCAATAATAGCTAAATAATATAAGCAGCCGCGCCACACGAGTAGGGGTTCAACATATAACTTATCTGCAGCAGACGATGTTGAAAGCATATTGGCGATACTATGGTGAATCTATACAAATGAAAGTAAAATTAGCAAACAGAGTTGAAAACATTGTGGCTAAAGTGGTCTGCTGTGGATGCGTCAACATGCGTATGCAAGTGAGAAAAGGGATGTGCCTAGAGCATTCATACAGTCTCATCAGACCCTTCACCGTCGGTTTGCATGTAAGACTACATGTATAAATATAAATACTATTTTCGCCGAATCTAGCGATTTTCGGGTCTTAATGCATCTGTGTACGGTGCATATTGATGTGAACATTTAGCATCCACGCAGTCTCATCAGAATCCTCGCTGTCGGTTTGCATGTTTGATGATGAATATAAATATTTTTTGAGCGACATCTACCAATTTAGGGTCTTACCGTCGGTTTGTATGTTAGAATATGACTGAACATGTTATTTTCGCCGCGTGTAGCTATTTTAGGGTTCCAATACATCTGTGTACAGTGAAGACTCAGACTAGCCTTGAACATCCACACAATCTCAACACAGTCTTCACCGTCGGTATGCACGTTAGAATAGGACAGAACATGGCATTTTCGCCGCCTTTAGCTACATTGTATTTTAGGGTTCCAATGCATCTGTTTACAGTGAACACTTAGACTCAGACGAGCCTTGAGCATCCACACAGTCTCACCTAAGACATAAACATGTAGGAATAAGAATGTTAAATAAATTGCTTTCTCGTCTAGCGACTTTGGAGGCGTTATGTATCTCCATACAGGGAGGTCTTCGTCGAGCCTTTAGCATTATTACAGTCGCAAACGAGCCTTGACTGTCCGTGTACAGGTAAGTAATTCCTAAAATAATATTTTGACACATAGCTACATGTATTGCTCCCTTAGTTATGCAAATGTGCCTATACTATATGATTCGGTTTCCTAGAATCAATTAGACCGTAACTCGCCCGAAGTTCTTCTTATCTTTCTTCTTCTTCTTCGTCTGAAGAGAGCGATCAGAAAATGGGCCCAGAGCGCATCAAGGTCGCCATAAGCGTGGTATAAGCGTTGTGGAAACGCCAGCCATCTTGGTGTGGTCGCCAAGATCGCCAACGATCGTCGAGTGACAGCGTGTGTTTTTAGCATGTTCAAAACAAACGTAAAGTTCGGCGATCTGACCTGGAACGCAGTGAGAACATCTCCATGAACGTATTACATGATCTGTACACGCGTTGTAAAGACGCTTCGAAAATGCTAACATTTGCAACGGTGACTTCATGGCGCCCTAACTCGCATGTCAAGTGTTTGCGAAGGCAAGTATAATAACCGCCCGTAATCATCCATGCATGTTCAGTATTCACTCATCAAGTATTGATACTCTCTATACCAAAAGTAAATAGGTATAGATCCCGTTTTAACCCCGCCCTACTCTGTCATACAATCTTAAGAAAATTCACACTAATTCATTTAACGTATTATCATCTACATGTTTAAACTAACTAATACCTATATGCTTAAGTAACATAGTCTTTACAAGAGGTCATGTTGCCCACTATTTTGCTCACCTGATTCAATATAACTTCAATTTAGAAACGATTTAGAAACGGACGACATTGAATCAATATGGATTGAAATCAATCTACCTACATGTAAACCATTTATTTTGAACTTTTTGTATCGTCCACCAGATAGTAAACAAGATTGGATTTATACTTTTGAATCTCAATTAGTTAGAATCGATCAATTGAATATTGAGGCGCATCTCTTAGGAGACTTCAATATCAGCTTTTCTATGCACGGGGATGTACCAAATTATGCCAATAAACTTTGGGGTGAAATTATATTGAGGTATGATTTGAATCAAATGATTAAATTGCCCACAAGAATTACGAAATCAAGTTCGACAATAATTGATCATATATACAGCACTCGATCTGATCTTATATCTGATGTACACGTGCCTGCGTTATGTATAAGCGATCACTTTCCAATATGTTTTACAAGAAATACCAATAAAATTAAACTGAAAAAATATCAACATCAAACTATAAAATATCGATGCTTTAAAACATTCTCAGAATCTCATTTTCTTACTGATCTCTCCAAATCGCATATAGAACTAGTTGAGTCTGTTTCAAATCCAAATGAAGCACTCGAAATGTTCTTTTCAGTATTAAACACCGTGCTCATAAAACATGCCCCAATAAAAGAAAAACGAGTAAAATATAGTTCACAACCAGCTTGGTTTAACTCCGATATAAAAGAAGCTATTCTTAAGCGTGATAATCTACACAAAAATAAACATTTTGATGCTTATAAAATACAAAGGAATAAAGTGTCATCGATGCTTAAACATAGCAAAAAGAATTTCTACAATGATGCCATTAAAGAAAACAAGAGCCCTAGTTATTTGTGGAACAATTTGAATAATATAACCTGCTCAAGTAAGAGCAGGCATGGCTTAACTATTCCTGATATTATAAAAGTTGAAAACTCCAATATATCAGGGTGTCCAAATATTTTAAATGAACTGAACAAACATTTTGTAAACATTTCTAATATCATTAAAAAAACTGCGCTCGTTATAGACCATTTCACAAAACTTCAACGTCATATCAATGCGACATTGACGTCAGACGTCACATTCGAAATAAAGCACATCAATACGTTTGAAGTCAAAAAGCATCTAGATAGCTTGAATGTTAAACAATCTGTAGGACTTGACGGTATTGGTCCAAGAATACTAAAATATTGCGGAGACTACATAACACCTGCTATATCGTCTATAATAAATAGCTGCATTGACAAAAATATTTTCCCTGAACTATTCAAGCATGCATGTGTTATTCCAATTCATAAGGGAGGAGACAAAAATGATCCCCATAATTACCGTCCCATATCAATTCTCCCAACTCTCTCTAAGATTTTTGAACGGCATATATCAAATCAGCTGCAGGATTATTTTCAAAGATATAATTTAATTCACGAATTTCAGTCAGGTTTTCGAAAGAATCACTCATGTCACACTGCGCTGACATACCTCATCGATTCTTGGTTAAAAGACATTGATTCTGGTAAATATATTGGAGCGGTTTTTCTAGACTTGCGCAAGGCTTTCGACTTAGTAGATCATAATATTTTACTGCATCAATTAAAACTATATCATTTTTCTGAAAATGCTGTAGCATTCCTCTCTTCATATCTATCAAATAGAAAACAGCTAGTTAAAGTAAAGAATGTAATGTCAAACAAGCTTCCAGTTACAAGCGGTGTTCCTCATGGTTCTATACTAGGTCCGCTTTTGTTCTTTCTTTACATCAATGATATATCACTTTCTTCTCATACTGGGAAAACAGATCTTTATGCGGACGATACCACTCTACATGAAGCTGGTAATGATATCAAAAACATCGAATCTAACCTGCGAGTTCGCTTATCATCTATCAATGACTGGTGTAGGATAAATAATATGGCGTTTCATCCTAATAAAACGAAATGCATGATTATTGGTTCCAAATATAAAATTAGAAAAGGCCACCAAATGAAACTAAGCATTGATAATTTACATATAGAAAATGTGACATCGCAAACAATCCTCGGAGTTATTGTAGATAATACACTCTCATGGGACCTACACGTGAACAGTGTACGTGCGAAAGTAAACTCTAAAATTAATCTTCTTAAAAGAATATCATTTTACGTATCCCATGATATGAAAGTACTATATTACAATGCGTATATTATGTCTACTTTTGACTATTGTTGTACATTATGGGGTGGGACTTTTAAAGTCCAAAATATGATATTTAAAACCCAGAAAAGAGTTGCTAGACTTATATTAAACAAACCTGTACAAACCAGTTCTAAATCAATGTTTTCTGAGTTGCAGTGGTTGACTTTTGAACAAAGATATTACTATTATATTGCTTTATTGGTATTTAAAAGTAAACATAACCTTACACCAAGTTACATTTGTAACCTTGTGTCCTTTGCAAACAACGAACATTACAATTTACGTTCTGCTAGTAAAAATAATTTGAATGTCATGAAATTTAAAACAAATAACTTGAAAACAAGCTTTACCCATAGCAGTGCTAAAATCTGGAACAGTCTGCCTTCAAATATTAAGAATATTACTAAGTTACAAACTTTTAAATACCAGTGTAAAAAGCACTTACTTAACATATCGAAGTTATAAGAAAAGTATTTACAACATTGTTCTCATTTGTTTCAATTTATATATGCTTATGGATACATATATGTTCTGTATGAATGCTGAAATGTGTGATATAATGTTGTTTTTAAAATCTATATTTACTATTTACTTTAACATGATGGTGCTTGTCGTATAATTGAATGAATGATTTGTTAAAAATGTGATTTGTTACAGAAGACCACATTGTAAATATGACTTTTTACATTTGTTAATTTGTATAAAATGCATAATGTGTTATCTTCTTAAAATAAAGAATTTATTATTATTATTATTATTAATTTATTTAAAACGAGCTTCTACCATTCTATTCAACGGATCGAACTAAATTAAACATTATTGGATAAAATCGCCTGGTCAGGGTTCAAATGTGCTGGTCCTGAAAGTCGCAGTGTGTGTGCCCATAAATGTAGTTGTTAATTGATCGACACAACAAATAATAACAAAGTGCAACAATACAGTCAGGGCTTTAGTACAGCCTGGAAGTGGAGGCTCAGATTTCATATAGTTGTCGCAACAATAGCATTGGTGCTGTGGTAGAGTGTCGGCCTCTCTCACCAAAGGCCCCAAGTTCGAATCCGTTGATGAGCTGGATCTGCCGCTACGATTTTTTTTAGAAAAGCCGAAGCACACATGGAGCGTGACCAATATACTCGACAGCTGGAAGTTTGTTTCGCAATCGATGGACAATAACACAGTTTATGTACAGTTTCAATGGTGTAGTGGTTAGACTACCAGAGCCGGGAACCATGAATGCATGATTAGCTCATATCGGAATTGTTATAAAATTCGAAAGTGGTGGTGTGTTATATGTTGTTTTTATGAGGGATGCGTGGATGGGATAATATCAATTCTCGTTGACTACTGGGTTTTAACATCTAGTATGTAATAGCCCGATCGCATTGGACCAAATGCCATTCCGTTTGCTTTTCGTATTCGAAAGTGGTGTGATTTTTTAAACTGGCCGAATATCGCTCCGAATGTGTTTTCCCTAATATGTTTTCCCTAAATGTATCACCGCATGCTTTTTGTTTGCTTTCCGAATGTTTTCCGTATGGTTCAGAATGGATCGAATATTTCCCACATGTTGACTTCGAAAGGTTTTCTTTCCGAACGCCTTCCGTATGCTTTCCAAATGCTTTCAGAACACGGCGAATCGACATAGAATGAACCGAAGTCTTTCCGCATGCAATCTGAAAGCGTTCGGAAAGGGTTCGTCTTGTTTTATGTCCATTCGGAGTGTTTTGAGAGCATACGGAACATACTGTGCATTCTAGATTTTTTTTTGGGGGGGGGGGGGGGGGGCGATCACATTTGGCCGAATGCCATTCCGTTTGCTTTACGAATAGGAATTTGGGTTCCGTACGGATGCATACGGAACGGCATTCGGTAGCTCTAAAGATTTGCTGTGCATGTTTAAAATAACATTTTCCGAACTGCTCGTACACTTCCAGAATACACAGTATGTTCCGTATGCTTTCAGAACAACCCGAATGAACATAGAACATGATGAATGCTTTCCGAACGTTTTCAGTATCCTTTCCGTATTTGTTTTCATTTATGACTCCGAACGTATAACGAATAGCCACAACCCTTCCAGTATTCTTTCAAAGTCAATGCGACATGCGTCATTCTTCTTCCACTAATGAGCTAAGTCTATGTGGAAAAGCAGTCAGTTGCTTGGGAAGATTGTTGTGTGGAGTACTGGTGTGAGAAAACCAGGAAATGCATGAGTAGGTGAACTGGCCGCCGTGATATAACTGAGAAATTGTTAAAAACGGCGTTAAACCCCAATCAATCAATCAATCCAGTATTGTTTCAGAACATTTTCCGAACTGCTCTAACACTTCCAGATGTTCCGAATGCTTTCAAAATACCCCGAATGAACATAGAACATGACGAACCCTTTCCAAACGCATTCAGAATGCCGTTTAAGTCTTTCCGAATGCCGGTTAAGTCCGCAAACTTCCTATACATACGGGAGCTTCTGTCAATACAATTCATATGTCATTGAAAGAGAGGACGAGGTCCACAATGTAATCACCGGCGAGTGGATAGATGGAAGAGACCTCCCAGACATTACTCGCCACTTGGGCGCCAACCGTGACACCCTAACTGCCAAGTACCAGAGGGATATACTGAAGGCGTACTACAAGTATGATGCAGGTGCTGTTGCTTGGCAGGAGAGGATGATCCATTCGGGGTGTTCGGAAAACATACGAAACCCAGCACCTCCAAAGTTTCATTCCGAATGCACCAAGAACTAGACGCATGTTTCCCGAACATTTTTTAGTACATGCCATATGCTCCTAGAATGCTTAATTATTCAGAATTAAGTAGGAGCATTCATGCAAACAATAAACATAAATAGTATCCAAGGTATCCATTACATTTTATTCAAAGTTGATATATCTATATACATGTATAAGTACGTATAATACACAAAAGATAAATCTGCGCCGTCTGACCAGTCCGTAAACTAATTATTGTTTAATTCAACTTTGTTATCTTGCCTTTCCAAAAAAATTGACAAATCCATTAAAAACAAATTGTTAAACCAAAACCACACGACAACAGCGGTATTGTTAAAAGAGAATCATAATTAAAGTATTCTGGCAACAAAAAGTTATTAAACTAAAATCGGGACAAATAAATTCTAATGGTCTAGATATTCGAAAGTGTATGTAAGTATGGTAGTTGTCATCTCATATCTATCATTTCATGTGAGTCGTAGTCGTATCATTCACACTTAATGTAACACAATAAAACTGTTTTGTAGAGGCAAATAGTGAAACGAACAAACGATTCACTAAATTTGGTCAAGCTTTCACAGGAAACGCCGTGATATTACTGCAGAATAATTGAAAGTGGAGTAAAACGACATGCAATAAATCAATCTTAACATCACGTTTAGCTTTAGATAATTTCGTGTTCTTTTAAATTAACCCTTTTTAATATACAAACACTTTCTGAGGCCTCTGCACGGACGAATGTTGACAATATAGCGACAAAAGAAGACATTGTTCATATGATGAGCAATTCATCCTATTGTCATAATGCTTCCAACTCTATTCAATAATTACACTTTCATTTACAATGGTTTTCCATATTTTTCCAAGATGTTTTCAAAGCCATCCCCTTCAGATTGTATTATGTGGGACAGGGTTACACAGAGCTATCTCATCACAATTCCCTATTTAACATATGCAATCGGAAGAGTTGATACTAACGATAATCGTCTGACTGATATAAAACATAAAGCAAATCTATGGAAAATCTCTTTAAGTGAAGTTAAACATATTGTGGCAGAAGTTAAAGCTCATGATGAGCAATTGCTCCTTTTGTCACATTATGGTCTGTCAATCCAGGGGTTGTGAGTTCGAAAGCCGGCTCGGCCAACATTCTTTCCGTCGTTTGACAAAAGTCATTGTGACAAGCGTCACTCGTATTCTACCAATGGTCAAACAGTCTATGTGGAAACGCTGCCAGTTGCTTGGAAAGATCGTTGTGTGTATTACTGGTGTGACAAAGCCAGGACACACATGAATAGGTGAACTGGCTGCCGTGATATGACAGAAAAATTGTTGAAAACAGCGTTAAAGACCAATCAATTAATCTGACTGATATATTGCTCATGAATAGCCACACAATTAGTTCTACCCTCCGTTTCGCAAATACAACAAATTTGCAGCAGACGAAATTGAAAAAAACATTGAAAATCTTTTTAACAGAAACTTTTAAATAAAGTTTAAAATATTTTGGCAGATGAAGTAATAGCTCATAATGAGCAATTGCTTCCTTTGTCACAATGTTTTTAAAATATGTCTGTTGCGGATGCGTCAGAATGCATCGTCATTATAAGACCTAAAATGTATGTTTATTCAAGTTTGTAGACGCTCAATCGGCCAACTGTTAAACCATTACTGACATACAGTCTTGTGTCTGTTTTGTTATATAACACTGTCTGTGGCCATATTAACCCATCTTTCCCCTCTAATACAATACGTACGGGTGTACACGTTGGTGTTGTCTGATGTATGTTTACTCAAGTTTGTAGACTTGCAACAGGTCACCTGATGAATTATTACTGACATACAGAGTTTTGTCTGTGTTGTTATATAACACTGTCCGTGGACCTAGTAACCCATTTTTCTCGTCTACTACAATACGTACGGATGTACACGTCGGTGATATCTGATGTATGTTTACTCAAGTGAGTAGACTTTCAACAGGTCACCTGATATAGAATGATTACTGACATACAGTGTTTTGTCTGTGTTGTTATATAACACTGTCCGTGGACCTAGTAACCCATCTTTCTCCTCTACTACAATACATACGGGTGTACACGTCGGTGTTATCTGATGTATGTTTACTAAAGTTTGTAAACGTGCAACAGATCACCTGAAGAATAACTACTGACATACAGTGTTTTGTCTGTATTGTTATATAACACTGTCTGTGGATATGTTACCCCATCTTTCTCCTCTTATACGATACGTACGGGTGTACACGTCGGTGTTATCTGATGTATGTTTACTCAAGTTTGTATACGTGCAACAGGTCACTTGATATACAATGATTACTGACATACAGTGTTTTGTCTGTGTTGTTATATAACACTGTCCATGGATGGTGTAACCCATATTTCACCTCTACTACAATACGTACGGGTATACACGTCGGTGTTATCTGATGTATGTTTACTCAAGTTTGTAGACTTTCAACAGGTCACTTGATGAATTATTACTGACATACAGTGTTTTGACTGTGTTGTTATATAACACTGTCTGTGGACATATTAACACATCTTTCCACTCTACTACACTACGTACGGATGTACACGTCGGTGTTATCTGATGTATGGACCTCCAACCCACCACATAAATACTATCATCATCACCCAGAGTCAGACCTGCTGGTCCACTCAACTTGTCATGTTTATATATATTACACACTTTACCGTCCATATTCAAACTTGTTACTGTGTTCTGTATATAGTCTGAAACATACATTGTATCCCCGTCTCTATTCACTGTAATGTACCATGGACTACTAAATAGTTTCTGTCCTTTATCATTGTGTTTGAATGTTTGAAGAACTTTTCCCTCATTATTAAGAATTTTCACCAACGGATGTTTCCTATCAAACGTAACAAATAATTTGCCTTTTCTATATGTAATTCCCGAACAACCTGACTCCATTGGTACCTTTTTTACTACTGATAATTTTCCATCATAACGTAGAAACACTAAGTTTGTGTTGCAGGTCACCACCAGAGTTGCCGTACCCGTACATGTTATATCCCATAGTTGATCACCAAGTTGGATGTAACATGTAATGGTGTCTGATCGTAAGTCAACGACTTTAATAGACGCATTAAAATGGTCCGCTACTGCTAAAAGGTCACTGGACATCAACACACATCCTGTTATACAGACTCCTTCTGTTTCCGTTTTGTGTTTCATCTTAATGTCCTTCATGAACTTGACTTTTGTTGGTTTAAAGATGTCTGTCTTCGTGGTTTTCTCTTCATTTTGAGTTTGCTGCTCTTCTCCTCTTTTCTCTTTTTTTCTGATACTTAACGTACCAATGGTAGGATTTTTTTCATTCATTAGTCTTACTTCTGTCTGTTCTGTTTTCGTGGTTGTTCTGTCTCCTTCATTTTTCATCTTCAACGATCCAAGTTTACTTGGCGAATTAAGTGTGTTCAGTATGTATTCATTGCGTGAAAATACATAACTTCTCGAGATGTTTTCTTGTAACATGTTCCGTGCTTTGTCATTGTACTCTTTGACCCGAGTTCGAGCTTTCTTGGCTGAAATGAATAGCGTTTGGTTTTGTTTACATTTTTCAAGAAGTCCTAGAGTGGATGACATTTCCGATATATCTACCAGAAGCTTGTCGTATAGTGTATCTACGGATTCGATAGCTGTTATATCTTCATTTTGTATCTGCTCAGCTTGCTGCATTAGTTCATATTCTAATGCATCGATTTTCGAATTTATTTCGCTTCTAAATAATTGAATATCGGTTTTTAGTTGACTGAAACAATTGTTTACATCAATCGAGTCATTTTCCGTTTTGTTCTTATATTCTTCAAGTTGTTTTTCAGTATCCTTTATCTGCTTTAATAGTGATTTATATTCTTGACTGGAGCTGAATCCCGTCGCCAAGTCATCGATGTATTTGACACCGCATTGGACATGATATAGAGTAACGCACACAGAACAGCTAAATGTGTCATGCTTATCACAGAAATACTTTATTGATTTCCCATCATGCGTAGCACAGAACTTGTCTTGAACATTTGATATTTTCTTTCTTGGCATTTCGTCTCTATCAAGAAGCTGATGTTGTCTGGAGGCCTTATATTTTCTGTGATTTCTTGTACAAGTGTCACATAGGAATTCGTCGCAATTAGTGCAATAAAACTGGGCATTTTCATTTACATCATCTATAAGGCAAGGATCGCAGGAAATACCAGTATCGCAGTCCTCACTCAGGGCTTGTCCTTTTTCAGATACCTCCATCGTTGATTTTCAAACTGAAAATAAATAGTTTTTCTAAAAAAGGCAGGGTTGTCGCTTCCGTATGACAAAATGAAATCATGTCTAAACAATCTGGAAGTAATTGTTATCTTAGTCAAATAAATCGAAACGACAGGCGTTAACTATTAATTTGTTTTCGGGTATTTGAAAAGTCATGACCTTAACATAGTCTTATCTGATAAGTTATAGATAATTATTTAGAATGTCATTGGAAGTGTTACGATTGACTACATGGTGAGTGTCTATTCTCAAGGTAACCTTATTTATTATCAGCCATGTTTTTCATTTTCATTTAAATTATTCAATTATCAAAAGTAATCTTTAAAAGCCGAGCTTCTGAACGAATTAACTACACGGACATGCTAATACGTATTGCGAGCCCCGAAAGCTCAATTGTTAGCGACGCGGTTTGTCATTCCAGGGGTTCTGATATCGAAACTAAGGTGGCCAATACTCCTTTGAACTAAATTAAATGCAAAAAGCGTCATTTATCATCCATCAATCGGATAACGGTATATGGGGACAAGTAGCCGGTTGCTTGAATAGAATGCTGTATGGATGTTAACTTTCTTGCATATGTTGTCAACGGTATGCGAGACCCGCCGCTAGTGATTAATGAGTTAAATTGCGTGTTAATTAAACAAACGTTTAATGATCCAAAGTGTTCTATAAATAAAGTTTAACAATGATATATCGACCGGCGAATATTCAAAATATTTATTCATAAATTAGGTGAATCACTATTGATTTACAAAAGTGATTTGTCGAATAGTTAGTCGTAGAGGAACCTATTTGTGTAATGTTTCCTATGTTTGATAGTCATATGTATTTATTCACAATTTTAGATGTTTACATTGTGTTTACGCCACTTTCATCATGTTTGTAATTAAATCGTGGCGTTTTCCTGGTAAGTTACCAGTACCATTGATCGATTTATCCTAACACGAGCGAATCAGTTATAATGCTAATCCCACAATCTTAAGGGCCAAGGATGGAAAGCAACTAATGCCAAGTTTAAAATATTTGGTATGAACCGGTCGTGATCAAACCATCAACCTCCAACACCCGTGTCGGACTATCTAATAATACACCACTCAGGCAGTCCATATTCAGTGAATATGTATCCAACACACAGAATAGCCGTCAGAGACTGAGGCACCGTATCTTAATTAATAACAATGTCAATGATATATTGGACAGTTTATCATGTTACTCATACGCCATACAGTTGACGAATTTGTACGCTCAGACATATACTTATGACATTGTTTATAATTAATATTCCAAAAACACAATGTTTGTCGAGCTATCCTGGTTCAATATTTACACAGATGGTCTTTTGTAGAAATTTAACATTTCCTCTCAGTTAAGAAGCGTTCTTATGACGAAGGTTCAGTTAAATATTGGTACATAACTAACCGTTCGGCGGTGGCGAGAGTTAACTATTTAATTATCGCAATTTAACATTTCACACCTACATCACAGAATCACGGTAGCTTAATTGTGGTCGGTAGCGAATATGTCCTTCAATCCAGACATAGTAAGTTCGGACTAATGCTCTCTCAAAATGCTTTCTGGCGTTTAACAGACGTACATGCGATATGTGTCAGTCGTCATACACCAATTGGCTAACAGTTTATGTGAAAGAGCAGCCAGTTGATTTGCGTGGAGCACTGGCCTGAGAAAGCGAGCAAATATAATGGGATGTGAACTTGCCGCCATGACCTGGTTGAGTATTTGTTGAAAACGGCCTAAAACTACAATCAATCAATCGTACAATAATGGTGCTACTGATGACTTTGAAATCACAGAGAAAACATATGGAAAGGCTCCCTAAATGATCGTAAAAAGGTTAGTTAGAATCGAAAACACATAGACAACAGAAGGAGGTGCTCATCACGAGTAATTTCTCCATTTGACACAATATTTTCCAATGAAATCTAGTGCAGATGGTTGAAAAGGCGTGTGCATGTGGGCAAGGGTTAAGCTATATTGTAATAAATTGAAGAAGATAACTATTGAACTATTCGTGGCAAAATGTGAATTAGGCAATTATAAGCATGTTTTTTTCATTTGTCTATAAAGTGTTCAACCCTTTTCAATAATAATACTTTCATTCATAGAGATAAACTATAGTTGTGCCAATATATACGTTCAAACCTGTTAGCTCCAGATGTGTTGAAAGAACATTAAACAGCACGGTATTACGTAATATGTTATGTAGCTTATCAATACATAATACAGCACCGTATTACATACTATGTTATGCAGCTCATCAATACATAACACAGCACAGTATAACGTAATATGTTATGCAGTTTATCAATACATAACACAGCACAGTATTACGTAATACTTTATGCAGTTTATCAATACATAACACAGCACAGTATTACGTAATAGGTTATGCAGTATTTCAATATATAACACAGCACAGTATTACGTAATATGTTATGTAGTTTATCAATACATAACACAGCACAGTATTACGTAATATGTTATGCAGCTTATCAATACATAACACAGCACTGTATTACGTAATATGTTATGCAGCTTCTCAATACATAACACAGCACAGTATTACGTAATATATTATGCAGCTTATCATTACATAACACAGCAATGTATAACGTAATATGTTATACAGCTTATCAATACATAACACAGCACAGTATTACGTTATATGTTATGCAGCTTATCAATACATAACACAGCACTGTATAACGTAATATGTTATGCAGTTTATCAATACATAACACAACACAATATTACGTAATATGTTATGCAGTTTATCAATACATAACAAATCACTGTATAATGTGATAAGTTATACAGTTTATCAATACATAACACAGCACAGTATTACGTAATATGTTATGCAGCTTATCAATACATAACACAGCACAGTATTATGTAATATGTTATGCAGTTAATCAATACGTAACACAGCACTGTATTACGTAATATGTTATGCAGCTTATCAATACATAACACGCACAGTATTACGTAATAAGTTATACAGTTTATCAATATATAACACGTTATGTTATAGAACATATTTTTAGAGGTTCAGTTGCATGTGGGTTAAATTGTTATTTTTTTAAATAACTTTTTGTATATCTTCTCTACTTGTCTTGCTCTTTAGCCAGACTGCCAACAGTTCTTGGAGAGAGGAGATGGGGTATATTTATTAATGAGGCAACCGAAATAGCATTATTTGAATGCATCTTATTAAAACACAGACAGCCAAATACTATTTTATTAACCTATTGTCTGTTACAAATAACTACGATATCCGTCTTTAATGTTACCGCACTTATCTTAATTTCTGAAGTTGATATTAGCTGTCAACTTATAAGTACTTAACCAATTTCTGATGTATAAACCTTTCCCCCAAACGTGTCTGCAGTAGACATCTATTTAAAACATTATGTCAAAGAAGGAATTGCTCATAATGAGCAAAGATTAGATGTACCACAATGTGTTTACTATTTAATTATTATACTTTCATTTATAGAGATTTTCAATAGTATTGCATAGATGTATTCCAACACTTCTGCTGGTGAGTGGTTGTATTTAGGAAAGCGTTAAAACGCCTGTGCACATATGTGGACTATTAGTATTAAATGTTATTATTGAATAAACAATGGAACAAAAGGAGAAAATTCTCATTATGCCTATGAGCAATTTCTTTATTTGGCACTATCTGCTGCATCCGTGTCAGAATGCATGCAGCAGAGATACGCAAGTGGAAAAGGGTTAATGACTGCTTTGGCCGAAATCATTACATAAATAGATAAGGTTCTCTTATTCAATTTTGTAATATATTTAGAATAATATTTTAAGTATAACTTCATACTCAGATCGCCTCTGTGACGTAGTGGTTAGAGCGTCTGCATCGACAGAAAGAATATATGGACTCGACTCCCATTCGTGTCATATTAAAGACTTGAGAAATGAAACAAATAGTTTCCCACATTTGCGCTCAGTGATGTTGGGATAGCATTACGACTGACGCACTAGTAATTTACCAAGGAAACACCAATATATGATGAGTATGTTGATGGGTCGTATTGGATTGCCGTTATTAGCTTTTATAAACGGGCCTTGTTGCAATTCCATTACGTCTTGATACATTGACAGAATCGGGTTTACAAACGGAAATTTAATATGTAAACTCAACAGGTAGCATTCAATATGAGCCACCAATTGAAACGTTTATCGTTCAACGTCATATTTGTGTGAATTAAACATGAAGCAATTGAAACGTGTATCTTTCACCGTCATATTTGTGTGAATAAAACATGAAGCAATTGAAACATTGATATGTTACCGTCATATTTGTTTGAATTAAACATGAAACAATTGAAACGTCTATCTTTCACCGTCATATTTGTGTGAATTAAACATGAAGCAATTGGAACGTTTATTTTTCACCGTCATATTCGTATGAATAAACATGAAGCAATTGAAACGTGTATCTTTCACCGTCATATGCGTGTGAATTAAACATAAAACAATTGAAACGTTTATCTTTCATTGTCATATTTGTCTGAATTAAACATGAAGCAACTGGAATAATGTCACCATATGTTGAGATTGTGTAAAAAAAATATATATCCTGTCCTAATCCACAATGTAGAAGTGAAGATACGAGGGTGTCCATTATTTTTACGTGAATGAATATGACCTCTTACTATAACTGTCATCGAACATCCTACATGTATTCTTCCATTGCATTTTGTATTGATGATGTTTAAACTTAAGTATTCAAATGTATCTGAAATAAACAAAATGTTTGCAAATTAAAATTTTCTTGGTAGGCGTATCAATTCTTATCGCCTGACTTGGAGAAATATTATTATTCATATTCAACTGGCGTGAAACATTAATTTAAAAATACGAATGCAGTACTTACATATGCTGAACCTTTGGAACATTCCTTTTACTTTTGAATTTTGATAACACACACATAAACTGGACACACGTTATTCAACTTTTAAAGTTTTCTGAACATTGATGATCGCCCAGGGCGGATGTCTTAACAAGCGCATGCGCGAAGATAACATTTATAATTATAATATCCTCTATTTGTTTCGTATATGCTGGCTCCCCATGACGTTGCGATTATTATATATATATATATAACATTGAGGACCAGCCATATGTGCTACTAACTAAACTTTGAGTTAACTCTGTCGATGGTTGTCCACTCGTGACCTGGTCTGTTTGAACACACAATGATAACACGATAAAAGCAGTTGCGCCAAGGGAACGTGTACACAATATGATTTATACGCGGAGAACACATTTAATTAAACCGGGAGTAGACAGTGCAAGCGATTTAGCCTAATGAAATTAAATAGTATCTAACGGTTCTGTATAACGTCGTATTCGTGTAAGTCGCATATCGAATCATAAACAAAATCAACAAAGTCACACTGTTTGTTCAGCCACAAACATATGTTTCATTTCCAGCCCATGATACAATACACAATAATATATAATACAATCGATAAGTGACAACTACAATGTTAATTTTACGCACGTTTTAACGACTTATTTTATAATCTGAATCAATAGTTATTACCTGGAGATCCGAGCCCTGCTAGCTCAGTCGATAGCGACGAGGGCTGTCAATCCTGGGATCGTAACTTCGAATCCCGGTTCTGCAACTTTCTTTTCGACGTTTGACAAAAGTCAATACGACATGCGTCATTCGTCATCCAACAAGTGGCTAAGTCTATGCGGAAAAGCAGCCAGTTGTTTGGAAAGTATGTTGTGTGGAGTAATGGTGTGAGAAAACCAGGAAACATATGAAAAGGTGAACTGGCGGCCATGATATGACTTAGAAAATATTAAATACGAAGTTAAACCCCAATCAATCAATCAATCAATTAGTAACTGGGGCTATAGCCGAAAATACTTAATCGTGTTTTCTGATGACAAGTCTAAATAAACGAATGGTTATGACCGGTATAGTTATGTGTTCAAACATTCCAGATAGACGTAACAGCATCATATTAGGATATGTTGTTGACTCTTTATTGCGTTGAACTATCGATATCTGTCACTTTTATCATCGTCCTATTTTATAACATTAAATATCATATCTAATTGATATAACAGTCTTGTACGATTTCACCTATTTTGCTACCTTTCCACATATGTCTTCATTTTTCGTTGGGATATATTAAAAAGCTAAAACATTCAAGACAGATGAAACCATTTATTTTAACAACATGTAGTTAAATGTATATATAGAGTTAAGTATCGATTTTTTTACTAATATCAAAGTTCTAGTTTAGAACATTATAGCACCTAAATTCGGTTTTTCTTCTGTATATAACAGTCATGTACGATTTCACCTATTTTGCTACCTTTCCACATATGTCTTCATTTTTCGTTGTGATATATTAAAAAGCTAAACATTCAAGACAGACGAAACCATTTATTTTAACAACATGTAGTTAAATGTATATATAGAGTTAAGTATCGATTTTTTTTACTAATATCAAAGTTCTAGTTTAGAACATTATAGCACCTAAATTCGGTTCTTCTTCTGTATATAACAGTCATGTACGATTTCACCTATTTTGCTACCTTTCCACATATGTCTTCATTTTTCGTTGTGATATATTAAAAAGCTAAAACATTCAAGACAGACGAAATCATTTATTTTAACAACATGTAGTTAAATGTATATATAGAGTTAAGTATCGATTTTTTTACTAATATAAAAGTTCTAGTTTAGAACAGTATAGCACCTAAATTCGGTTCTTCTTCTGTTTACGTTTTAATAGAAAATAACAGAGTTCCGATTTTATTTACAAATGGATTGTATAAGAACCGAGCTACAGTCAATATGTAAACTGAGAATACACTTCTTATTAAAACATATATAAATATGATATCTAGTGCCAATATGTTGTATAATGTTGTCTTTGAATTAATGGATAGAGTATCGTAGGGTCTTAACTATGAGATTCTCTCATATACCCGACACAAATCCTGAGGATACTAACATATAAGTATTTTCCGTGATATAATACACTTCTTACTAAAACATATATATCTAAAATGTCTACCAACATGTTTTATAGTATTGTCTTTGAATTAACGGACACAGTATGGTAGGGTCTAAATAGTGTTGTCTTTGAATTGATGGACACAGTATGGTAGGGTCTAAATAATGTTGTCTTTGAATTGATGGACACAGTATGGTAGGGTCTAAATAGTGTTGTCTTTGAATTGATGGACACATAATGGTAGGGTCTAAATAGTGTTGTCTTTGAATAAATGGATATAGTATGGTAGGGTCTAAATAGTGTTGTATATGAATTAATGAACACATTATGTAGGGTCTAAATATTGTTGTCTTTGAATTAACGGACACAGTATGGTTAGGTCTAACTAGTGTTGTATATGAATTAATGGACGCAGTATGGTAGGGTCTAAATAGTGTTGTATATGAATTAATGGACACAGTATGGTATGGTCTAAATAATGTTGTCTTTGAATTAACGGGCACAGTATGTAAGGTCTAAATATTGTTGTCTTTGAATTAATGAACACAGTATGTTAGGGTCTAAATAGTGTTGTCTTTGAATTAATGGATATAGTATCGTAGGGTCTAAATAATGTTGTATATGAATTAATGAACACATTATGTAGGGTCTAAATATTGTTGTCTTTGAATTAACGGACACAGTATGTAAGATGTAAATAGTGTTGTCTTTTAATTAACGAACACAGTATTGTATGGTCTAAAAAGTGTTGTCTTTGAATTGATGGACACACACAGTATGGTAGGGTCTAAATAGTGTTGTCTTTGAATTGATGAACACAGTATGGTATGGTCTAAATAGTGTTGTCTTTGAATTAATCGACACAGTATGGTACGGTTTAAATTGTATTGTCTTTCAATTAATGAATATAATATCGTAGAGTCCTAACTATGACATTCTCCAATAAACTCACCCAAAGTGTCCTACAATCATTCATACTCCATTTTCACAATGTTTTCTAACGTCGTCTATTTCTTATATATTTTTTTTAAAATTAAGAGTTTAATTGTTGAAAACTTGTTTATGTTAAAAGTCGTCTGATTCAGAGTCTTTTGGAAGTTTCTTGGCACGCTTAAGACTCTTTGTTGCCCAATGTAATTCCAGATACAGATATATGCGGATTCCTACATAGATCAGTGTATACACAGGTCGCCGGGCCCCGGTATCGAATTCGGTAGCGAGGTGGGCAGTCAATCCAGGGGTTGTGAGTTCTAACCCCAGCTCGGCCAACAATATTTCCGACGTTTAACAAAAATCGCTGTGACAAGCGTCATTCGTCTTTCACCAATGGGATAACAGTCAATGTGGAAAAGCAGCCAGTTACTTGGAAAGTTTGTTGTGTTTAGTACTTGCGTGAGGGAAACCAGGAAACATATGAGTACGTGAACTGGACGCTGTGATATGACTGAACAATTATTGAAAATGGCGTTAAACCCAAATTAATCAATCAATTACACAGGTCTTGCGTGCTTTGTGTGCAGGTTTCTTTAGCTTTACACACATTTATACGGAAATGAAATATCTAATGATTGGTGTTCTCGTAGCGCAGATCAAATTACTCTATCCCACAAATATGCTACAAAAATGTTTGAAAACATCTAGACATAAGTATGGAAAATACCTAAATGAGAACAATTTATTATTTAGAAGTTGAAACATTGTTGCTAAAGGAGAAGTTACTCCTTTTGTCACACTGCTTTCAAATGTCATCTGCTGCAAATTCGTCTAAATGCGTCAACATGTTTGAGATGGTTAAGAAGTTTCTAGGACCTTATGTGAGTTTCATGAAGTGATATGTGCGGTTTCTCACATTACTTTGAACATAACAAAGCAAAAATGTGAAAGAGTGATTGATGAAAGAAATGAAAACATTGTGACAAAAGGAGAAGTTATTCGTTTTGAACATTTTTACCATCAAAAGTCGTCTGCTTCGTAAACATGTACTTAAAAAAGCGTGTAAATCTGGATAAGTGTTGAAAGGTGTCTAAGAACCCTCTGTCACTTGTGTCCATTGTGGCTAAAGGAGAATTGTTAAAACAATTTCTCCTCTTGTCACAATAATTTCAAATGTCGTTTGCTCATAATTTTTTTTCTAGGAACTATCTGTGACTCTTGATCGACCAGTGCAGTTCCATAAAGTGATGTATGCGGTTTCTCACACTAATCTTCGTCTACACAATTGGCACGTGCTCTGTGTGCAGGTTTATTTGACTTAACAAACTTTACACAGACTGTAAATTACTCATGGTAAGTGTTTATGGGGCGTATATCAAGTATACGTACGTTAACCATCAATCAGCATTACGACAACTTTGAAAGCAAAAATGTGGAAAATATCTATAAATGAAAGAGTGATTGCTGAAAGAAATGGAAACATTGTGGCGAAAGGAGAAATTGCTTGTTATAGCTTGTATTTTAACCCTTTCCCTCACATAATAAATTTGAACAACACGACCATAAAGTAACTTGAGTATCCTAAATTTCTCTAAATGAAAATATAATGACTAGAAATTTTACTAACATTGTCGCGAAAGGAAAAATTGCTCGGTGTGAACAATTTCTCCTTTTGAATGAATGTTTTCAAAAGCAGTCTGTTTGAAAACAACTATGAAATCTCTATAGTTGAAAGAATAATAATTCTATATATTTGAAAATATTGTGGCAAAAGCAGAATTTGTTCGTTTTGAGATATTTCACCGTTTGACACAATGTTTTCAAAAGTCGTCTGCTGGCGAGGAATCAAAATACGACTACAAGTGGGAAAGGTTGTAGAAGTTTCTTGGAAATCTTTGTGTTTCTGTAGGTCCAGATAGAGATCTATGAGAAGTCCCACATTGATCGGCGTCGACACTAATAGCGTTTGATTTTTGTGCAGGTTTATTAGGCTTTACAAACTGTACACGGAAAGAAAATTACTAATGGTTGTTTTTATTTAGTGCAGCTTATGTATACGTACTTTGACCCTTTCCCACATACAACAAACCAGCGACAGACGACTTTACAAACATCTAGGCAAAAGGGAAAACACTTCTATGAATAAGAAAATATATATCAAGGAAAGTGTAATTACTGACAAAAAAAATAAAACATTGTGTTAAAAGGAGAAATTATTCGTGTGTTTTTTCTCCATTAGTCACTATGGTTTGAAAGTCATCTGCTTCGTAATAATGTACTTAAAAAAGCGGGTAAATTAGGGTGAGTGTTTAAAAGTGTCTTAGAACCCTCTGTGACTTGTGCCCATTGTGGCTAAAGGAGAATTGTTAAAGCAATAATTGCAAAAGTCGTCTGCTTTAAATTCGTCTAAATGCGTCGACATGTTTGAAAGGGTTTAGCAGTTTCTAGGAAACTTCTGTGACCCTTAATCGACCAATACAGTTCTATAAAGTGATGTATGCGGTCTCTCAAATGAATCTTCGTCTACACAGTTGGCACGTGCTCTGTGTAAAAATGTTATAAATATCTATACATGAAAATGTGATTGATGAAAGAAATGAAAACATTATGACTAAAGGAGAAATTGCTTGTTTTTTTGTATTTCAACCCTTTCCCCCACACAACCAATTTGAACAAGAAGATCTTAACAATGCTTGAGCAGAAGTATCTTAAACATCTTTAAATGAAAATATAATGACTGGACATTTTGATAACATCGTCACAAAAGGAAAAATTGCTCGCTATGAGCAATGTTTCCTTTTGAATAAATGTTTCAAAAGCAGTTGGTTGGAAACATATATAGTTGAAAGATAAGTTATTACATTCCTTATTGGCTCATTGCGTGCTATTTCCCCGTTTGTCACAATGTTTTCAAATGACCTCTGATGTAGAGGAGTCAAAATGCATTCGGGTTAGGGTGTCGAAGGTTCCTGTAAATCTCTGTGATTCTGTAGATCCAGATAGATATGTATTCGGAGTTTCACATTGATCTACGTCAAAACTTATCGCACGTGCTTTGTGTGCAGGTTTATTAGACAATGCTATGGACAATCATCAGAGGTTCCGCAGATACGCGAACTGATCTGCATCTACACTTTTGGAAAATGAATGCTCGACGAATGGGATACCAGTGTATATATAAAAGTAGCCAGTTGCTTTGAAATAATGTTGTATGGAGTGCTGATGTGCGTATACCAGGACTCAAGCGAGTCGGTTGAAATGCTAGACGCACTCACCTTTGTGCCAATGAAGGAAAAGCTATAATACTATTTAATGTTTTTAGTTTGACTCTCCTTATATTTCAATAACCAATCTTTGTTGTTATAACAGGGTATATCTACACTTTTGGAAAATGAGTCCTCAACAAATGGGATACCAGTGTATATATAAAAGTAGCCAGTTGCTTTGAACTAATGTTGTGTGGAGTGCTGATGTGCGTATACCAGTACTCAAGCGAGTCGGTGGAAATGCTAGACGCACTCACCTTTGTGCCAATGAAGGAAAAGCTATAATACTATTTAATGTTTTTAGTTTAACTGACCTTATATTTCAGTAACCAATCTTTGTTGTTATAACAGGGTATCAGTAATTATCGGTTCAATATATCCGGCGAGTCATCTAGTTTGTCTGATACCCGATAATGAACAAACAATAACACGATAACAGCGGTTGCGTCAATTGAACACGATACTTATATCATATAGACACGTAGAATATCTTTAATTACACATATAAGAATCAGATAGTCAGTAAGTATGAACAGTACTGTCTGTAACCGTATATGCGTAAGTCATGCGTCGACCCACACACGTGCAAAACAGTAAAAACTTGTACTAATGGCAGCAACATAAGGAATTGAATAGGACGGACCTTTTCTAAAAGCAGGTGGTAGTTAAACAATCGTCATTTACATACAACCTAACTACAGAAAGCGACTTTGAACATTACTAAACAAACATATGAAACATATCTACATGTATATACAAAAGTATACTTATTGAATGGGGTATAACAAACTGCAAAAATTGCTCATCATGGGATTTTTTTTTTCTTTTTGTCACAATGTTTTCAATAAACGTTTGTTACAGTGGCGCCAACACGCGTGTGTATGTGGGAAATGGTTAAACAGATACGGTTATTTGATAGGTGTTTGATACAATGGTAGCTACATGCATAAAATCGAACAATGGCTGGTACATGACATTTCACATAGACATATTTGAGTTCCTGTATTTAGGCCTACAGCCAATAATACAATATACAATCAAATCTTAAAATCATTTTTTTTTTAGAAATACTCGTTTGTTTATGCACGTCTTATTTTAAAAACTAAAATATATTGTTTCATCACTTCGAGAAGTAGCCAGAAATAAACTAAAGCTTGTTATCTGATGACACCGGCTATGATCAATGTATACAAAACAAACGTAACAATGTATTCTATTAATGAATAGTTACATCTGTCTATAATTAAATTATCGAGTTGTGTCACATGCTTAGCCGTTCTATTTTTGAAATATTATATCATATTTTAACGATAATTGTTTGATAAATGTATGATAACCTTGATATTTACAGACATGTACGATATAATATCATTTAATTAGCTACTTGTTCACCTCCCGACCTTTTTTTAAAATTATGTTAAAATGATCAGCCATACAAAGACAGACGTAACAGCTTATTCTAACGATATGTAGTTGAATATATGTACTAGTATTATATTTATTCAAATGAATTACTCGGAATCATCATTGTCAACTGTCAATTTCTAAAGTGATTGAAAATTTGACAAATTATTTGTTTTTATAAAGAACCTCCAAAATATTTAGGTTGGATTTAAAGTATTTTCACAGCGTCAAATTTACAAAATGTGTACAGATATCATAACGTTGACGTCATGTACGTGCAAATGTAAGTTACAAATGTTCATGCGCGTTATCTTCTTGTACGGCGGTGTATGATTTCTATTTCTAACACGCGTGTATACAATTTAAGACGGTATATATCTAATAGAATAATCAACAACATTCGTTCGGTATAAAAGATATGTTAATAAATCGTCCTTTGAAGTTTTGATGTCATTTGTAAACTTAATAACATCTCGTTCGCGTGACGTATACTTTTAAATCAATTTGAAACAGTTGAATGTCCTCTATGTATCACTAGATTATCGAAACAGGTTACATGTACAGTGTATCCCCCTATCCCCGTTCTATTCAAAACATGATATCATATCTTAATGATTATTGTTTTACCCTTACAACATAAAACAAATCTGCGGATGACTATGAACATATATTGGCAAAATTACCTATGAATGAGAGTTAAATTGTTGAATAGAGTTGAAAACACAACGTGCTCAAGTATGAGCATGGCATACAAGAGACATGTAACTGAGCGATTTCTTCTTGTGCCAGAGTGTTTTTAAAATTCGTCTGCTGCAGATCACATAACAGACATGTACGATGACACATTTATCATATTTTACGTTTCAATATACATGTATTAAAATATGTAAATATATAAGGCAGGCGTAAAATGTTATCCTTTTGTTGTGTAGTAAAATTTATGTAGAATTTAGATCTAAGTAAATTATCGAAATGTGTTACATGTATAATCTAGTTAAGAACAACATATCATCTCAATATATACCCCTTCAGAGTCGACCAGCGTGACTGGGATGCTCCATTAGATTGGCAGTCCCAGTTCGATCCTTCCTTGAACCGTTTGAGCCGGCTAAATAGGTTTGAACGATTGGGGTCAATGCATCTATGGAAGCCTATCGGTTGGGTTGGTAATGGTTCAATACCATATCTATTTTAGTTGGATGTATATTTGATATGATGGACCAATATCAATATGACATAAGTCGCTGATTCAAAAGCAAACTCATCTTAAGTTAAATTGTAATTTAAATCGAATCAGAGCTGCTGCAGCGTTTTTTTCTTGATATGATTTAATAAATCGGTTATATCTATTAATATTCATATTAAACTAATAAAAAAGTCTAAAATGCATGAATAAATTCGCATAAATCGACGGTACACTCGAATGAATCGATAACTCGATGTGATATGTCGATCTCTTTACATGTATGAAGTTCTCATAAATCGATAGAGGTGAATGTTTATTTGTTTGGTTTAATGTTGCTATTTTACATACTGTACGTTAAATTCCAGTACTCAACGAGACAGGCAAAAACATAGGTATGAGCCATGAGGATGATTTCAGCCGTACTTCAAGAGTATCAACTTTTAGTATATTAACTTTAACTCTTTTCCAGATATAGACACATTTGGATGAGCAATTTCTCTTTTTGTGACATCATTTTCAACTCTATCCAATAGTTGTAGATTCATTTATAAAAGTTTTCCTTAATTATGTCTAGATAATGTTAAAGTCGTCCGCTGCAGAACTGTTGTATGTGGGAAAGGGCTTAATGTAGATTCCGAGCAGCGTACACATATGAGTCGTCCCGCGAGAGAAGAAAACATCAACAATGTGGACTCTGCGTAAAGTATCGACCAGTATCAACCTAAGAATGCTACTTTTCGCCTCCTGTGGATCTTCTGTTTCCGGAATCACTACTCTCTACCTCTATCACCCTGAGACGGAATGTGTCGGCCCGGATAAGTCTGCACAGACTGTGCATCCTGATATATATCTATACATTACGCAAATGCCTTAATGTTGGTTTTCTCGCGAAATGTATCGACTCAGATCAGCCTGCGCAGATCGTGCAGACTAATCCGGGCGAAAACATTTCGTTTTGGGATTATACATGTATGTATGGAGTAATGATTCCTGAAACAGAAAATCTACAAGAAGCGAAAAGTGTCTGTCCGGGTAAGGCTGTGCGGCATGCTTAAGCTGATCTGATACTTTACGCATAGTCCACAATGTTGGTGTTCTCGTAGGACGTCTCATATGGTTTATGCACAGTCTGATCTGAATCTACACTGTTGAGAAATGCCAACTTTTACCTTATCACATGGACAGGCTTAATCCTTTCTGACATACAGAAGCTTTCTGACACCTCTACAGCAGAAAACATTTGGAAACATTGCAGCAAAAGAAGAAATAGCTCATAATAAGCTTTTCTATTTTTGCCAGAATGTTTTAACTTTTAAACTTTAATCAATATTTGTTCTTTCATTAATAGTGAACTACATTGTCCCATTAAATATGTTGTAGTTAATACATTAGAACGTAATGGTTTTGAGATGTCCCATTAAATATGTTGTAGTTAATACATTAGAACATAATGGTTCTGAGATGTCCCATTAAATATGTTATAGTTAATACATTAGGACATAATGGTTCTGAGATGTCCCATTAAATATGTTGTAGTTAATACATTTTCCATCGTTGAAGTTAATACATTATAACATGATGGTTCTGAGATTACATATGTTAAAGTTAATACATTAGAATGTGATGGTTCTGAGATAACATATGTTGAAGTTAATACATTAGATTAATACATTAGAACGTGATGGTTCTGAGATTACATATGTTAAAATTAATACATTAGAACGTGATGGTTCGGAGATTACATATGTTGAAGTTAATACATTAGAACGTGATGGCTCTGAGATTACATATGATAAAGTTAATACATTAGAGCGTGATGGTTCTGAGATTACATATGTTTAAGTTAATACATTACAACGTGATGGTTCTGAGATTACATATGATAAAGTTAATACATTAGAGCGTGATGGTTCTGAGATAACATATGTTTAAGTTAATACATAAGAACATGATGGTTCTGATATTACATTTGTTAGAGTTAATACATTATAACGTGATTGTTCTGAGATTACATATGTTGAAGTTAATACATTAGAACATGATGGCTCTGGGATTACATATGTTAAAGTTAATACATTCGAACATGATGGTTCTGAGATTACATATGTTAAAGTTAATACATTAGAACGTGATGGTTCTGAGATTACATATGTTGAAGTTAATACATTAGAACGTGATGGTTCTGATATTACATATGTTGAAGTTAATACATTAGAACGAGATTGTTCTGAGATTAAATATGTTAAAGTAAATACATTAGAACGTGATGGTTCTAAGATTACATATTTCAAAGTTAATACATTAGAACGTGATGGTTCTGAGATTACATATGTTAAAGTTAATACATTAGAACATGATGGTTCTGAGATTACATATGTTAAAGTTAACATATTAGAACGTGATGGTTCTGAGATTACATATTTTAAAGTTAATACATTAGAACGTGATGGTTCTGAGATTACATATGTTGAATTTAATACATTAGAACGTGATGGTTTAGATATTTTCTTCCTCAAATTTGTCAAAAATCGTCTACATGTGAGCAAGGATTAAACAAATTCTCGGAAACGTGAATCATGATCGACCAGTGTATATCGAAATGCGCTTATATGCTGATTATCACATATATCTGTGTCGACGCTGGCCGCACATGATCTGTGTTCAGGTTTGTTTCACTTTATAATCTTTACCCGGAAATCATGGAGCGCAGTTCAAGTTCTACTATACGTACAACAACCCTTTCCCACATACAACAAATATGCGAAAGAGGATTTTGAAGGAATCTTAGCAAAAGTATGGCAAATCTCTTTGAATGAAAGAATAATTACTTGAAAAATGTATGTAACATTGTGGCAAAAAGAGAAATCACTGAATTTGACAAATTTCGCCTTTTTCACAATGTTTACAAACATCGCCTATTTCTTATCTTTTTTTTTTAAATTTAGAGTTTAAATTCTTGAAAACGTTTTTTAATATGGAAAAGGTAAAAATTGCTCGTTTTGGGATGGGGTAGAAACCTTGCTTCTGTTGTCAGAAAGTTTTCAAAAATCGTCTGCTTCAAAGTCATCAAAATGCGTCCACGTGTGGGAAAAGGTTTAGAAGTTTCTTGGCACGCCTATGATTCTTGGTTGATCAATGCAGTTCCAGATGATACAGATCTATGCGGATTCCTACATAGATCAGCGTATACACAGGTTGCACGTCCTTTGTGTGCAGGTTTATTTAGCTTTACAAACTTAATTGAAATATAAATTAATTGGTTTCCCACAAATGTGCCACAGTCGACTTTGAAAAATATCTAGATAGAAGTATGGAAAATGCTTAAATGAAAGTATAATTACCTGAACATATGTTGAAAACATTGTGACAAAAGGAGGAATTACAATTGCTCTTTTCGTCACACTGCTTTCAATAGTCGTCTGCTTAATATTTGTCAAAGTCCGTCTACATATTGGAAAGGGTTAAGAAGTTTTTTGGAGCTTTCTGTGACTCAAGATCGAACTGTGTAATTCATATAGTGATCTATGCATTGATCTTCGTCTACACAGGTGGCACGTGATTTGTGTGCAGGTTTATTTGACTCTGACACTTTACAAGGAAAATATGTCTACTGAACATTTATAATGGTTGGTTTTCATGGAGCATAAGTCACGTATACATACGTTTACCCTTTCCTTTATACAACACACCTAGAACAGACGACATTTAATAGGAGCAAGCAAACATGTGGAAAATATTTATACATTAAAGTGTGATTAATGAAAAAAATGGAAACATTGTGGCAAAATGAGATTTATTTTTTGTTTTTCTTGTTCTATAGCCCTTTCTCACACACAACACAAATCATCTAGTCAAAATAATTGCTTTTTTTTAAAAAGAAGAAATTATGATAACATTGTCACAAAAGGAAAAACAAGCTCGTTATAAACAAGTTATCCTTTTACATCAATGTTTTCAAAAGTCGTATGTTTGAAAACATATATGCAATTTCTAATTGAAATTATAATAACTTTATATATAGTTGAAAACATTGTGGAAAAATGGGAAGTTTCGCGTATTGAGCTATTTATTCATGTGCCACAATGTATGTCTAATGCAGAGGAGTCAAAATGCATGTGGGAAAGTGTGTAGATTGTAGAAGTTTCTTGTGATCTAGATAGAGATCTATGCGAAGTCTCACAATGATCTACGTCGACACTTATGGCGCGTGCTTTGTGTGCAGGTTTATTAGGCTTTACACACTTTAAACAGAAATAAAATTACTAATGGTTGTCTTTCTTTGAGCGCAGCTTTAGCATACGTTCTTTAACCCTTTTCAAGATACAACAAATCAGCGACAGACGGTTTTAAAAACATCTAGGCAAAAGTAAAAAAAAATAGCCTATAACTGTGGAAAATATCTATAAATTAAAGTGTTATTACTGAAAAGGTTGAAAACATTGTGAAAAAAGGAGAAATTGTTTGTTTTGAAAACGTAGCTAAGATCCAAAAACCGCCTGCTTCATAAACATGTACTTCAAAAACCGTCTACATGATGGTAAGGGTTGAAAGGTTTCTTAGAAACATCTGTGACTTTTGATCATTGAGGCTAAAAAAGAATTGTTTAAACAATTTCTACCATTGCCACAATGATTTCAAATGTTGTCTATTCGATAAGCGTTACCAGTTCCAGTGTAGATCCAGATGCAGCTATATGTAGATTCTCACATGGATCTGTGTCTACCTTTACAAACTGTACACGGAAGTTAAATAACTAATGATTGGCTTTCATGGAGCGCAGATCAAGTTACCTTTTCCTTTAGCGACAATGTTATCAACATTTGCAGTAAGTTTATTTTCATTTAAATGTTGAGCATATGTGTGGGAAAAAGTAACTTGATCCGCGCTCCATGAATACAAAAGGAGTAATTACTCGTTTTGAGCTACTTCTGTGTTTTTCACAATGCGTTCAAAAGTCGTCTGATGTAGAGGAATCAACTGCGTGTGGGAAAGGGCGTAACAGTCTCATCGAAACCTCTTAGACTGTAGATCCAGATAGCGATCTATGAGAAGTCCCACATTGATCTACGCCGACACTGATTGCACGTGGTTTGTGTGCAGATTTATTGGGCTTTACAAACTGTACACGGAAAGGAAATTACTGATGGTTAGTTTTAATGGATCGCAGCTGAAGTATACATATTTAACCCTTTCCCAAATACAACAGATCAGCGACAGACGATTTTAAAAACGTCTAGGTTGGCAAAGAGAAAAAAAATCGCTATAACTGAAAGTATAATAAATTGTTCTTTTTTGCCCAATTACTCCCTTTGTCACACTGCTTTCAATAGTCGTTTGATTAAAATTCGTCAAAATGCGTGTACATAGAGGAAGGGGTTTACAAGTTTTTTCTTAGAACTCTCTGTGACAATGGATATACCTATGCTGTTATATATAGTGATCTATTCGGTTTCTCTTATTAATCTGAGTCTACACAGGTTACACGTGGTTTGTGTACATGTTTATTAGACACCAACAACTTTACACAGACCGAACATTACTAATGGTTGATTTTCATTAGACGTATCTCACGTATACGTACGTTATAACCCTTTCCAACATACAATACATTTACAACAGACGACTTTAAATATAATCAAACAAAGATGTGGACAATATGTATAAGTGAAAGTGTGAATGAAAAAAATAAAACATTGTGAAAATATCTTGGCAAAAGGAGTAAGTACTTGTTTTGAGCTTTTTCGGCGTTTGTCACAATGTATTCAAACTTCGTCTGATTTAGCGGAGTCAAAATGCATGTGGTTAGGTAAGTAGAAGTGTGTTAGACACCTCATGGATTCTGTAGATCCAGATAGAGATCTATGCGGATTCTCACACCGATCTATTTTTATACAAGTCCCACGTTCTTTGTGTGCAGGTTTATTTAGATTTACGAATTGTACACATAAATAATGTACTAATGGTTGGTTTTCATGGAGCGCAGCTTAAGTATACGTTAACTCTTTCACACACACACACACACACGTATGTAACAGACGTCTTTGGAAAAATACCTAAATGAAAATATCATTACTTTAATAAAGGTGAAAACATTGTTGAAAAGGAGAAATTGCCTGTTTTGCGCAATTGCTCAATTGCTCCTTTCGTCATACTGCTTTCAATAAGTCGTCTGCTTCAAATTCGTCAAAATGCGTCTACATGTGTCACAGGGTTTATATGTGTGTTGGAACCCTTTGTGACTCTGGATCGACCAGTGCAGACCCAGTTACAGATTTATGCGGTTTCTCATATAGATCTTCGTCTACACACGTGGCACGTGCTTTGTGTGCAGGTTTATTTTGACTTCAAAAACTTTACACGGAAAGATAATTACTTATGGTTTGTTTTCACTATCAGACTTAGCTCAAGTATGTGTACGTTATAAACCTTTCCAACATACAACACATATACAACTTTGACGACTTTGAATATAAAAAGCAAAAATGAGGAAAATATATATGAATGAAAGCGTGATTTACTGAAAATAAATTTAAAAAATTGTGGCAAAAGGAGAAATTGCTTGTTTTGCTTGTATTTAAACCTTTCTCACACACAACACATTTTAACTAGACGACATTTAAATAACTTGAGCAAATGTATAACATTGTCGCAATAGGAGGAATTGTTCGTTGTGAGCACATTTTACTATTGAATCAATAGTTTCAAAAAATGTTTGAGAACCTCTATGCTATGTCTATAGTTGAAATTATAAAAATTCTATATAGTTGAACACATTGAGGCAAAAGAAGTAATTGTTGGTTTTGAGCTATTTCTGTGTTGTTCACAAGTCTGAATGTACAAAAGGGTGGAGAAGTTCCTTGGAAAACTCTGTGATTCTGTAGATCCAGTTGGAGATTTACGTCGACACTTATTGCACGTGTTTTGTGTGCATGTTCATCATGCTTTACAAACTTTATACGGAAAGATAATTACTAATGGTTGTTTTCTTTGAGCGCAGCTTAAGTATATGTAATGTTAACCCTCCCTTTCCCACACAAAACACAATTGAACTAGGCGACCTTAAAATAACTCAGCGTAGTTCCATAAAGTGATGTATGCGGTTTCTCACATTAATCTTAGACTACACAGTTGGCACGTGCGTTGTGTGCAGGTTTATTTTACTTTACACAGTCCGGAAATTACTAATGGTTAGTGTTCATGGAGCACGTACTTTAACCTAACCATCAATCGCATTATGACAACTTTGAATATAACAAAGCGAAAAAGTGGTAAATATCTATAAATGAAAGAGCGATTGATGAAATGAATGAAAACAGTATGGCAAAAGGAGAAATTGCTTTTGCTTGCTTGTATTTTAACCCTCCCTTTCCCACACACAACATAATTGAACTAGACGACCTTAAAATAGTTAGAGCAAAAATATCTTTAATCTCTTCAAACGAAAATATAGTGACTGAAAATTTGAATAACATTGTCGCGAAAGGAGAAATTGATCGTTGTGGCCATTTCTCCTTTTGATTCAATTTTTCCAATATCTCCTGTGTTGCTAAACAGTGTAACTTTGGTTCCAGATGTGTCATATGCTCCAAACTGGGGTGGGATCGGTAGAGTATATATTCACAATATGTAAACTATCGCGTTTACTAGGCACGTTTATATGGTTTTGGGTAAAAGCGCGCGTGTTCATATAGTTTGGGGGAAAAAACGCGTTTTTCGAATTTCCTTCTTTGTTGCTAAACATTGTAACTTTAGTTCTAGAAGTGTCATATGCTCCAAACTGGTGCGATCGGTAGAGTATATATTCATAATGTGTAAACTATCGCGTGTATTAGGCACGTTTATATGTTTTCGGAAAAAAATGCGCGCGTTCATATGATTTCGGTAAAGATCACGTTTTTTTCAATTTACTTCTTTGATGCTAAATTGTGTAACTTTGTTTCTAGAAATATTTTATGCTCCAAACTGGTGCGATCGGTAGAGTCCATATTCACAATGCGTAAACTATCGCGGTTACTAGGCACGTTTATATGGTTTCGGAAAAAGGACGCGCGCGTTCATATAGTTTAGGAAAAAACGGGTTTTTCCAATTTCCTTCTTTGTTGCTAAACAGTGTAACTTTAGTTCTAGAAATACTCCAAACTGGCGGTGTATGTAGAGTGCATATTCACATTGCGTAAACGATCATGTTTACTAGGCACATTTATATGGTTTCAGAAAAAAACGCATTCTTCCATTTTTGAGGGGGAAAAATATGCATTTTTGTTATGATATATTTTATTATGTGATTGAAAACGCAGTAAGGTTGTTAATACCAATAATGTTATTGTAAAGTTCTTATACAACGAATTAATAAAAGGTTGTCAGAGAGGAGTAAATATTTGGGTGAGTAATGTTAAATCTCTACTAGATACTTATGGGTTTTCATATATATGGAATAACCAAACAGAATCAAACCTGAAACGTTTTCATTTAGAATTTAAGAAAAGAGCTATTGATGTATTTATACAGTCTTGGTATACTAATATGTACAACAGTGGTACATTGCTCAAATATAAAACATTTAAAACTACTTTTATGTATGAACACTATTTGGACATTTTAACCAATAAGTTCTGAGTTGTATTTTCACGGATAAGGTTCTCATCAACTAAGAATAGAAACAAGAAGGTATAGCAATGGTAGAATTGAGCGCAATTTGCGTACTTGTACCTTTTGCAATACTTGTGATATCGAAGATGAGTATCATTTTATAATTGTATGCCCATCTTATATTGATATAAGGAAACAATACATTCGTCAGTATTTCTATGTTAGAGCGAGTGTATATAAATTCACTGAACTTATGTCTTCTCACAAAAAAATCCAGTTTTGTGGAATCTTGGTAAATACATTTATCATGCCATCTTATTAAGACAAGCTAATGTCAACACTGTTATATGATACAATTTTGGTTGTTACCTGAAATAGAGTTCCAGACATATATTTGTTTATGTGTGATGTTTGGTTCACCCTCCAAATAGAATGTTGCTTCAGTTTATTGATTGGTTGAGTTGTGCTGTGAAGATTCTCAGCAGGGCTCAATTATCAATATACTTAACTATTATCACTAATATTTAAATTGAATTATTATCATTTTGACTTGAATATATATGTTATACTATTATCATTACTAGCGTCAACATGCGTATGCAAGTGAGAAAAGGGATATGCCTAGAGCATCCATACAGTCTCATCAGAGCCTTCACCGTCGGTTTGCATGTAAGAGTACATGTATGAATAAAAATACTATTCTCGGCGAATCTAGCGATTTTCGGGTCTTAATGCATCTGTGTCCGGTACATATTCAGGTAAACATTTAGCATCCACACAGTCTCACCAGAATCCTCGCTGTCGGTTTGCATGTTTGATGATGAATATAAATCTTTTTTGAGCGACATCTACCAATTTAGGGTCTTACCGTCGGTTTGCACGTTAGAATAAGACTGAACATGTTATTTTCGACGCGTGTAGCTATTTTAGGGTTCCAATACATCTGTGTACAGTGAAGACTCAGACTAGCCTTGAGCATCCACACATTCTCAACAAAGTCTTCACCGTCGGTATGCACATTAGAATAGGACAGAACATGTTATTTCCGCCGCGTTTAGCTATTTTAGGGTTCCAATGCATCTGTGTACAGTGAAGACTTAGACTCAGACGAGCCTTGAGCATCCACACAGTCTCACCTAAGACATAAACATGTAAAATAAATTGCTTTCTCGTCTAGCGACTTTGGAGGCGTTATGTATCTCTATACAGGGAGGACTTCGTCGAGCCTTTAGCATTATTACAGTCGCAAACGAGCCTTGACTGTCTGTGTACAGGTAAGTAATTCCTAAAATAATATTTTGACACATAGCTAGATGTATAGCTCCCTTAGTTATGCAAATGTGCCTATGATATATGATCCGGTTTCCTAGAATCAATTAGACCGTAACTCGCCCGAAGTTTCTTCGAAGAGCATGCAAATTGTATAAGCTCTGGGATCTAAATCAAAAAGAAATTCTTCTTCTTCTTCTTCGTCTTCTTATCCTCCTTCTACTTCTTCGTCTGAAGAGAGCGATAAAAAAATGGGCCCAGAGCGCATCAAGGTTGCCATAAGCGTGGTATAAGCGTTGTGTAAACGCCAGCCATCTTGTTGTGGTCGCCAAAATCGCCAACGATCGCCGAGTGACAGCATGTGTTTTAAGCGTGTTCAAAACAAACGCCAAGGTTCGGCGATCTGACCTGGAACGCAGTGAGAACCCTATTGGTATCGCGAATGTCGTTAGACAAGCGTCGTAACATCTCCATGAACGTATTACATGTGCTGTACACGCGTTGCAAAGACGCTTCGAAAATGCTAACATTTGCAACGGTGACTTCATGGCGCCCTAACTCGCATGTCAAGTGTTTGCGAAGGCAAGTATAATAACCGCCCGTAATTCCCGCATGTTCAGTATTCATTCATCAAGTATTTATACTCTCTATACCAAAAGTAAATAGGTATAGATCCCTTTTTAACGCAGCCCTACTGTGTCATACAATCCTAAGAAAGTACACTAATTCATTTAACGTATTATCATCTACATTTTTAAACTAACTAATACATATATGCTTAAGTAACATAGTATTTACAAGATCGCATGTTGCCCCTATTGTGCTCACCTGATTCAATATAACTTCAATATATTTAAAACGAGCCTCTACCATTCTATTCAACGGATCGAACTAAATTAAACATTATTGGATAAACTCGCCTGGTCAGGGTTCAAATGTGCTAGTCCTGAAAGTCGCATTGCGTGTGAGATGCCCTATCATGCCATACATGTAGTTGTTAATTGATCGACACAACAAATACTAACGAAGTACAACAATACAGTCAGGGCTTTAGTACAGCCTGGAAATGGAGGCTCAGCTTTCACATAGTTGTCGCAACAATATCATTGGTGCTGTGGTAGAGTGTCGGCCTCTCTCACTAAAGGCCCCGAGTTCGAATCCGTTGATATGCGGGATCTGCCGCTAGGATCTTTTTAGAAAAGTCAAAACACACATGGAGCGTGATCAATATACTCGAAAGCTGGAAGTTTATTTCGCAATCGATGGACACTAACGCAGTTTATGTACAGTTTCAATAGTGTAGTGCTTAGACTACCAGAGCCAAGAACCATAGTTGGATGCATGATTAGCTCATATCGGAATTGTTTGAAAGTGGTGGTGTGTTATATGTTGTTTTTATGAGGGATGCGTGGATGTGATAATTTCAATTATCGTTGAATACTGGGTTTTAACATCAAGTATGTAATGGTCCAACAGCATTTTGCCAAATGCCATTCAGTTTGCTTTCCGTTTTTGAAAGTGGTGTGATTTTTTAAACTGGCCGAATGTCGTTTTCCTCATTGTATCACCGCATGCTTACCGTTTGTATTCCGAATGTTTTAAGAATGGACCGAATATTTCCCACATGTTGACTTCGAAAGGTTTTCTTTCCGAACGCCTTCCGTATGCTTTCCAAGTGCTTTCAGAACACGGCGAATCGACCTAGAATGAACCTAGAATGAACCGAACTCTTTTCTCATGCAATCTGAAAGCGTTCGGAAAGGGTTCGCCATGTTCTATGTCCTTTCGGACTGTTCTGAGAGCATACAGAACATACTGTGCATTCTAGAAAAAAATATCTTTTGAAGCGATCACATTTGGCCGAATGACATTCCGTTTGCTTTACGAATAGGAATTTGGGTCTTCATGGATCTAACGGATCATATTCGGGAAGCATTCGGTGTGTTCTAGGAGCATACTGGCTGTTCGGCTCCGTACGGATGCATACGGAACGGCATTCGGTAGCTCTAAAGATTTGTTGTGCATGTTCAAAATAACATTTTCCGAACTGCTCGTACATTTCCAGAATGCACAGTATGTTCCGTATGCTTTCAGAATAACCCGAATGAACATAGAACATGATGAATGCTTCCCGAACGTTTTCAATATCCTTTCCGTATTTGTTTTCATTTATGACGCCGAACGTATAACGAATAGCCAGAACCCTTCCAGTATTCTTTCAGGACATTTTTCGAACTGCTCGTACACTTCCGGAATGCGCAGTATGTTCCGGATGCCCCGAATGGACATATAACATAACGAACCCATTCCGAACGCTTTCAGAATGCCGTTTAAATCTTTCCGAATGCCGGTAAAGTCCGCAAACTTCCTATAAATAGGGGAGCTTCTGTCAGTACAATTCATATGTCATGGAAAGAGAGGACGAGAACCACAATGTCATCCCCGGCGAGTGGAGATATGGAAGAGACCTCCCAGACATGACTCGCCACTTTGCCGGCAACCGTGACACCCTAACTGCCAAGTACCAGAGGAATATAGTGAAGACGTACTACAAGTATGATGCAGGTGCTGTTGCTTGGCAGGCCAGGATGATCCATTTGGGATGTTCGGAAAGCATACGGAACCCAGCCCCTCCAAAGTTTCATTCCGAATGCACCCAGAACTAGACGCATGTTTCCCGAACGTCTTTTATACATGTCATATGCTCCTAGAATGTTTTCCAAATACTTCCGGAATACACATGGACGCCACATTCGGATGATTCGGAAGGTCGATGAAAATTATTTTGAACATGCAAAACAAATGTTTGTAGATACCGAATGCCGTTCCGTATGCATCTGTACGGTGACGAACAGCCAGTACGCTCATAGAACACACCGAATGCTTCCCGAATATGATCCGTTCGCTCCCGGAACACCAACATTCCTATTCGGATAGCAAGCGGAATGGCATTCGGCCAAATGTTATCGGGCCATTAAGTAGGAGCATTCATACAAACAATAAACATAAATATTGACTAAGTTACCGAAGTTATTGCATTTTATTCAAAGCTGATATATCTATATACATGTAAAAGTACGTATAATACACAAAAGTTAAATCTGCGCCGTCTGACAAGTCTGTAAACTAATGACTGTTTAATTCAACTTTGTTATCTTGCCTTTCCCAAAAACTTGACAAATCCATTAAAAACAAATTGTTAAACCAAAACCACACGACAACAGCGGTATTGTTAAAAGAGAATCATAATTAAAGTATTCTGGCAACACAAAGTTATTAAACTAAAATCGGGACAAATAAATTCTAATGTTCTAGATATTCGAAAGTGTATGTAAGTATGGTAGTTGTCATCTCATATATATCATTTCGTGTGAGTCGTAGTCGTATCATGCACACTTAATGTAATACAATCAAAGTGTTTTGTAGAGGCAAATAGTGAAACGAACAAACGATTAACTAAATCTGGTCAAGCTTTCACAGGAAACGCCGTGATATTACTGCAGAATAATTGAAATTGGAGTAAAACGACATGCAATAAATCTATCTTAACTTGATGTTTAGCTTTAGATAATTTCGTGTTCTTTTAAATTAACCCTTTTTAATATACAAACACTTTCTGAGGCCTCTGCACGGACGAATTTTGACAATATAGCGACAAAAGAAGACATTGTTCATATGATGAGCAATTCATCCTCTTGTCATAATGCATCCAACTCTATTCAATAATTACACTTTCATTTACAATGGTTTTCCATGTTTTTCCAAGATGTTTTCAAAGCCATCCCCTTCAGATTGTATTATGTGGGACAGGATTACACAGAGCTATCTCATCACAATTCCTTATTTAACATATGCAATCAGAAGAGTTGATACTAACGATAATCGTCTGACTGATATAGAACATAAAGCAAATCTATGGAAAATCTCTTTAAATGAAGTTAAACATATTGTGGCAGAAGAAGTTAAAGCTCATGATGAGCAATTGCTCTTTTTGTCACATTGCGGTCTGTCAATCCAGGGGTTGTGAGTTCGAAACCCAGCTCGGCCAACATTCTTTTCGTCGTTTGACAAAAGTCATTGTGACAAGCGTCACTCGTCTTCTACCAATGGGTAAACAGTCTATGTGGAAACGCAGCCAGTTGCTTGAAAAGATCGTTGTGTGTATTACTGGTGTGACAAAGCCATAACACACATGAATAGGTGAACTGGCTGCCGTGATATGACAGAAAAAATGTTGAAAACAGCGTTATAGGCCAATCAATCAATCTGACAGATATATTGCTCATGAATAGCCACACAATTAGTTCTACCGTCCGTTTCGCAAATACAACAAATTTGCAGCAGACGAAATTGAAAAAAACATAGGCAAATTTATTGAAAATCTCTTTAACAGAAACTTTTAAATAAAGTTTAAAATATTGTGGCAGATGAAGTAATAGCTCATGATGAGCAATTGCTTCTTTTGTCACAATGTTTTTAAAATGTGTCTGTTGCGGATGCGTCGGAATGCATCGCCATTATAAGACCTAAAATGTATGTTTATTCAAGTTTGTAGACGCTCAACCGGCCAACTGATGGACCATAACTGACATACAGTGTTTTGTCTGTGTTGTTATATAACACTGTCCATGGATCTGTTAACCCATCTTTCCCCTCTACTACAATACGTACGGGTGTACACTTCGGTGTTATCTGATGTATGTTTACTCAAGTGTGTAGACGTGCAACAGGTCACCTGATGAATCACTACTGACATACAGTGTTTTGTCTGTGTTGTTATATAACACTGTCCGTGGATCTATTAACCCACCTTTCCACTCTACTACAATACGTACGTGTGTACACATCGGTGTTATCTGATGTATGTTTACTCAAGTTTGTAGACGTGCAACAGGCCATCTGATATATAATGATTACTGACATACAGTGTTTTGTCTGTGTTGTTATATAACACTGTCCGTGAACGTATTAACCCATCTTTGCTACCTACTACAATACGTACGGGTGTACACGTCGGTGTTATCTGATGTATGTTTACTCAAGTTTGTAGACGTGCAACAGGTCACCTGAGAAACGATTACTGACATACAGTGTTTTGTCTGTGTTGTTATATAACACTGTCCATGGATGATTTAACCCATCTTTCTCCTCTAATACAATACGTACGGGTGTACACGTCGGTGTTATCTGATGTATGTTTACTCAAGTTTGTAGACGTGCAACAGGTCATCTGATATATATCTACTACTGACATACAGTGTTTTGTCTGTGTTGTTATATAACACTGTCTGTGGATCTATGCACCCATCTTTCTCCTCTAATACAATACGTACGGGTGTACACGTCGATGTTATCTGATGTATGTTCTGTGACACACAACCCGCCACGTAAATACTATCACCATCACCCAGAGTCAGACCTCTTGGACTACTCAACTTGTCATGTTTATATATATTACACACTTTACCGTCCATACTCAAACTAGTTACTGTGTGCTGTTGCCAGTCTGATACATACATTGTATCCCCGTCACTATTCACTGAAATGTACCATGGAATACTAAACAGGTTCTGTCCTTTATCATTGTGTTTGAATATTTGAAGAACTTTTCCCTCATTATTAAGGATTTTCACCGACGGATGTTTCCCATCAAACGTAATAAATAATTTGCCTTTTTTATATGTAATTCCCGAACAACTTGACTCCATTGGTACCTTTTTTATTACTGATAAGTTTCCATCATAACGTAGAAACACTAAGTTTGTCCCACAGGTCACCACCAGAGTTCCCGGATCCGTACATGTTATATCCCATGGGTAATCACCAAGTTTGATGTAACATGTAATGTTGTCTGATCGTAAGTCAACAACTTTAATAGACTTATTATTACGGTCTGCTACAGCTAAAAGGTCACTGGACATCAACACACTTCCTGTTATAAAGACTCCTGTTGTGTCCGTTTTGTGTTTCATCTTAATATCCTTCAATAATTTGACTTTTGTTGGTTTAAAGATGTCTGTCTTCATGTTTTCTTTTTCATTTTGTGTTTGCTGATCTTCTCCTCTTTCCTCTTTTCGTCTTAAACCTGACTTACCAATGGCAGGATTGTTTTCCTTTATTAGTCCTACCTCTGTCTGATCTCGTTTCGTAGTTCTTCTCTTTCCATCATTTTTCATTCCCAACGATCCAAATTTCAGAGGCGAATTAAGTGTGTTCATAATGTCTTCATTTCGTGAAAATGCATACCTTCTCACAATGTTTTCTTGTGACATGCTTTTTGTTTCGTCATTGTAGTCTTTGACCTGAGTTCGAGCTTTCATGGCAGAAATGAATAACTGTTGGTTTTGTTTACATTTTTTAAGAAATCCTAGAGCGGATGATATTTCCGACATGTCTACTAGATGCTTGTTGTATAGTGTATCCACGGATTCAATAGCTTTCAAATCTTCATTTTGTATTTGCTCAGCTTGCTGCATTAGTTCGTATTCTAATGCATCGATTTTCGAATTTATTTCACTTCTAAATACCTGAATATCGGCTTTTAGTTGTCTGAAACAGTTGGATACATCAATTGAGTCAGTTTGCTTTTTAATTTTATCTTCTGCAATTTGTTTTTCTATGTCTCTTATCTGCTTTAATAATAATTTATATTCTTGACTGGAGCTGAATCCCTTCGCCAAATCATCGATGTACTTTACACCGCATTGGCCATGATATAGAGTAACACACACAGAACAGCAAAATGTGTCATGCTTATCACAGAAATACTCTATTAATTTCTCATCGTGCTTAGCACAGAACTTGTCCTGAACATTTGATATTTTCTTTCTTGGCATTTCGTCTCTGTCAAGAAGCTGATGTTGTCTGGAGGCTTTTGATTTTCTGTGATTTCTTGCACAAGTGTCACATAGGAATTCGTCACAATTAGTGCAATAAAACTGGGCATTTTCATTTACATCATCTATAAGGCAAGGATCGCAGGAAATACCAGTATCCCAGTCCTCACTCAGGGCTTGTCTTTTTCCAGATACCTCCATTGTTGATTTTCAAACTGAAAATAAATAGTTTTTCTGAAAAAAGGCAGGGTTGTCGGTACCGTATTACAAAATGAAATCATGTCTAAACAATCTGGAAGTAATTGTTATCTTAAACAAATAAATAGAAACGACAGGCGTTAACTATCAATTTGTTTTCGGATATTTGAAAAGTCATGACCTTAACATAGTCTTATCTGATAAGTTATAGATATTTATTATATGACAACCAATGAATTTGCTGTTTATCAGAGTGAAATATAAAATCATTATTCCACACTGTGGAATATGAATAAATGACGTCAAAGAGACTAACATTATGACGTCAAACCGCTGACGTGACGTCATTTTCCTAGTATTCGGTCATGTTATACTACACAAGTTATATATAAAGAAATACATAATGGGTATATTATTTGTTTTTCATCAATTTGTCATTAAATAAAAAGAAAATTTGTTTGTTTTGAGTGTATATGGAATATATTTCAACTCGAAGTGATACAATTTAAACATTTTCACTCGCGCTACGCGCTCGTGAAAATATTCAATTGTATCACGTCTCGATGAGATATATTCCATATCCACTCAAAACAAACAAATATCCTCTATATATTGTGGAAGTGTTACGATTGATTACATGGTGAGTGTCTATTCTCAAAGTAACCTTATTTATTATCAGCCATATTTTTCATTTTCATTTAAATTATTCAATTATCAAAAGTAATCTTTAAAAGCCGAGCTTCTCAACGAATTAACTACACTGATGTGCTAATACGTATTGCGAGCCCCAAAAGCTCAATTGTTAGCGACGTGGGCTGTCATTCCAGGGGTTCTCAGATCGAAACTAAGGTCGGCCAATACTCCTTTTCACTAAATTAAATGCAAAAGTGTCATTCATCATCTATCAATCGGATAACGGTATATGTGGAAAAGTAGCCGGTTGCTTGAATGGAATGTTGTATGAATGTTAAACATCTTGCATATGTTGTAAGCGGTATGCAACACCCGCCGCTAGTGAGCAATGAGTTGAATTGCGTGTTAATTAAACAAACGTTTAATGTTCCAAAGTGTTCTATAAATACGGTTTAACAATGAAATATCGACCGGCGAATATTCAAAATATTTATTCATAAATTAGGTGAATCACTATTGATTTACAAAAGTGCTTTATCGAATAGTTAGTCGTAGAGGAATACATGTGTGTAATGTGTCCTATGTTTGATAGTCACATGTATTTATACACAATTTTAGATGTTTGCATTGTGTTTACGCCACTTTCATCATGTGTGTAGTTAAATCTTGGCGTTTTCCTGGTAGGTTACCAGTACCATTGATCGACTTATCCTAACACGAGCGAATCAGTTGTAATGCTAACCCCAAAATCCTAAGGGCCAAGGATGAAAAGCAACTAATGCCAACTTTAACCTATTTGGTATGAACCGGCTGGGATCAAACCATCAACCTCCAACACCTGTGTCGGACTATCTAATAATACACCGCTCAGGCAGTTCATATTCAGTGAATATGTATCCAACACACAGAATAGCCGTCAGAGACTGAGGCACCGTATCTTAATTAATCACACTGTAAATGATATATTGGAGAGTTTATATTTTTTCCTCATACGCCATAAAGCTGACAAATGTGTACGCTCAGACACATACTTATATCATTGTTTATAATAAATATTCCACAAACACAGTGTTTGTAGAGCTATCCTGGTTCAATATTTACACAGATGGTCTTTTGTAGAAATTAACTTTTCTTTTCAGTCGAGAAGCCTTCTAACGACGATTATTGTACACAACTAACCATTCGACGGTGGCGAGAGTTAAATTTTTAATTATTGCAATTAAACATTTCACACGTACATCACCGATCCCCGGTAGCTTAATTATGATAGGTAGCGAATCGGTCTATCATTTGTAAGTTCAGACTTAAGCTCTCTCAAAATGCTTTCTGACGTGTAACAGACGTAAATGTGATATGCATCAGTCGTCATTCGCCAATTGGCGAACAATCTACGTGAAAAAGGAGCCGGTTAATTCGCGTGGAGCACTGTTCTGAGAAAGCGAGCAAATGTAATGGGAGGTGAACTTGCCGCCGTGACATGGTTGAATATTTGTTGAAAACGGCGTTAAATCGCAATAAATCTTCCTTAAATGTCCTACAGATGATTTTAAAAACACAGAGAACAAATTTAGAAAGGCTCCTTAAATGAAAGTAAAAAGGTTAGTTATAATCAAAAACATATGGACAACAGAAGGAGTTGCTCATAACCAGCAATTTCTCCTTTTGACACAATATTTTCATAAAATTTGTAGCAGATCGTACAAATGCCGTGTGCATGTGGGAAAGAGTTACGATATATTGCAAATCCCTTATACGGCGAGTTTGTCGACTTGCAACAAAGCTTTTATTCATACAGTATGACAGCAGACTTTTGTTGAATGTACACGCACAAACATTTAGCTCAATCAAACGGATCTATTTAACACTTTTCCTCAAATAAACTCTCTCAAACGCCTCTACAGCAGAATACTTTTGAAAACATCATAACATAAGGAGAACATGATCAAAACAACCAATTTCCCCTTTTGTCACAATGTTTTCAACTCTTTTCAATAATCAACATTTCTTATATGGAGATATTTCATACTTTTGTCTATATGTTTTCAAAATTGTATGTGGAAAAGGGTTAAAGAATATATACGTATGGTAGAATGACATTTTGTACACAATTCATACATGTTTCACATTGCCGGTAAAACATGGAAAATTGAATGTTTTCTTTTTTATTTCATAGCAAATTGCTAACGTATTTTAACATATTTGTAGCAGACGACATTGGAAAAACATCGCTGCAAAAAGAGAAATTGCTCATAATGATTTTTTTTCTCCATTTGTCAAAACGTGTTCAACAGTCTTAATATTTTCATGTATAAAGGTAAATGCCCAAATGATTTGAAGGTCGTCTGTTGCAAATTCCATGTATGTGGGAAAGGGTTAAACTTGTCTATAATCTTCACGTTTGTATATTTATATGTATTCAAAACAGACTATAAATAGCATAGCAAGGACTGGTTAATTATATTTAAACGGTAGAACTTTATAATTCAACTTTGAGTAAACCCTTTCCTTGATAAAGATGGTTTTAAATGCCTTTGCAAACGACGACTTTTAGAAAGATTACATGCATTGTTCAAAAGCAATTTCTCATGTTACTACAACATTTTTGAACTCAAAACTCGTCTCCATAAATGCATACGTATTAAATTTATTTACTTTCCTGTGTTTACTAATTTGTCGACTTTACGAACTGCATAACAAGAAATGTGTTAAATAAGTTCACATAGACGTGATTTCTTTATTCAAATGTGACTGTCCGCCTTTTTTGATACACAAAAGACTTGACACTTCTGTAGCAGACGACTTTTGTAAAAAATAAATGACGTTATGTTACTGGGAAAAAACGTTTTAAGTGGCGTTAAACAAGCAAATCTTTCCTAAAATGTTTTTTAACTTTGTTTTATAATTTAAATATCCAAATTTCAAGACGAAATAACTCTTTTTCTCAGATGATCCTAAAAACAGACGTCTTTGAAAATGTAAATATGAATAAACGTTAAGGGTTATCGGATTGTACTTAACCCTATTCTATATACAATAAATATCCACGTTGACTATGAAAATAGTTAAGAAATGAATGTATAATAATTAAAACAAAGTTAAAACTATCTCATCATAAGCAATTCCTCCTTTAGTAACTTTTGTTTTCGGAAGTCATCTTCTATAGAGGCTTTATAATGAATGTTTTTGTTGGAAAGGGTAAACATTCAATAGGTTAAAACTAGAACATAGCGAGTAATGTTATGTTAAAGAAATGTTTTAATAGCAAATGGAATGTGTTTATAATTCATGACGCGCAATCGGGATTTCTTTATTTTAATCAGAATAAATCCTTTCTATTATAACAAGACGATATTTAATGCTTCTCCAGCAGTGAACATTTGCAAAATATAAATAATATGAAAACAGGAAATATCACCAAACCACCTCGGTTGTGCAGGGGTAGAACGTAAGCTTCATACTAAATACATAAGTCAATGGCTTACCTCTTTGTCGCTTAGGGGTATCGGGATAACATTTTGATCAGCTCATTAGCGTTAGGATAAATGCACCAAAAGTTCTGCTGACTATCCAAAGATGCACAAACGTCGTCGTCCTGTGTATAAGTGTATTGCACAAACGTACGTGCATACATGTCAGTTTAATCGTCGTTCTATGTATAAGTGTATTGCACACACCTACGGCCATACACGTCATTTATATTGTCGTTTTGTGTATAAGTGTATTGCCCAAACTTACGTGCATACAGGACATTTTAATTGTCGTTCTGTGTATAAGCATATTACACACGCCTAAGTGCAAACATGTAATTTTAATCGTCGTTCTGTGTATAAGCATATTACACACGCCTACGTGCATACAGGTCATTTTAATTGTCGTTCTGTGTATAAGCATATTACACACGCCTACGTGCATACATGTAATTTTAATTGTCGTTCTGTGTTTAAGCATATTACACACGCCTACGTGCATACAGGTCATTTTAATTGTCGTTATGTGTATAATCATATTACACACGCCTACGTGCATACAGGTCAATATAATTGTCGTTCTGTGTATAAGCATATTACACACGCCTACGTGCATACAGGTCATTATAATTGTCGTTCTGTGTATAAGCATATTACACACGCCTACGTGCATACAGGTCATTATAATTGTCGTTCTGTGTATAATCATATTACACACGCCTACGTGCATACAGGTCATTATAATTGTCGTTCTGTGTATAAGCATATTACACACGCCTACGTGCATACATGTCATTTTAATTGTCGTTTTGTGTATAAGCATATTACACACGCCTACGTGCATACAGGTCATTTTAATTGTCGTTCTGTGTATAAGCATATTAAACACGCCTACGTGCATACATGTAATTTAAATTGTCGTTCTGTGTATAAGCGTATTACACACGCCTACGTGCATACAGGTCATCTTAATTGTCGTTCTGTGTATAAGCATATTACACACGCCTACGTGCATACAGGTAATTTTAATTGTCGTTCACGCCTATGTGCATACAGGTCATTTTAATAGTCGTTCTGTGTATAAGCATATTACACACGCCTACGTGAATACAGGTCATTTTAATAGTCGTTCTGTGTATAAGCATATTACACACGCCTACGTGCATACAGGTCATTTTAATTGTCGTTCTGTGTATAAGTGTATTGCACACACTTACATGCATACATGTAATTTTAATTGTCGTTCTGTGTATAAGCATATTACACACGCCTACGTGCATACAGGTCATTTTAATTGTCGTTCTGTGTATAAGTGTATTACACACGCCTACGTGCATACAGTCATTATAATTATCGTTCTGTGTATAAGCATATTACTCACGCCTACGTGCATACAGGTCATTATAATTGTCGTTCTGTGTATAAGCATATTACACACGCCTACTTGCATACATGTAATTTTAATTGTCGTTCTGTGTATAGGCATATTGCACACGCCTACGTGCATACAGGTCGTTTTAATTGTCGTTCTGTGTATAAGCATATTACACACGCCTACGTGCATACAGGTCATTATAATTGTCGTGCTGTGTATAAGCGTATTACACACGCCTACGTGCATACAGGTCATTTTAAGTGTCGTTCTGTGTATAAGCATATTACACACGCCTACGTGCATACAGGTCATTTTAATTGTCGTTCTGTGTATAAGCATATTACACACGCCTACGTGCATACATGTAATTTTAATTGTCGTTCTGTGTATAAGCATATTACACACGCCTTCGTGCATACATGTAATTTTAATTGTCGTTCTGTGTATAAGCATATTACACATCCCTACGTGCATACATGTCATTATAATTGTCGTTCTGTGTATAAGCATATTACACACGCCTACGTGCATACATGTAATTTTAATTGTCGTTCTGTGTATAAGCATATTACACACGCCTACGTGCATACAGGTCATTTTAATTGTCGTTCTGTGTATAAGCGTATTACACACGCCAACGTGCATACAGGTCATTTTAATAGTCGTTATGTGTATAAGCGTATTGCACAAACGTACGTGAATACATGTCATAGTTGCCATGTGTTTTCCTTTATTCGATATACTTCTTCACTTGCTTATTGGAAGGTGACATATAATTGCATCGTTCTTGTGCCCTATATACGTCATGTTGGATCGTCATATTTTACGTCACATTTCATGTCGCATTTTAAGTTGATGTTAATATGACAGAAGAGATTTGGAGGACAGTCGTGATTGTAGCTTAATTAAACAACAGTCTGTAACTTATATTTTTTTAACTCATGGAATACAACATTTTAAAGCAAAACAATCTGAGTTCAGAGATACCTGTCAAACCATACCACATACAACACATCTGCCGCAGACGCCTTTGTCAAGACCTGGGTAGGACTTTTATAATATCTAAAATCGAGAATATTTGTTATATTTTCTAAAAGAGTTGAAAACACTGTGGTAAATGGTCATGCGAAATACCAATTGTGTACGGTCCTCATATTAGAATAAAAAGCCATAGTTAGTACCATGATGATAACGCGACAGTACGATGATGATAACGCGACAGTACGATGATGAAAACGCGACAGTACGATGATGATAATGCGACAGTACGATGATGATAACGCTACAGTACGATAATAAAAACGCGACATTACGATGATGATAACGCGACAGTACGATGATGATAACGAGACAGTACGATGATGATAATGCGACAGTACGATGATAAAAAATGCGACAGTACGATGATGATAACGCGACAGTACGATGATGATAGCACGACAGTACGATGATGATAATGCGACAGTACGATGATAACAAACGCGACAGTACGATGATGATAACGCGACAGTACGATGATGATGACGCGACAGTACGATGATGATAAAGCGATAGTACGATAATACGATATTACGATGGTGAAAGCACGATAGTATATCGCATTATCATCATCGTACTGTCGTATTATCTCGTTTTCGTTATCGTACTGTCGCGTTATCATCATCGTACTGTCGCGTTTTCACCATCGTAATATCGTAGTATTGTACTGTTGCGTTATCATCATTGTACTGTCGCGTTATCATCATCGTACTATTAAGTATCGCGCTTCAGATCAACACATTCACAGGCGATGGCCCTCACGGTATTCCGTAATTTTATGATGCAGATTGACTGTATGTGGAAAGGATTTATATTATACACCCTTCAAAGGATATCGAATGACACAACTCGATAGTGTTCGTCTGCTTTATTGTCGTCTACTTCACTCCTATACACTGGTTTAAAAATAGTTGAAGTACACGTTAGCGAGCATAAGAGAAATTATGAGTTTGTTTAGAGACGTTTTAATTTCAAAAGGATCTATAAGTGAGGTTTTATAATCATATCGACGGGCGAATCATTGTCTGCTTGCACGCTACAGTAATGTTTTCTGCTTAATTGTCTTCTGCACACATTTTGCATCATATGGTTTCCTTAAAATGTCTTGCTAAAATGAAGCCATTCTGAATGTCAAATAGTTTGGATGTCAGATCAGTCCCAACATTTGTAGACTTTGATCTGGATGCAAACTCAACGTTTCGTATAGGTTATCAAATGTTGGCGATATTCATCGCTAGCGAGCAAAGGGTTACATTGCGATATGTTTTGAGACGTTTTAATGTCTTTAATTTGTATACAAGAAATGTTTAACAATCATATCGACTGACGAATCTTTACTATAATAATATTCTTCTTTACCCTCACACATCAGTGTTCTGAGGATTGTTTGGTCCCATGTGAACATATAAATGTTCGTTTGCATTGTATGTGATACCTTTATGTACATTGTATTTATAAATCCATTAAATATGTATACAACAAACTGAATAGTAATCGGGACCAAATTATAACACTGTAAATGGTATATTGGATATTGGATAATATATATTATTTTCCCTCATATGTCGTACTCTTGAAACGTTTTTAACGATAGACACGCAAACCAGTATTTTTAATAAATAAACCACAAAAAGAATGTACCTCCGTGTTTTGGAACGATATTTGCCGAGCCGATGATATTTTGAAGGATATACAATTAGTTCCTCTCACCAATCAGTACTTAAGCTTTAGATAATAATTTCAGTTAAACACAAGTCAAGGGTTGGTATATTAGCCCCGTTTCTATAGTCAAATAAACCTCGTAAACCTTTTCCCTCACGCATATGTAGTCGACACATTTTCAGCAGACGACTTTTGAAAAAATTGTGGATATTGATTATAGACTAAATACATTTTCACAATCAGCAATGTTGTCAACTCTATAGAATGAAATACTTTAAGTTATAGAGAATTGCTTTGTTCCTCCATCGATGTTTTCAAAGTCGCCTGTTGCAGAGATGGTATATTTAGGAAAGGGTTAAGACGACCAAGCTATAATACAGTTTACGCTTTCCGCGATATAGCCGACTTTCCATGTCTCCAATAGCAGGTAATATTTGAAAACATTGTTTGAAAAGAAAGATTTATATAACAACTAATGTTTACCAATTACAATCACATTTCATCCTCTGATTTCGTTTGATATATTTATACACATATATATATGTAATATATTCTTAAAAAACAAAAAAAAATGTTATACGTTGAAAAGCAGCCAGTTTCCCGAGAATAATGTTATATTCAGTACTCTGGTGTTGTAAAGCTAGGAGTAACAAGGGAAGTTGAACTGGCCGCCATGATATAACTGAACAACTGTTGGAAACGACGTTAAACCCAAAATAACGCTAAATCTAGGAAAACATGGCCATAATTAACATGTGTGTCTACACAAATAATCGAAACAGGGAAGTATATATTGCAAAGGAAAATATCAGAGAAACAGATGGCAATGTATTTCGTTTAAATTACATTTTCAATTACCCTTAGCTGAAGTTGAAAGATAAACATATTTATAAAATAGAATATGAAATTGTTAAACTCTTACTTACATTCGTTCAGTCAATGCAGTTTCCGTTTCGTAGCCACTTATCTGAATGAAGAAATATCAAATATGGTTTGTAAAATAAAATACAATATGGCTGTCAATGCAAGAACATCGTCATGCGCATGTGCAATGCTCTATTAACCCTTTCACATATACCACAGTATTATGTTTAAGACGACTAGGAAAACGTCTACACAAAATAAGGAAAATCCGCATCAATAAAGGATATTTATTGCAAAAGTAGAATGCGTTCATGTTGAGTGATTTCGTTAAAATATGTTCAAAAATCGTCTGCTACAGCTTGGGGATGAAGTTTGCGAAGTTTAAACTTGTCATTATATGAATTGTTTAACTCTTCGCCACAATGATTACATCAATATATTTACTTTAGCTGTAAATTGCTGTTTTGTTTTACATTAAGATTTTTCTAGGCAGGATGATCTGAATCTACACAGTTCAGAAATGACAATTTGTACCATTTGTAATTCACGGGTTCACATTTCCTCTGAGCAAGCAATGTTCTGACGGATGCTAAGTCATTTATTGCTATTTAAACTGCCATTCGGCAACAGCGATAGCGAAAAAGTTACGTAGAGCGATACAACTTTTCACACACACACACACACAACACCGAGCCCCAGTAGCGACGCGGGGTGTTAACCTACAGGTTATAAGTTCGGCTCCAAGTACGACCAACACTCAATTAGAGGAAACCGAATTAACCACAAAATCATCCCTTTAACGAAGATACACGTAGAAAATTAGAATTACCAACACGGAAGTGAATAATGCATAAGAAAATAATTTTAGTGGAATGATACCTTTGGAATAACGTCATTTATGACGTCAAGACGTATGTTGTATGTTGTTGTGACAATGATAGTGTGGTTAATGAAACCGCCATCAATATTTTGATGAAGTGGTATTCGGATAAAATAGACTGCATACAGTAGGGCATATCATGTCTGTTGTATGTTGTATGTTGTTGTGACAATGATAGTGTGGTTAATGAAACCACCATCATGTTCTTGTTTGAAGTGGTATTCGGATAAAATAGACGACAGACAGTAGGGCATATCATGTATGTCGTATGTTATTGCGACAATGATAATGCGGTTAATGAAACCACCATCAATTTCTTGTTTGAAGTGGTATTCGGATAAAATAGACGGCAGACAGTAGTTAATGAAACCGCTATCAATTTCTTGTTTGAAGGGGTATGCGGATAAAATAGACGGCAGACAGTAGGGCATATCATGTATGTTGTATGTTGTATGTTGTTGCGACAATGATAGTGTGGTTAATGAAACCACCATCAATTTCTTGTCTGAAGTGGTATTCGGATAAAATAGACGACAGACAGTAGTTAATGAAACCGCCATCAATTTCTTGTTTGAAGTGGTATTCGGATAAAATAGACGACAGACAGTAGTTAATGAAACCACCATCAAATTCTTGTTTGAAGTGGTATTCGGATAAAATAGACGGCAGACAGTAGGGCATACAATGTCCTACATGCTGATAACAAGTCCATACATCTGCCATGACAAATAACATTAAAAAATGCGAATTAAAAGGAAAATTTCGCCAAAACATTTCAATAGTTATAATATAATTTCTGATTTATTAAAAATTCGCCACAGAGATTTGTATTTAAAAGATATATAGTTTAGGACACATGTTCGTCTACCCTTTGCTGAAATTTCAATAATATATATCTAGCTGATTTTAAATAAATCACAATGCAGTTAAACCTCAGTCGCGCTTCAGAACGTACACTGCATAAGTATAGCTAGATACGCATCTAGGGTAATAAAATGAACGCACTACATGTTTTCATTATAATCCTCCATTTCAATCTTTAAAGTTCACCCTTTATTCTACCCCCTAGTAAATAATTGTAGGTTGTATTTATTTGCTTCTCTTTAAATATTTAAAGTAGCTACGTTATTTCAATTTATATATAGTAAATAAATTAAAAATACAACAAAATATTTCTTGTATTTTTACGAGATAGCGAGAATGATATTTTCCACAATATCGATACGTGTTATCTTGAGAATTGTGTATCAGTAAGGCAACATAATATTATACACATTTCGTGAATAAATGAGTAGAGACGGGTTGATACGTATTCATGCGAAGATAATTACATTTCAGGTATAGATCCAATTCGAGCAGTGAGCCATGACGACAGGTAATGTTTCTATTATCCAAAATAGAGATGAGCACACAAATGTGCGCCATTTTGGTTATAAGTAAAACCCTGACACACCATCAGATCGAAGGCCTGATCTACTAAAATTCGGCTCAACAGATTTTCTTGAAATTCTGGTAACTTATAGTAGAAAGAGTGATCGTATTGATATTATTTCTTAAAGATACATCTTGGGTAAATGTTTTGTAAATTAAAAATGATGCTATTACTTTAAATTTATATCATGACACAGGTATCTGTATTTTCTATAAGTCGGTGTTATTGGTGTTTGAATACCAATTCAAACAAGACAGTAGTAGCGATTTCTTTGACCACGATGTTATTGTCACACAAACAGAGGTGTTGACGTCGAAAACGACGTTATTTCAAAGGTATGATTCCACATTATAAACAAATAATTGAAATGTATTTAGTTCAAATTACCTTTAAAATTACCATCTACTTGTTTTCGTTCAGTAAATGCAGTTCTAGTTTTGTAGCAACTTTTATTACCTAAGTTAAGAATTATCAAACCTGGTTTGTAAACTGATATTGTTGAGAGTACATCGTCTTGCGCAAGTGCAATGCCCTATTACCATATAGTCTAAACTAGGAAGATTCGTATCAATAGCGGATCTTTCTTAATATAGTTTAAATCATATGGAAAAAAGGACAATATGCTTATATTGAATATTTCCTTATGTTGTCCAAATGTTTTCAAAAGTCGTTTGCTGCAGACGGAAAATGTAACGTCGCGAGTTTTAAGATTTTCATTGCATGGATTGTGAAACCCTTCGCCGCAGTGATCACATCAATATACATTCTTCTGCTGAATATCGCAAGTTCTGAGCGACATTTAAATTCTTCTAATCTTAATGACAAATAACCCTTCATAACCTGTTTCTTTATTAGCACAGGGTGTATATACCAATGAAAAGTTCCATCTAGAATTGGAACCAAGTATACTATATTAATCATCAATGTACATTTTACAACAACTAGACGTCTAAAACGATGGGGATAATATATGAGAGTTTCAACTGATGTCAATAATATATTGTAATTCATAAAAAAGTTTATTTAGCTTTGCTTATACGATTGCATAGTCGTCTGGTGAAGATTGACTGTATTTGAGAAAAAGTTATCACATGATATCGAATGTCAACACTTTATATTTTTCGTCTGATTTTGTTGTTGCCTTCTACGCTCTTGAACACTATTTATACAATCTGAGAAAGAATCGATCTCAGTGTCGAACAGTGTGGATCTTAGATCATCCTAAATACAATGTGGGTTTGCTTCGAGACGCATTACTGTCCAAAATGTTTTATTCGTAAGGTTGAATAATGATATCGAATGGCGAATTATAAATATAATTATTCATAAACTTAGTGAATCAGTATCTACTTCCCTAATACATAAGTATTTTGATGAAATTTTAGATCCAGATAAACGCATTCATTTTCATTTGCCTTATATTAGATAACTATGCGCCTGTATTTAGAGAAACAAATGAGAAGTTAAAGACCAAGGCACTATATCTTAATTTATTACACTGTCAATTGTTTACTGCGGATTACACATGTTTACCTTATTTATTTTAATTAGTTATCAATACTAACGTAATTTCTCCATAAATAGATAAACATTTATGACCCACCACTATTGTGTCATCAAAATTAAAATCCGCTAATTTAAATTATACATTCCTCACAGCATATCGGATGTCAAAACTTGATACTTTTCGTCTATTGTATTGGTGTAAACTCCACTTTTGTAAAATCTTTATAACTAGTTATAGTAGAATCCATAGTGTGTCAACAGTGTGTATCTCAGAGCCTTAACATATTATGGGGTCCGATCTGGATGGATACAGAATAAAAGTTGTCAATGGTAGATGACTTCCGCCGCAAGTGTAAACAATATTAAATTGTGAGTTCAGAGATGTTATATGTTTCTTTAGTGTCTATAAGTGATGTTTAACAATCATATCGACTGGTGAATATGTGTCTGCTAGGACGCTAAAGTAATGTTATTTGCTTAATTGTCGTCCGCAATAATTGTCCGTCAAAAACGTTCCTGTAACATTATTGCTAACATGAAGCCAATCTGAACGTCAAAAAGTCTCAGATCAGCCCGAACCTTTGCAGGCTCCAATCTCTGGATGCAAACTCAGCGTTTCGCATAGGTTATTCACTGTTGGCCTTATTCATCACTAGCGAGCAAAGAGATACATTGCGGGTTTGTTTCGAGATGTGTAAATGTCCTTAATTTGTATACAAATTAGGTTTAACAATCCTTTCGACTTGTGCATTTTCAAGATAATAATTCACATATTTGGTTTACGTACTTGTTTACCCCCCCACAAGACAAATTGGGGACACTATATACTTCTTTACATTGTCAATAATTAATGAGCATTTTAATTGTTCCTTTATCCATTTCCATTTCCCACCTGCATGTTAGAATTTATAGCAGACAATTTTTGAAAACATCATGGCATAGGGAGAATTTGTTAATAACTCTATTCAATAACTATACTTTCATTGATGTAAATGTGCTACATTTTTCCAACAGGTATTTTTAAATTCGTCTGATGTTTTGTATGAGCATATGAGGAATAACGGTTTTAGAGCATAACGTAATTTTTGGTAAAAATGTTGTTTTTTGATAATTAAAAGTTTATATTTTCTACTCTAAAGGCTATCTAGGACGCTGTTCAGTATTTTTTGGTTGGAGGGGGAGGGGGTAATGATGAACATGTCGTTTGAAGATATAGCTGTAAATTGTAACCGGTTGTTGTATGTGAGAACGGTTTTAAGACTGTTGACTAATCAGAAATTATCTTTAAAACGAATATAATATTGATTTTAAAATGTTAAAACATATCGAGTTATCTCGATATATCTGTTATATAGTTAAACACAAAATAGCTTAAGAGAAGTGGAACGCGTATGAAGTGGAACGAAACGGACCAATGATTCTAACTGCATAATTTACCATTTTACACGCCCTTTGTTCCGGTTGTTCACCTAATTTCTCTGATCGCAAGAGCATACTGTTTTCACTCATACTTTAACATTTAACATCAAGTCAAAGTAGACAAATAGGTAAGAGGACTAAACTTGCATATATGTGGGTCGATTGCATATCTCGTGTTTCATTCACCCTAACTCACAAATACATTTTATCAACCCATCAAGCGTATTGTCGGATGTTATTCATGGCTTCGTTATATGATTTCGTCCCAAAAATCACTTCGATGCTCTATTTTTTCAGATATTGCTTTCTGGCGACCACTGGATACAAATCTCATATATACTTGTGTATCTGAAGTTCATTAGACTAAGCATTCGAATTCATACACTGTTGCGGACTAACTTAATCTTTTATCAACTTTATTTGTCATTTCAAGTGTTAAAAGCAAACATTAGGATCAGAGCTTCTCTAGTAATTTGTTAATTGGAGTTACATGGTTTTATTTAACGCAACCTCAGTAGGTAACGACTCGAGCTGTATATCAAGGGGTTGTGAGTTCGAACCCAGCTCGGCCATTATTCTGTCTGACGTTTCACAAATGTCAATGCGAAAAACATCATTCGTCTTTCTCATAGGGCTAAGAATCTAAGTTGAAAAGCAGTCGGTTGCATGGAAATACTGTTTTCTGTAGTACTTGTGTGGGAAAGGCGGTAAACTTATGGGTATGTGAACTAGCCGCCATGATATAACTGAACAAAAGTTAAAAAAAGGCGTTAAACCCAACATAGACGCTAAAGCTAAGCAAACAATGTCCATAATATATGTGTCTAAACAAATAATCTAAACGAGGAAGTAAATATCGCAAAGAAAAAGAATATCATAAACAAGATGGAAATGTATTTCGTTACAATCAACTTTCCAATTATCCTTAGCTGAAGGGTGAAAGATATACACATTTAGGAAATATAATATAAAACATATGAACTCTTACTTTGTTTCGTTCAGTCAATTCAGTTTCCGTTGTATAACCACTAGTCTCATTTGAATTAAGAATTTTCAAATCTGTTTGTGAAATATTATTCAAAATGGCTATAGTTGAGAGTACATCGTCATGCGCATGTGCAATGCTCTATTCACCCTTCCCTCATATACCACAAAGTATGCTTCAGACGATTTTAAAAACAAATGGGTAATAACGATTAGAAAAATCTGTTTAGATAAAAGTATATGTTTAATAGAATTGAAATATATTGTCAAAAAATGAATGCGCACATATTCCTAATTTCGTTAAAATGTCTTCAATAGTCGACTGCTGCGGATGTAAAGGGTAAAGTCGTGAGGTTGATTATTTTCATTTTATGAAATATCAAACGTTTCGCCTCGGTGAGTACATCTCTATACATACTTTTGCTGCATATTGCAGTTTGGGTTTATTATTTAGATTCGTATTAGCTTAAGGGACAAATTATCCTTCATAAAGTGTTTCTGTATTGACACAGGTAGTATACATGTATATCACTTATAAGGTCATGTAGATTTGGGTCTAAATTTTTAAGATTGAATTATCAGTTTACATTGTACAACAACTAACAGTTAAGAACGTTGTGGATAAGAGATAATAGTATTTAATGCAATACTCTACATACCCTTTCCAACAAGTGACGTATTTTGACGCTTCTGCAGATTTTAAATATATTGTGTCAAACGATGAAATTGTTCATAATTAGTCATGTCTCCTTCTGTCAGAATGTTTCCAACCCATGTTAATAAGTACATGTATGCTTTAATTCATAGATAGTTGACATAGCTGTGCTTATATGAGTTCATAGTTGTTTGCTGAAAATTGATATGTTGGAAGGATTCATATGATACACCCTTCACAGGATATCGAATAGAAACACTTTATATTTTTCATTTGCTTTAATGTCGTCTACTACGCTTTTGAAAGCTGGTTTAAAAATGCTTAATTAGAATCAATATGAGTGTCAAGCTTTGTGGATAACAAATCAGCATAAACATGTCGTGTGGTCCGATCTAGATGCAAAGGCAACATGGTTTACCAATAGTTGGCGACATCTGACGTTAGCGAGCAAAGTTACATTTTGAATTTGTTTAATGACGTTTGAATTTCAAAAGAATATATAAGTAAGGTTCAACAATGATATCCACGGGCGAATGTGAAATATATATATTCATAAATTTACAAAATTAGTTTTTCTTTCATTCATACAGCAGTGTTCTGACGAATTTGTTAGTCCCAGATGAACGTATACATTTCCATTGTTCTGACCTCAGATAGATGTATGCATGTTTATACACATTCAGTGAGTATGGTTCCAACAAGCAGAAAAGTAGTGAAGGACCAAGGCACCATATGTTAATATATTACCCTGTCAATGGTATATTGGAGAATATATACTATCCCTCATACGACCCGTAGTACAACATACTTTAAAAATGGTAGAAATGGCTTTCCCTACATGGCGCTTAGGGTTGTTTGGTTAGCAATACGACTTACTTCCTGGTGTCAGAATAAATGAACCAGCAGAACTTTGTAACTTTCCCAGAAAATGCTGAGATATAACTGATATATTGTTAAAAGCGGCAATATACATCATACAATGAATCCCTCATGACTCATAAGACGAATTTCTGCTCACAGACACATAAATATGACATGTCTTATAACAAATAATGGCGCTTAGGGTTGTTTGGTTAGCAATACGACTTACTTCCTGGTGTCAGAATAAATGAACCAGCAGAACTTTGTAACTTTCCCAGAAAACGCTGAGATATAACTGATATATTGTTAAAAGCGGCAATATACATCATACAATGAATCCCTCATGACTCATAAGACGAATTTCTGCTCACAGACACATAAATATGACATGCCTTATAACAAATATTCCACAAACAGAATGTATGTTCTGTAATTCGGGACCTATATGTTTACACAAACAATGAACTCTTAAAGAAGTTATTATGAGTCTATACATTGAACAAAAGTACAAGGTTTATTCTAAGAACAGTATATATCCAAATCAGCCTGTACATCATCAGATTCAGTCAAATATCCACATTTTTCATAGAGTACTTACACAACTTTGTTTGAAAACTTCGTTAACCTGTGTAGATTCTGATAATACTGAACATGTAGACAATACGATCTGAACCTGCACTATTTTGAACTGCCAATTTGTACGATTTCTCTTGCACGGGTAATATTTCCTCGCATTAATCAGTGCTCTGACAAATGTTAAGTCATATATTGCTATTAAAATTGCCATTCGGCAGCAGCGAAAGCAAAATGTTTAAGTATTGTACCTTTTTTACACACCTACAACACCAAGCCACGGTAGTTCCTTCTTCAACTATATAACGAACAGTGCAGAACAAGATCAGGATGCACTTATACGCTGATTGATCTGTCTTTCGCAGAGCGAAGCTCATATATGAATGTTCTTGTAAAGATGACAATTATATGTACGTAAAAAGGTTATTTAAATCGTCTTTGGTGTAGTAGATTATTATATGTAAATCATGCCATCAAGCCATTTAGAAAAGGTGCCAATAGATTACGTAAACACAGATTGGATAATTGTTTTGTTAATGTTATTGGAAATCTCCATACATGAACATTTACTTATGGAATAAAGTTGAAAACGTTTCGGCTAAATCAGAGATGGCTTATCAATTCCCCTTTGAGTTATTTGTTTCTTCTGAAATATTCTTCTCTCGATATTTCAAATAAATATGCACGTTGGAAAGGATAAGTTTGCTGTACAATGGTTGTTTAAAAAACTATTACCTTCATATAGATAAATATAGAAACCCGTTACGGTTTACTCGGATACTTTTTGTGATATTATTGTTATATTCTCAGGTAAAGCAAATAGTTTTTGAATATCGAAACAAAATTTGACAGCAAAAATGAATGTAGTGATCGGTAAGCCATCAGTCAATAGTGTGTGATAATTCATCATGAAAAAGCAAAGACCCGTTTAAACTAATGAATGTTTATCAAGAGCTCCAGGAAAACAAACCATAACATAATGATTATAAATGTGAAACAACGCCTGTTTGCTAAGTATCTAAATGGATACAGCTTTATAAAAGTTTCTTCTACGTCTTATTGACGAACTGTCCATAGTAAGATCAGGTTGCGCAGAAACGCGAACAAATCGGTATCTAGACTTTTTGCAAATGCGTCTTCCACAAATGGGATAATAGTATATGTAGAAAAGCAGCCAGTTGCTTATACATAACGTTGTTTGGAATGCTGGTTTGTGAATGACAACGTATGGGATGGGGAACTAATCTCCTTGATAATACTGAACAATTGTTGTAAACGGCACAAGACCCCCAATCGAAGCTAATACTGAAAAATGACTTTAATTTAGTAAGATATCTTTATAATAATAAAGTTTGTGTTTACACTGGTTGCTTTCTAAACACGAAAGTAAATAAGAAAAAATGAAAAGAAAACATATTGAAACCTATTGCAGTTAAATTAACTAAATATTTGCAGGCTATATGTATTTACAGGGCATACTGATCACTGTGCACTTGGCAGTAAACGTCCATATACACTATGAAAGCATCCGTCCATGCCTCTATACTAGATATACGTCTTATGGTTTTTGGCATAAGATTGATGCTTCCATTTGAGTCTAACGTGAGCACTTGTCCCATGCTATTTTCAGGCGTTAACAGAATTGATAAGTTTACATACTCCCTGTTACAAATTTTTTGTTTCAATCCTAGGGAAACTTGGCTAGAAATTCCATTACTAACTAGCCCCACCTGGACCTCACCTGAATCTTTTGGTTCTGGTTCAATCCTAGGTGGCAGCAAGGGCAACAACTTTTCAGCTACCTTCTCAACCACCATGTTCAGCTGCGAATCGGACAGAGCGGTAGGCGCATCCGTCACCAGCGTTGGTGGAACCTCTTGTGCCTGGTCATCCACGACTGCAGCCTCATGACGCCTACTAGTTTTTCGTCTTGCCTTAGGCATAATCAGCGAAACAAAACAATATTTCTGAAAAAGTGTTTAGGCACTTTAGCAATTGTTTTTCAGAAGAAATAGATATATAACTTGGATCAATACTTGACCTTTAGGCTTTAGCTAAAATAAATAAATGTTAACAGACAATCCAGTGCCAAGCTAATTTCTCTAGGGCAGCCAGCAATATACCCAATGGGTTATGAAATTAATTTAATAAAGCGGATAACAATAAGAATATATTTCGCCAATTTCGATGTCGATCAATTACAAACAATCTGGTGCCGAGTCAATAACTCTTGGGCAGCCAGCAATATATCTTTTTTATAAAAATTGAAGCAAAAACAATAATAAACAAATATTGCGCCAATATCGCTGTCAATGAAGTACAAACAACCTGGTGCCGAGTCAATTACTCTTGGGCAGCCATCAATATAACATGAAAATCATGAAGAGAACAACAATAAACAAATATTTCCCCAATGTTGCTGTGATGCGAACATGTCATACCAATTCAGACTTATATATTCCAAAACTCCTTTTTCCAATATAAAAATTCAATGCAATGCACTTATCGGTGAGTGTCAATCTATCAGGCTGTCAACAATCTAAGTAACCATTCAAAACAAAATATTCAAATGTGTAAAGATCTAAGCAACAAATAAAAAGTGTACAGGGCTACTTTTCCAGTGTTATGCTAAATACGTCCTTGTTTAACCATAAAAATGACCTAGCAATCTGGCACTGAGCCAATTTCTCCTATGCAGCCAGATGCCTCTAGGATTTGTGTATGTAGGATTCAACAACACAGAAACATACACTGTATCATGCAAATAATCGATACACCTTAATTCCTTTTCGCTACAATGATTTAAGCGTTTCCAGCTAGATCACAAATCGGAGGCAGTAAGCCACCAATAACAACAACAAAACATAGACCACGAACAGGGGATGGGGTGCCTTAAAAGTAAATTATAGTGCTCAGCGAGGGAATATAATTGTCACTGAAACGATAATTCGAGAGTTCACATTTCCTTTCAAGGTCAATCAATATTGAAAACGGCACCCCACCCACCATCATTGCATCAGTCAATACATGATCAAGCTAATATTAAACAAAGCTACATTGCATGTAGGTTGAACACTAACATAGGGTTATACCAAGCCCCATTACACCAATTTTTTACCAATAGATGAAAGAATTTCCATCAAATTCAAAGAGAATTGATTTTCGCCTGTCTCGCCCTTCAGTCAAATAAATGAAAAGGAAAATTGCCTACACGTGTTTAATTAACCACAAGGAATAATATTATAAATGAACGACAATGAATAGCACTGAAGGGAACAAGATAGGTTCTCGGTTCTGCACAGTCCCTGTAAACGGTTTTGACCCTTAATGTTCAAAACTTATTATAGCTTATACTGTGTTTTCAACAGATGTCAATTATATTATTTTAATTCATAGAAAGATTATATAGCTTTACTTGTATGATTACATAGTCGTCTCCTGAAGATTGACTGTATGTGAGAAATATTTATTGTATACACCCTTCACAGGATATCGAATGTCAAATCTTGATATTTTTTGTCTGCCTTTGTTATTGCCTACAGCGCTATTGATAACTATTATAGAAGCTGAGAAAGAATCGATCTGAGTGTCAAACAGTGTGAATATCGGATCATCCTAAATACGATGTATGTAGATTATATACATAACAAATTAATTATCGTCGATAAAAGAAATACATTGGATACCTATTGCATTTGTCTACTAAGATTCAAGGTTATAACACAAATACATAATACAAATTTAAATCACATTATACTGGATATTTCGGGGTAAGGGGAAAAGAAGAGAAAATAGTTTCAACAAAAGTCCAGCGTCTCTCAATTTCACAAAACTTGAAATAAATACGATAGTACTATATCCCTACGTTTGTTTATAGAGAACAATGGCCTCGTATCATATGTGACATAGCTAACATGTACAGGTTTTTCCCGCCGAGCGCAGGTGACTCAGTCGTAAGCTACGCGGTCTGTCAATCCATGGTTGGTGAAACTGGACATAATGTTTTCGATTTCTACTTCGTAAGATACCCTAGTGGAAAGGTATCGACACATAAGTATTACAAACTGTTGTTTATACAATCATTATATGTGGTCAGCAAAGCTTATCTTTAGCATTATTAGAATATATATTAACCAGGCTAAGGACAGTCCCACTATCCACGCCATTTGTAAAATGGCGATTGAAACAAATGCGACCCCAAAGCTAAAAACACATTACCTGACATTCAAAATGAGCTGATTGAGATATCCAAATGTCTATCATTAATAATTGTAATAATGCCTCATTCTTTGTGTTCAGAGCGGATGAAGCCATTAACGCTTCATCGACGAAACAAATGGCTCTTTGACTACGATACAAGTGCAATAAGAGATAACTTAATTACTTTTGAGTAATACAGTTCCACCACAGAAGAGGCATTATCTGAAGCATTTCTACGAATATTGAGCGTGGCCAGCGATACGACAGTGCGTCAAACCTGTCGAGAAAGTTTCCTGTGGTTCAGGCCCGTAGGAACTGCATACAACCATTGTAAAGCGCACTGCGTGACCCTGGCTATTATGTAATGTAATGCAATTATAGAGACCAGTTGCTCTGTTCCACCATTAGCGTTTCTAGCTTCTTTAGGCCCCTTTGGCAGTGTACACGCAACAAATAATAATAATTAATAGTAATTTATATGATGAAAAATACTGTTTGTAATGACATTGATACAACTACAGCAAATAACAGCCAACTAACGTGTATCAATTATTTTAATAAATGGACGATGGTAATAGAGATCAGAGGACCCTTGCCAAATATTGACGAGAAACCTTTAAATTGGACAGGCATCAAAAGTCAAACAATATATGAATCAGTGCAGCAGAAAGGGTACACGTTTGCATTTTTGAACATTGTCAGTTCACATCGTCTTGTCCACTTGTTCAGTCTTATCAGAACTTACCCAAGTTCACAAAACCTTTGTCTATACGTGTGTAATGGTTTCATGGGAACAGTGTAGATCTTGATCAGATAATACCAAATTATATATTTTCCTATGTACGGGCTCATATATATCGAGTTTTATCAATTTCCTATAATTGAGGTTCCATTTCATCCTCTTTCAAAATTAATACCTTTTAAACAGTATCTAGAAAAACTAGTAAAACAAACAGTTAAAGGAACATAACTTCCCATTCGTTTTCCAGCAGTGTTTTCTAATTTAGACGTGTCGCTACATGGCTCAATTAAATGAAGGATCGACAACATTACAAAGCGATATTCTGATATTCATTTTGAAATAACATTTTGATTCTTATTCAAAACAGATATAAATCCAACGTCCAACTGGGTGTAGTTAAACTAGTTTGACGTATGTCATTGACTAGCCTGAAGATGATATCAAATACCAACATTTACGTTTTCTCTCAAAGATATTATGTTTCGTAAAACGTGCACCCTTTGTATTTTAAAGAAGTTTTAAAAAAGTCCAACCATTTATACGCAATATAAGATTAAGATCATGAATGCATTAAGACATTGCCAAACATCGTAAATAAATGAATTAATCAAAGGTTTAAAATCTGTATAGGGGAGTTTAACCGGTAAAACGTCCTGAGACAATGCAGTCTTAGCAGCTGCGTCTGCTTTCTCATTGTATCTGGGGATCCAGCAAAATACAACTTGCAATGTGGCAGAAATACACTGTAGATAGGCCGGTTAAACATAATTGGCAATTGTGAAAGACAATCGACAACAGAAAGCTCCTTTTTCATTATCCATATAAAGGCGTGTATATTTATTTGCTTCATAAACAAAAAACGTTTCTATTGGGGGAAGTTTCCCTGATGCACGAACGATTTATGACGGATGTTCTTACATCTCAGTTACAAAGATATTATGTTTCCTAAAATATGCACCCTTTGCTATATTGAGGAATTTCGACAAAGGTTCAACACTTTATACGCAATAGAATACTCAGATTGGGGATGGATACAGACGGAAAGACTTAATATGGTAACAACATCGAACCAACATTCAAATATTTAGATCAGGATGTATTCAGACATAAATAATTGTCATGGTAACAACATCAAACACACCATTTACATATTAAGAACAGGGTGTATTAAGAAGGAGCTATTTGTTATGGTAACATAATTTAACTCAAACCTTATCTAGTAGGATTAGATGTGTATTCAGTTAGAAAGACATGTTATGGTAACAACACCGAACCCACCAATATGATATCGTGAGCAGGGTGTATACAAACAGACATACTTGTCATGGTAACAACATCGAACCCACCGATAACATATTTAGATCAAGACGTATTCAAACAGAAGGACTTGATATGTTAACAACATCAAACCCATTTCAAATATTAAGGACAGGGTGTATTAAGACGGAACTACTTATTATGGTAACATAATTTAACTCAGACATATACTACTAGGATTAGGTCTGTATTCAGTTAGAAAGACGTGTTATGGTAACAACACCAAACCCACTAATATGATAGCGTGATTATGGTGTATTCAGACAGAAAGACTTGTCATGGTAACAACATTGAACCCATCGATAACATATTTAGATCAGGGTGTATTAAAACTGAACTGTTGGTTATGGTTACAGTATCTAACCCATACATATAATACTAAGATCAAATTGTATTCACACAGAAATACTGGTTATAGTAACAGCATCGAACATACTAATACAGTACTACGACCATGGATGTATTCAGACTTAAATATGTGTTATGGTGACAATGTCAAATCCACTAATAGCATACTAAGATATTTTGTATTCAGACTGAACTACCTGTAACGGTTACAAAGTAGAATCCACACATATGAAACTAGAAGTAAGAGTATATTCAGACTCAACACATTATTATGGTAATAGTATCAAACCCACATATATAATTCTAGGCTAAGGGGTGTATTCAGACTGATTTACTTGTTATGATAACGGGATAGAACCCACACATATTATACTAGGATAAGGGGTGTATTCAGACCGAACAACTTGGTATAGTAACAGTATCGAACCAACACATATAATACTAAGATTTGGGGTGTATTCAGACTGAACAACTTGGTATAGTAACAGTATCAAACCCATATATATATAATACTATGCTTATAGGTACATTAAGACTAAACAACTTGATATGGTACAGTTTCGAACCCATAGATACAATTTTAGGATAAGGGGTGTATTCTCACTGATTTACTTGTTATGGTAACTGTATATTACAAAACATATTATACATTAGGTTTGTATTCAGACTGAACAACTTCTTATGGTACCGGTATAGAACCAAAACATATTATACAAGGAGAAGGTGTGTATTCAGACCAAACAACTTGGTATAGTAACAGTATAGAAGCAAAATATATTATACAATGATTAGGGTTGTATTCAGACTGAGCAACCTCTTATGGTAACAGTATCGAACCCACACATATCATACTAAGATTAGGGGTGTGTTCAGACTGAACTTATTGTTATGGTAACAGTATTGAACCCACACATATCATACTAAGATTATGGGTGTATTCAGACTGAACTTATGGTTATGGTAACAGTATTGAACCCACACATATCATACTAAGATTAGGGGTGTATTCAGACTGAACTTATTGTTATGGTAACATTATTGAACCCACACATATCATACTAAGATTAGGGGTGTATTTAGACTGATTTTTTTCACAGTATTCAAGACATAAGCATTTTAACTTTGAATCGTAATAACATTCTGTAGAATCTATTTACACAATGTGCAGCCTTGTTTTGCAGTTGAGACTGAATGAAATTTTTGCATTTTGACTTCGTCATCGAGTAAGCTGGAAATTTCATCCCATTTCAATTGAAGTAGGAAGACCGACATTGTTGTTGTTTTGTTAGAAGAAAAGTGGGAGGAGTCTACCTGCATGACGTCAGTCTTTAAATAGTCCGTGGATGGGCACGCATGCGCAATTGTGTACGAGATTATAGGTAGTTTAATTCATAGGTGTTAATTAAATGTAAATCAACGATTATTTATTTTCTTTCACCGATATAACCTTATCTTTGATGGATAGAAATGTAATAAACCCCTTTCATCATAAAGATTTTGATTGTTCAACATCGGAGAACTACGGTACTATTTAATGATAATGGTAGATTTTGTTTTCCGACACATTTTTCGACGCTGAATTTTCAACTTTTCAATCTTTTCTTTTTTCTTTCCTTTGAATTTTCCAAATTCAAAAATAAATCACTTTGAGTCATTAGGATATATTTTCATTATGAAACTATGAATTGGCAATCTTCAAAAAGTATTTTATAAAATACACTGTTTGCTATAGGGTTTGTACGTTTACGTTAATGATGTTTAGTTGTACGTCGTTTTCAAAATTATTTCAGTTATATCACGGCGGCAGTTTACTCATTAATGATCCCTGGGTAAAGACACAGCACTGGGACAGGAAATGAACGTTGCCGAAGATTATCTCTTCCATGAACGCCGCGGCTAGGGATCGAGACCTTGATGCCAGGTTCCTAATCCCCGACACTATCAACGCGGCTAGATGCATATAATGATGATGATGACGAGACTGGTGGAAATGTTGACATTGAGGATGTTGCTCTATACAACAAATAACAACTACAATTATAAGTAGTAGTACTATTACTACTACTACAACTACTACTACTACTACTACAAATACTACTACTACTACTATTACAATTGCTACAACTACTACTTATACTACTACTACTACTACTACTTCTACTACTACACAAACTCATATCACATTCTCTCTATTTTCTGAACCCAATAAACGGTACATACGAAATCATCTCCGTAGCGGACACATCGACTGACCAATATGGACCACTGGCGTGTGGTAAAGGAGGGCTGACTATGCTTTTTAAGAAGTGTCTCAGCCAGAATATTAGTAAAGTAGACTGCTTTCAAAACGATCGTATACTGGCCATCTAAATTGATCGAAAATTGTATACACACATCAATATAATAGTCGTATACATGTCAGCAGATAGTTGCATTGATACATATGCAGAAACGTTGTATTGTCTGAGTGCAATTACACAGTTGGTTTGAAAACGGCGACGTTATCCTTTTAGGAGAATTTAATGCAATATAACTGTCATATGTTCAAACTAAGAGTAACGGGGACCAATCGGATGAGGATGAGTTTTTCATTGATATGTTATCCGATTTAGGATTAGTATCCCTTTGTAATACCCCATTGTTTACAAACATTAAATATACATATATGAAAATCCGGGCAAGTATCGATCATATCATTGTCGAAACAGCATCCATTAAGAAATGCATGAACATCGTAACGATATCCAAAAACATAATTACTTTCGACCATTTACCCTTAATCGCTAACATCAAACTACTTCAATTATCGCAATATACCCACCAATACCAGAACAGCGACAAAGTCGCTTGGAATAAATGTAATATGATATCAAAGAAGAATATAACAAACAAATATTGTCTGATAGTTTCCTTCCGATTTCCTGAAATTGCATTATAATAACTTTGATATCTTCGGCATAATCTGTACTGTTTTTACACGCCCCATTTTCTTGAAATCAAATTCAATTAAGTTCAAGTGAGCGGCGGTCCAAACCACAACTTTACTACTTTTAAGATCCAGATCAATTTACACATCAATAACATTAATTATGTTTTGCACTTTTCACACAATTGGCTGAAAACGCACCAATGCATTAATGTGGAAAACTGATACATTACGATGCCAATGCATGGATGTACAGGCATATATTTTATCTACAACTTAAATAAAAAATAATTTGTTAACAACAATCGAGTGATTTGATTATTTAATTGCATTGGACGACGTTTCAATGATATCTCTAAGACATCAAGGCAACAAAATGATTATTCATGTTACCCAGGGTCCAATACCAGCTAAACAATAAGCCTTACCTTAGGGCATCGATCATGACCACAGCGATCGGTGAATTTGAAAAAAAATGTTTTGTTTAAAGACATTTGATCATGACCGAAGCTATTGGTAAACGCTAGGAAAGCCTTTACCGTCGGTTTGCTTGTAATACTAGGACTGAACATTCTATTTTTGCCGAGTGTAGCCATGTTACGGTTTATGCGTACAGTGAAGACGAAGACAAGTCGTGAGCATCCACACAGTCTAAGCAAAGCCTTCATCGTTGGTTTGCATGTTATAATAAGACTGAAACTGTTATTTGTACCACGTTTAGCTATGTAAGAGTTCCATCGCATCTGTGTACAGTGATGACTCAGACGAGCTTTGAGCATACTATGCCTTCATCGTCGGTTTGTATGTTATGAAAATACTGAACTTATAATGCCGTTTTCAATAGTATTTGAGTTATACCATGAAGACCTGTTTACTTATAAATGAGACACAATTGTTAGGTTTGTTAATTAGAATAACTGGTTTCGAAAGGCTTCCATTACCCACCGATGACTAGACAGTCGGTGGTGAGAAATATAGAAGTTATGATTGGTGGTAATTTAGCGCCGTTCGCAATAGTATTTCTGTTATATCATGGCGACCTGTTTACTTATCAATAAAGCCCAATTGTTAGGTTTGTTGATTGTTAAAACTGGTCGCGAAAGGCTTTCATGATACATGGATGGAATGACGGTGAGCAATATGAGACCGTTTGATTATGATTGGTGGTATTTGTTACGCCACTTTCAATGACATTTCAATTTCATCATGACCCCAAATTCAGCTATCAATGAAGATTTCTAGAACGTATAGGGGAACATTAGCAGAACCGTCGATGCAATATTAGTTCTCATTGTACTGAACCATCTACTGAATGGAAGCGGCCAATGAATACTCACTCTGATGTTGTTATACATATACATATTATTCTTCATCAGGTCTTTAAATAATGTTCAGTCTTTATGAGACGTGTTTTGTGAGTACCCACAACAGTATGTTTATTTAAGTTGATAAATTGATTTTGCAGGTACAATTAAGTGTATTCGCAAGCGAGCCTTTCCTTTCTAAGTAATTGAAATATGATTGATAGAATGTCATAAATGTGCCAAATTATTTTCAAATTAGGCCGGTACTTTTAGACAAGAAGACGTTTAAAACTTGTGTGGGTAATAAGACACAGAGGAAGTTATAATTAGTGTTTCAATCGTATTTCAGTCAGTTGACCCCAACCCCCACCCCCACGACCACTTCATCTGTCAAGCGGTTCTAATAAATGGTAAGTGTACGCCGTTTTAAATAATATTTCAGTTACCTCATGACCACCACTTCATCTATCAATGGGGCTTTCTCGCAGCAATACTTCTCAAAACATTCTTCCCACAGGTTCAGATTTCACATAGTTGTTGCAACAAAAGCTGTGGTGCTGTAATAGTGTGTCGGACCTCTCTCACCAAAGGCCCCAAGTTCGAATCCGTTGATGGGCGTAATATGCCGCTACGGGCTTTTCACACAAACCAGATTACTGCTCACATATTCGAGAGCAGACCTCGAGCGTGATCAATGTACTCGTAATCTCGATGTTTGTTTCGCAATCGATGAACTATAACATAATGTATGCACTTCAATGGTGTATTGTTAGACTATTGACTACCAAAGCCGGTGGACTAAGTTGGATGCATGATAAACTCATATCGGAATTGTTGTTAAATTTTAAAATGGTGGTGTGTTATATGTTGTGTACTAAGGGATGCGCGGAGAGAAAAATATAAACTATCTCGTTGAGTAAGGGATTTTAACATCCAGTATGTAAAGTAGAAGCGTTCATGCAAACAATAAACATTCATTTTGACCAAGTTATTAATTACATTTTATTCAAAGTTAATATATCTATATACATGCACGTATAATATGCAAAAGTTTAATCCGCGCCGTCTGACCCGTCTCTAAACTGATGACTGTTTAATTCAATTGTGATATCTTTTCCAATTGAAACACTTGACAAATAAATTCAAAAGCAAACAGTCTTCAAAAAGACAACAGCAATATTTATAAGAGAGAATCATAATTAAAGTATTCGGGCGGGAGAAACTAAAATCGGGAAATATAAAGTATAATTGTATAGATATTCGAAAGTGAGTGTAAATATGGTAGTTGCCATCTCATATCTATCATTTTATTTGAATCGTGTTTGTATCATGCAAAATTAATGCAACACAATTAAGTGCTTTATGGAGGCAGATAATGAAACGAACACACGGCTCAATAAATTTGGTTAACTCACCGGATTTTTTTTAAATAACTCTTTGTAATATACAAACACTTTCTGACGCTTCTGCACGGACGAAATTTGAAAATATAGTGGAAAAAGAAGACATTGCTTATATGGTGAGCAATTTCTCCTCTTGTCATCATGTTTCCAACTCTATTAAACAATTACACTTTCATTTACAAAGGTTTTCCATAATTTCCAAGATGGTTTCAAAGTCATCTCCTTCGAATAAAACAAATTTGCAGCACACGACATTGAAAAATCATAGACAAATTTATGGAAAATGTCTTTAACTGAAACTTTTAAAAAAGTTCCAAATAGTGTGGCAGAATAACTAATAGCTCATAATGAGCAATTGAATCTTTTGTTACAATATTTTTTAAAATGGGTCTTTGCAGATGCATCAAAATGCTTCTCTATCTGAGACATAAATATGATAATATCTGAGTTATCTTTTGTTACTAATATCCCGCTCCAAATATATAACATAATTATCATCCATTATAAGACCTAGTATGTATGTTTACTCAAGTTTGTAGACGTACATGTCACCGAATATATGATAATTGACATACAGTGTTTTGTCTGTGTTGTTATATAACACTGTCGATGGACGGTGTAACCCATCATTCCTTTCTAGTACAATACGTACGTGTGTACAGTTCGGTGTTATCTGATGTATGTTGTTAGACCAGTACCCCGCCACATAAATACTATCATCATCGTCCAGAGTCAGACCTGCTGGACTTCTCAGGCTTACATGTTTATATATATTATACACTTTACCGTCCATACTCAAACTAGTTACTGTGTTCTGTTTAAAGTCTGAAACATACATAATATCCCCGACTCTATTCACTGTAATGTTACGTGGACGTTTAAACAGGTTCTGTCCTTTATCATTGTGTTTGAATGTTTGAAGAACTTTTCCCTCATGATTAAGAATTTTCACCGACGGATGGTCCCCATCAAACGTAACAAATAATTTGCCTTTTCTATATGTTATTCCCCAACAACCTGATTCCATTGGTACCCTTTTTACTACTGATAAGTTTTTATCATAACGTAGAAACACTAAGTTTGTGTTGCAGGTCACCACCAGAGTTCCCGGCTCAATACATGTTATATCAAATGGTTCATCGTCAAGTTTGATGAAACAGGTAATGGTGTCTGATCGTAAGTCAATGACTTTAATAGAGTCATTCGCATTGTCTACTACAGTTAAAAGGTCACTGGACATCAACACACTTCCTGTTATGCAGACTCCTTCTTTATCTTTTTTGTGATACATCTTAATGTTCTTCATTAACTTGACTTGACTTGGTTTAAAGATGTCTGTCTTAATGGTTTCCCATCTTTCCACTTTTCGTCTGATACTTAACGTACCAATGGTAGGATGGTCATCATTCATTAGTCCTACTGCTGACTCTTCTCGTTTTGTGCCTCTTCTGTGTCCATCATTTTTCATCTCCAACGATCCAAGTTTACTCGCCGAATTAAGTGTGTTCAGTATGTATTCATTGCGAGAAAATGCATACCTTCTCACACTGTTTTCTTGTGACGTGCCTTGTGTTTTGTCATTGTACTCTTTGACCTGATTTCGAGCTTTCTTGGCAGAAATGAATAAATGCTTGTTTTGTTTATATTTTTCAAGAAGGGCTAGAGTGGATGACATTTCCGACATGTCTACTAGAACCTTGTTGTATAGCGTATCCACGGATTCAATAGCTTTCAGATCTTCATTATGTATCTGCTTAGCTTGCTGCATTAGTTCGTATTCTAGTGCATCGATTTTCGAATTTATGTCACTTCTAAATACCTGAATATCGGCTTTTAATTGTCTAAAACAGTTGGTAACATCAATCGAGTCATTTTGCGTTTTTTTCTTATATTCTGCAAGTTGTTTTTCAGTAGCCTTTATCTGCTTTAAAAGCGATTGATATTCTTGACTGGTGCTGAATTCTTTTGCCAAGTCGTCGATGTACTTTACACCGCATTGGACATGATATAATGTTACGCATACAGAACAGCAAAATGTATTATGCTTATCACATAAATACTCTACTAATTTCCCATCATGCTTAGGACAGAACTTGTCCTGAACATTTGATATTTTCTTTCTTGGCATTTCGTCCCTATCAAGAAGTCGATGTTGTCTGGAGGCCCTGTATCTTGTGTGATTTCTTGCACAAGTGTCACATAGGAATTCGTCACAATTAGTACAATAAAACTGGGCATTTTCATTTACATTACCTATACGGCAAGGATCGCAGGGAATACCAGTATCCCAGTCCTCACCATGTAAGGCTGGTCGTCTTCCAGATACCTCCATTGTTGATTTTCAAACTGAAAGAGAACCAAAGGGGTTGTTTTTTTGTCTAAAAATGTACAAGCTTTTGGTGACAGTATTACTTATCTTGTCAAAATGATTTCAAAAGTCGTCTGCTGCAGATGGAAACTGTCTGGAGGTTTAATTTTGTCATAGTATAGATTATCAAACGCTTCATCGCAGTATCAGCTAAATATACATAGTTATGTCGGATATATTATCTGTAAATAAACGCTATCCTTGATAACGTGTTTCTCAATTAACAAAGGGAGTATTTCTTACTGAAATTGTTCTTGTATTGATAGCGAATAGTTTAGCTAGCATTTTTTATGTACATTGTCAGTATCAAAAACTAACAGTTTCCCAAATGTGGGCGCATTATGACGCTTCTATAGCAGACAAATTGTAAATACGTAAATGTATTTTTCTCCAAATGTCACAATGAGTTCAACTCATGTCAATAATTGAACTCTATCTAATAGATGTGTTACATATATTTACTTTAATGTTTCCAAAGTAGTTAGATGAAAATGTATTGAGGTATGTCCGCACTATTTAATTCACACACCCTTCACATAATATTGAAATGCAATTTTATTGAAGGTCTATTAGACATTTGAAAATAATAAAGAAATAAATTCAATCTGAGAGTCAAACAATGTTGATCTATGATAAGCCAATACATATTGTGGGGCTGAATCTGGGTGCAAACTGATTCGTTTGCAAATACTCTCAATCGTTGACTACATTCATTGCTAGCAAATTAACTACTACATGTGTAAATTAGGAAATGTTTTTTTTTACTTAAAGCTCAACAATGATTTCGACTGGCTAATCTTAAAGATGTTAAACACAACACAAACAAATCCCTCGTGCACCATTATGTTGACGAATTTATACGTTCAGACAAATAGTCATTGTTTATATAATAAGTATTCCACAAACAAAATGTAATTCGGGCAATATAAGACCTTTCTATTTACCCATACAGTGATATGAGTCTGTGCATGAGAAAAGGCACAACATGACTTTTTTTAACAGTATATATCAAGATCAGCATATGAATCACCACTGACTGATCACCGACATACATTGTTCTGACAAAAGTTAAGACGCAGGTGAACATATAAGTTTTCATTTGCCTTAGATCACATATTGTAAAGCGGGCATACTGGGGAAAAATAGCTCCACTTCTTTTACGTAAAATACGGTTTATGTGATAACAAAAGAAAATCAGATACAATGATAATCCATATTGCATGACGCGCCTCGTTTATATAGTCAAACATACAATACATAGAAACAATAGACAATACAGCGTTTATCCTTCCCCATCAGCATACGTATTTTAACGCATTTCGAGGATACATTTTTTAAAAACATTGAGGTAATAATGGAGATGTAATGTACTTATAATAAAACAATTCCCCCATTTGATATAATATTCTCAACTCTATTCAATGATAATACTTTAAGTTATCAGGTTTAAGGCTTCTATAGTTCTGCGTAGATGTGCTTAAAATCGTTTGTTACAGATCTACTATGTCTTGGAAGGTGTGGTTATACGAGCTATAATATGTGTTACCCTTACCACAACTCTTAAAGCAGATACTATTTGAAATCGTCATGTTAAAATAAGGGCTTCCTTGTTATATTTAATGTGTTAGTGTAATATAATCATAATTCATCGTGTGCTTTTCATTTAGTCGAAAAAACAAATATGTTTGAATAGGTTCATTTTCAAAATAGTTTATATCACAGTTACACCGAATGATCATTATTTGATTCAAGTAAATAAAATTATATTTGAACGTTTGTGCGAAGAACAAAGGAAGTGCAAATATGGTTATGAAACTTTGCAAAGGCTCACTAAGGTATCGCACAATCTCGAAAGTTGTTTTCAAATAGTGTTGATAATGTTTGCAGTTGGATAAAGTTTAAATAAGCTGTTCAATGGTTTGTTTGACAAATATGACCTTCATATTTATCAATATAGACACCCTTAAAGGTTTACTCATATACTTTTCGTGACATTTATGTTATATTTTCAGGAAAATCATTATGTTTTTATGAATGTCGAAATTAAGTGTTCGCAAACCATCAGGCAATACTGTGCAATACTATATCAACACTAGATGAAAGCAAAGACTCGTTTATAATAGAGAGGTTTCGATTTCAAACTTGTACGGGTACGGGTACGTGTACTTGTAGCTACACGTACACGTACATGTTTCTGCATTAGAGAGGTTTCGATTTCAAACTTGAAGGGGTACGTGTACTTGAAGCTTATGTTCAGTATTCATGAAAATTCTCCGCCTACTATGAATATATAATCAGATCTAGATATGTAATTTTAATGTAATACATAAAATAAAGTATTTTAATATTGTAGCCTATAGTGTAAAGTCTTCCGTACATTATTATATTGAGCAAACAGAGTAGACCCAGATCAAGCAGCTCCTAAAGGACCTGCGCGGATCCAGCAATTTTTCTCAGGGGGGGGGGGGGGCAACAATTTCGACCAATTTCCCACGGGGGGATCCACATCATGGTGTAGTCATTTTAAAGAAGGATTTGGAGTTTTCCAGGGCCCCGGACCCCGCCCCCTCTGGATCCGCGCATGTAGGAGGTCTACTCTGTTTGCAAAGGCGTGAAATGTACTATCAGGTAAAGGGTTAAGACTGTATGGCACCGACTAATCCGCGTACCTGTTTGGAAGCTGATCATGCATCAATATTATATCAGTAGAGTCTACATTTGTTTACTTTAAAGAAAAGACGTAGGTCGTCAATGCGACATGTAGGAAACACGCTATAACTTTTATATGATTCTAGTTAGGTTATCACTGTCAAAGAATTTCTCATTCATAAATGAATTATTCAGCTTATACATTCATTAAAACATGTAGAAAATGATATATTTCAGTAATAAATCGCGTTCAAATTATTTTACTTACGTGTAAACCGGCAATCACAAGTAAATGACGTGTAGTGGTATCGATAAAGCATCATAAAGAAGTGACGTAATAGTGACGTTTTACACAAATATTGCCCCCACTCGTACGCGTACACTTACAATTTTAAAATCGAAGCCTTCCTAATAATGGATCAGTAACAGGTGTTCAAGGAAAGCAAACCTTAGCGTAATGATGATACACTTGGAAAAACGCCAGTCTGTGCATGCAAGCTAAGTTTCCAAATGTATACTGCTTAACAAAAGTTTCTTCTACGACTAATTGACGAACTGTGCATAGTCAGATCAGGTTGTGCAGATACGCGGACTGATCTCTATCTACACTTTTAGCAAATGAGTCTTCCACAAGTATGTCCATAATTATGCTTGAATTCAAAGAAAGTTTACATAGTTTTGCTTATTGGATTTCATAGTCGTCTGCTAAAGATTGACTGTATGTGGGAAGGAGTTATCTGATACACCCTTTACAGGATATCGAATGTCAAAACGTGATAGTTTTCGTCTGCTATATTGTGGTCTACTTCACTCCTATACACTCGTTTAAAAATAGATGATGTAGAATCAATTTGGGTTTCAAACAGTGTGGATCACATATCAACCTATACAATCTGGATGCAAATTAAACATTAGTTATCACTGGTTGGCGACATCTGACGTAAGTGAGAATAAGAGAAGTTATGAGTTTATTTAGAGACATTTAAATTTAAAATGAATATATTAGTGAGGTTTGATAATCATATCGACTGGCGAATGTTTGTCTGCTTGCACGCTACAATAATGTTATCTGCTGTATTGTCTTCTGCAATCATTTTGCATCTTGTAGTTCTCCTTAAAATGTCTTGCTAAAATAAGGCAAATATTAATGTCGAACAGTTAAGATCTCAAATCACCACCAACATTTGGTAGGTTCCGATCTGGATGCCAACTCAACGTTTCGCATAGGTTATCAACTGTTGTCGATATTTATCGCTAGCGAGCACAGGGTTACATTGCGATATCTTTTAAGACTTTTTAATGTCCTTAATTTGTATACAATAATGGTTTAACAATTATATCGACTGACGAATCTTTACTATAATGCTTTACTTCTTTATACATCAGTGTTCTGACGAATGTTTAGTCCCATGTGAACATATAATTGTTCGTTTCCATTATATAGGATACCTTTATGTACACTGTAGTTATAAATTCATTAAATATGTATACAACAAACTAAATAGTAATCAGGGACCAAGGCACCATATCTTAAATTATAACAATGTAAATGGTATATTGGATAATATGTTATTTTCCCTCATATGTCTTACTCTTGAAACGTTTGTACCGATAGACACACATACCAGTATTTTTGATAAATATACCACAAAAATAATGTAAATCGTCATTCCGGGAACGCTATTTGCACAGCCGATGATATTTTGAAAGATATACAATTAGTTTCTCTCAACAATCAGTATTTTAACTTTAGAGAATGATTTCAGTTAAACACAAGGGTCACATTTCTATAAACAAATTAACAATATTTTGAAACAATAGACAATTTGTCGTTATCCTTTTCCCACAAGCATATGTAGTCGACGCGTTTTCAGCAGACGACTTTTGAAAACATTGTGGAAATAGATTATGGTGTAATTATATTCTCACAATCAACAATGTTCGTCTATGGTACAATGTTGTTAACTTTATTCAATGAAAATACTTTAAGTTATAGAGAATTACTTTGTTCATTCCTCGATGTTTTCAAAGTCGCCCGTTGCAGAGTTGGTATATGTTGGAAAGGGTCTTTCCGTACATACATACAACTCTCAGATTATAAAGCCTAATGTTCACAATATATATATTAATGAAGCTTATTTTGCGAATCCAGGTGGGAATAGAAGGGATGTTGAACGTGAAATCAGGAACCATGTGCGGGCCAGCCCACCCTAACCTGTCGTATTTCTTTTTGAACAGGGGGGGGGGGGAAGGTGGAAAAGATCGTCTACTCCCCATCCGACATTCTTCAATTCGTTTCTCTTAAGACATATTATGATGTTATTATAGCGTTATTATAACAAATCTTATTTCCAGAAGTAACTGATTAAAATACCTTGATTCATAATTGTATTCGCTTATAATGAGCTCATGCGAAGCAGGTTATGTACAAGCAGTTGATTGTCGTTCGAGGAGTAAACGTCCAACTGTATAGACCGTTAACAAATTTCCAAGTTATGATTTCTAAGAGATTCTAATTCAGATTGAGAACTTTCGAGTCCTGAAGTATGTGTTTCTTGCAGTTCGCTCAACAGAAAAGTGATGTTAGGGGTAGTGGTTTGATTCATATTCAAAGTTACCCCGTATTCAATAACCATTAACCTATTTAAGGTTAAGGTATATATGCCATTTAAACATGTTTAGTACATAGCGAATTTAATTATGAACTAAAGCTGTTTATCATTTATTTCTCGAAATACAATTCGTTTGAATTAAGTTTGAATTACAACATAACGGTATTGAGGAGAAACAAATTGAGGAATGTCGGAGGGCAGAGGAGACGCGAAAACTGGTAAGAGCATGGATCTTTCTCACCTTCCCACACTTAAATATTAGTTACAACAGGTTAGGGTTGAATAACCCGCTCGCAGTTCCCCGATTACACGTTTCTTCATTTCATGTACAACAGGTTAGGGTTGAATAAACCGCTCGCAGTTCCCGATTACACGTTTCGTCATTCAACAATACTTCTATTCATGTCTTGGATTTGAAAAAAGTATGTGTTTTTGTCAATTAACATGTATAATTGCAAAAATAAACGGCTGGACTTAGTTCCTCTAGCCTAAAATGTATATGGTGTTGGTAAATATTTATACGTGTTTAACCCAAGTATATAAATGATTTATGTTCGTTTGAAAGCTTTGATTGAATTATAACATAATATCTAATACACTATTCCCACACACACCAACTGTCTAGCAGACAACTTCATTAACACAAGGGCATAAAGATGGAAATCTTCAATAAATGAAAACATATGAAATAGACTTGAAAACTATGTTGCAAAAGGAGAAAGTTCTTATCATTATGAGCAATGTTTTTTGCAAAACTGTTTTCAAATGTTGTCTGATGTAGATGCGTTAAAATACGTCTGTAAATTGGAAATGTATATAAAAAGGGTATTGATGTTTTAGCCGATTAATTTACCATTTCCTTCAAAATAATTTTAATACCTCTGCAAATAAGAATTCTAGCCTTTCCACAATGTTTTCAAGTGTATCAAATGCCAAAACAAAGTGTTCAATAATTCTTTTTTGATTTATAAAGGTTTTATTCATGTCCAGATGTTTTCAATGTGTATGTTTTGTATGTGGTAAAATTGTCTTTAAATTTCATGTTAACATAATAGCTTTTATGTTGTCAAAACAGACTATGTGTATCATATCGAGGAAAGGTTTATACTGTTTAAACACTCGTACTTTTGATATGACTGGGTCAGTGGACAGGATGACAAGAGTCTACACTTTTCAGAATTGCAAAGGTGTACCTTTTATGATGCAGTTGCTTAATTATGACTTTGCTATTAGTGAATTTGAATAATACATATTTAAAACAAACTCCATCTTAAACAACTAGAATTGTATATCTCTGAAATTGTCTAGAGTCTGGTAAGCCATCATTCAATATTGTATAATAATTAATCATTTAAATTCAAACACTCGTTTAAGATAATGATTGTTGATCGGGGGCTTCAGTGAAACACATCTTTACGTAATGATTATACATGTGGAACTACGCCTGTTTGATAAGTATTCAAATATATATTGCTTTTGAAAAATTCATCTACGACTTATCGACGAACTGTGCATAGTCAGATCAGGTTGCGCCGATACGCGGATTGATCTGTATCTACGCTTTTTGCCAATGAGTCTTCCACAAATCGGATAACAGTCTATGTCGAAAAGCAGCCAGTTGCTAGGAAATAATGCTGTGCGGAGTGCTGCTGTGCGAAAGCGAGGAATAACATGAGTGGGTTGATGAACTGGTCCCCGTTTTATAACTGATTTTTTTTTGAAAACGGTGAAAAAACCCAATCGACGCCATAACTTAAAATCACTTTAATTCAGTAAGAAAACTATATGGCATTAAATAGTGTAGATACACTGGTTACTATCTCAAAACGGGAGTAAATAAGGAAAAATGAAAAGAAACAATATTGAAACCTATTGCAGTTAAATTAACTATCCGAGGTAAACGGTGCAGGCTATTTATAAAATAGAAAATTATAATTATAAACTCTTACTTCGTTGTTTCCGTTACATGTTGAATCAATTGTTTAGCTACTATATTCTATTCGGAATTCATAATTATCCAATCTTGTTTATGAACGATTGATCAAATTATCCATCGTTGAGAGTATCCTCGTCATGCGCATGTGCAATGTTCGGTTAACCCTTTTCAACATATCCAAAATATGCAGCAGATGACTTTAAAAAAGAACTACGCAATATATGGTCAATATGTATAAATAAAAGTATATTTATTGAATAGAGCTTGATCAATTTTGGCAAATAAAGAATGTGCTCATAATGAGCAATTACTTATTTTGTCAAATTGTTTTCAAAAGTCGTCTGCTCCAGGTGGAAACAGATACATCGCGCGTTAAATATGTTCACTATATAACATTGCTAAACCCTTCGCCGCAGTGATCACAACAATATACATTCTTCTGCTGTATTTTACAGTTTCTGATAGACATTTAAATCATTCTTAGATGTTGGCACAAATTAACGGGGAGTATTTACCACTTAAAGGTCAATGTATAATTGTGACCAAATCTTTCAAACTGAATCATCAAGGTCCAGTGTACAACAACTAACAGTTAAGAACTTTGCGAAGATAAGAGTGAATAATGACATACGATACGTACGTTAATCCTTAACCGCTAGTAGACACAATTTATGCAGCTTTTAGACACATAATGTCAAATAAAGAAATCTTTTTTGATGAACATGTCTTCCTTTGCCATAATGTTTTCAATTCATGTCAATAATTATACTTTAATTCAAGGATTGTTTGCTTATGTGATTTCATAGTCGTCCACAGAAGACTTACTGTACGTGAGCAAGACTTAAATTGTACAATCTTCACATGATATTGATAAGTTATTTTCCTCAAATCTCAAATCAGCCCAATATGAATGCAAGCTGAAGATGTAGCATAGGTTTTCAACGGTTGAAGACAGCCGCCGCTAGTGAGCAAAGAGTTACATTGAGAATTTGTTAAAAGACGTTATAATTTCCATAAGTTTCTATAAATAGAGTTCAACCTTAATATATCGACCGGCAAATCTTTAACATGTGTAATCATAAATTTAATGATTCAGTATGTATTTCCCTTAACACATCAGTGATCTGACGAATGCTTAGTCCCAGGTATATATCAATATCAATTAACATTACTTTAGTTAGCTATATGCAGTTTGTTCGGTTTGTTTGTAAAGTGTTTTACGACGCATCTAACATTTTCTCAGTTATAACACGGTGTGTCCTGTTTCAGGTACTTGTACTTCTGGTAAATTTATCCTAACTCTAGCGAGTCGGTCGTAATGATAGACCCACACACATTCATGCCAAGGAAGGAAAGCCTATGCTACTGTTTTAATAATTATTTGGTTTGACCTGGCCGGGGATCGAAATCGCGACTCGAAAAGTGAACACTCTACCACTACACCACCGACAATGATCTACAACTGCAGTGAATATGCATCGCAAAACGAATGGTAGTCAGATACCACTATCAATAGTTTATTGGATAACATATTATTTTCCCTCATACGCCATCATGGTAACGACTTTGTACGCAACGACTGAGATGACACTGTTTATAATAAGTAACCCGCAAACATAATGTGATTCTGAAGTGATGTCAGGTGTGGAAGGTCGGGGTTTCAATCTCCGACTGAGTCATACAACAGTATTTTAAATTGTAATATTGCCCCGCCCCTCCCTGGCGGGCAGTATTATAGGGCTATTTAACTGTTGGTTAAAAACGAAAATTCCAGCTCATTATGAGCAATTTCACCTTGTGCCACAACACTTTTCAAAACTCGTCTGGTACAGATACGTCAAAAGGCGTCTGCATTCGATAAAGGGTTAAATATATTACAACTAACTAACCCGTCGACTCTCACATATTGGTTCTATCCGTACAGAGTGATAGGCGAACAAATAACATGACGTTAACATGATCTAGCCACAAAGTCAATGTTTTACTGAGGAAGTTAGCCGTATATCTGTTGCAGCAGAATGGCAGAATGTTGATGAATGGACACGCACAAACATTAAGTTCATGCAAACGGATAAATGTAACCCTTTCCCTCATATTGACGCTTTCTGACGCCTCTGCAGCAGAAGACTTTAGAAAACATTATAACAAAAGGAGAAAATGCTCAAAACAAGCAAATTCCCTTTTTGCCACGATGTTTTCGATTCCTTTCAATAATCAACATTTCTTATATAGAGATATTTTATATTTTTGTCTTTATGTTTCTAAAGTTGTCTACTGCAGGTTTTCAAAGCAACCCGGAATCGTATTTTAACATAGTTGTAGCAGACGACATTTAAAAACATCGCTGCAAAAGGAGAGATTGCTCATAATGATCGTATGTCTAAATGTGTTCAAGGTCGTCTGCTGCAGATTTCTTGTATGTGAGAAAGGGTTAACATTGTCTATAATGTTCATGTTTATACAATTTACTGTATTCAACAAAGACTATAAATAGCATATCAAGGACTGGTTAATTATATTTAAACGGTAGAACTGTATAATTCAACTTTGAGTTAACCCTTTCCCTGATAAAGACGGCTGTTGATGACTATGCAAACGGCGACTTTTAGAAACATGACAGTAAATCATGCATTTCTCAAAAGTGCGATTTCTCAGGTTTTTACATAAAAAAAAAAAAGAACTCAAAAGTCGTCTCCTTAAATACGTTCGTGTTAAATATATTCACTTTTCTTTGTTTACTAATGTTTCGACTTTATAAACTGCATAATAAGGCAAGTGTTTAATCAGTACAAACAGTCGTGATGTCTTTATTCAAATGTGACTGTCCCCCTTTTTTCTGATACCCCAGATATTTGACACTTCTGTAACAAACGACTTTTGTAAAAAGAAATAAATGCAAACCGGAAAAATGAGCGATTTCTCTCAAATACCCAAGACGCATCAGTGGTGATGAAGTAGAGCCTCCGCGTCGATGGTGTAGTAGTAGAGAATCTGCCTCGAAAGCGAAATGTTCCGGGTTCGATCCCCGGTTAGGTCATACATATGATCATTGCTTCCTATTTTGCGATCAGGAAAGTGGGGTTAACATTATGACTGACTCGTTTGTGTTCGGATAAATGAAACAGTAATACTGGTAACTTTCTTAAGAATTGACGTGATGTAACTTGGGAAAACTTTTTAAATGGCGTTAAACAAGCAAATCTTTGCCTAATTGTCTTCTGGACTCATTTTGCATCATATGTTGTCTTTAAAATGTCTTGCTAAAATGAAGGCAATCTGAATGTCAAACAGTTTAGATGTCAGATCAGTCCCAACATTTTGTAGGCTTTGATCTGGATGTAAACTCAACGTTTCACATAGGTTATCAACTGTTGGCGATATTCATCGCTAGCGAGCAAAGGGTTACATTGCGATATGTTTTGAGACGTTTTAATGTCCTTCAATTGTATACAAGAAAGGTTTATATCATATCGACTGACGAATCTTTACTATGATAATTTACATATTTACCCTCATGCATATATAATCTGATGAATGTCTAGTCCAAGGTGAACATATAATTGTTCGTTTTCATTATATCAGACACCTTTATGTACATTGTATTCATCAATTCACTAAATATGTATACAACAAACAGAATAGTTGTCAGGGACCAAGGCACCATATCTTAAATTATAACACTGTCAGAAATATATTGGATATTGGATAATATATTATTTCCCTCATATGTCGTACACTTGAAACGTTTGTACCGATAGCTACACAAACCAGTATTTTTAATAAATATACCACAAAAAGAATGTACCTCCGTCTTTGAGAACGATATTTGCACAGCCGATGATATTTTGAATGATATACAATTGGTTCCTCTTACCAATCAGTACTTTAACGTTAGATAATGAGTTCAGTTAAACACAAGGGTTGGTGTACTAGCCCGGTTTCTATAGTCAAATAAACCTCGTTAACCTTTTCCCACATTCGACACATTTTCAGCAGACGACTTTTGAAAAATTGTATATATTGATAATAGAGTAAATATATTCTCACAATCAGCAATGTTGTCAACTCTATTCAATGAAATACTTTAAGTTATATATAATTGCTTTGTTCTTCCCTCGATGTTTTCAAAGTCGTCTGTTGCATAGTTTGTATATACCCTTTCCGTGACATAACCAACTTTCCACGTCTTTAATAGCAGGTGATATTTGAAACATTGTGTCAATTGATTGAATGGGGTTTAACGCCGTTTTTAACAATTTCTCAGTCGGAAAGAAAGTTGGCCCAGCCGGGAATCGAACTCACAACCCCAGGATTGACAGCCCGCGTCGTTACCGACTGAGCTACCGGGACTCGATAAAACAATGTGTCAAAAGAAAGATTTATATCACAACCATTTTTTACTATTTGCAATTTGCATCCTCTGATTTGTTTAATAAAGCTTTACATATAATATATGTAATATATTCATGAATTACAAAAACATTGTTACACATTGTATTTGAGTTTTATAAAATATATTTAAATATCTTTGAATTCGGATCCGACTGCCAGCGGTTACAAGCAGTAAAGGAGCTTTTCGAATGGTTGTGCGTTTATTTGTTTGTTTGTTTGTTGTTTGGAGTTTAACGCCGCTTTCAACAGCTTTGGTCATATCACGGCGGTCAGTGCACCTACCCATGTTTTCCTGGCTTTCCCACACCAGTACTTACACAACATTCTTTCGAAGCTACTGACTACTTTCTCACATATATCAGAGGTTTGTGCGTTTATAAACGAATTGCAAATATCCGTATTAGACTGCGCGTGGACGAAACATTGGTTTGGTTCTACGTTGTTCGCAAACTCGTAAAGTCGATAATTCGTAAATTTTCTATTTCCTGTATTATGACCTGTCAAATTTAATATTTACGATTTATAAATAGAACATAAAAAGCCTGATATTGAAAAAAGTGAGAATAGTTCTAGATGCGGTAGTATGACGTCAATCACAACAGTGTCATTTCATTATTGAAAACATTTAAATTTGTCTTGATCGTCTGTTCCTTATCTTCAATGTTTTATAAGGTGCACATAAATATGTTACAGTTGTGTTACGAGCTTTGTATTTAGCTACTCGAATTTGCCAAAAGTGTCATCTCTCTTGATCTGTGGTCTTGCGAAATACTTTGTTGTGTTCATGCGCATAGTAGTATAATATAAAACAACCTATTCGACATTGAACCTGGCCAACCAGACATTTGATATAGAGGTGTTTATTGAATCCTAAATGTGTCAAAAAATAAGAACAATATGATGTCAGTGAATGTATGTATCGACGGTGGTTTATACACGTATGAAAAGTGGTGGAATGACCATATAAGGATTTTTTGTTTAGCCTATTGTAGTTTATGCTGGCGGGTAGAATAAGCTCGTGCGAAGCAGATTGTGTGTTTACACGCAGTTGATGGTCATTCGATGAGTAAGCAGTAGATGTCCAACTGTATAGACCGTTACAAAATTTCCAAGTTATGATTTCTAAAAGATTTCAATTGAGATTGAGAAATTCCGATTACTGACACATGCGTTTCTTGCAGTTCGCTCAGAAAGCGATGTTAGGGGTCGAGGTTTGATTCATATTCAAAGTTATCCCGTGCCCAATAACCATTAACCTATTTAGGGCTAAGGTATATATGCCATTTAAACTTGTTTGGTACAAAGCGAATTCAATTATGAACTAAAGCTGTTTATCATTTATATCTGGAAGTACGATTCGTTTGAATTAAGTTTTAATTAAAACATAACTGTTTTTGAGAGAAACGAATTGAATAATGACGGAGGGCGCAGCAGACGCCTAAACTGGTCAGAGCACGGATCTTTCCTCACCTTCCCCTGTTAAATAATAGTTACAACATGTTAGGGTTGGGTAGCCAGCTCGCAATGCCCGAGTTTACGTTTCGTCATTCAACAATACTTCTATTCATTACTTGGATTTGAAAAGAGTTATGTTTTGTTGTCAATAAACATGCAGAATAGCAAAAACAAACAGCTGCACTAAGTTCCTCTAGCCTAAAATGTGTTTGGTGTTGTTAAATTATTATGTGTGTTTATCCCAAGTATATAAATGATTTAGGTTCGTTTGAAAGCATTGCCTTAGAACATCATAACTATTAAAACATCCCAACATACACCAACTCTCCAGAAGACGACTTCATTAACACCTGGGCATATATGGAAATCTCTAATTAACGAAAACATTTGAATTATACTTGACAACTATGTTGCAAAAGGAGAAAGTGTTCATTATTTTGAGCAATTTTGTTGCCACATTGTTTTCAAATTTCGTCTACTATAGATACGTTAAAAAACGTTTGTGAATTGGAAGTGTTTATAAAAAAAGGAATTGATGCCGATTAATTTACTATTTCCTTCATACAAAGTAATGTTGACACATCTGCAAAAGAAGGGTTTCAGTAAAAGAACCAATAAAAGTAATGAATTGTTAAAACGAGCATTTTCCTCTGACTTACAATGTTTTTAAATCTGTTCTCAAATAAATATATGAGTCTTGATGACTATGCATCATATGACTCATAATGAGCAATTTCTGCTTTTGCCACAATGCTTTCAAGTGTGTTCATTGGTAATAAACAATATTCAATAATTATGATTTGATTTATTAAAGTTTTTTTCATGCCCAGGTTGTTGATTGATTTGGGTTTAAAGCCGTTTTCAAGAATTTTCCAGTCATATCACGGCGATCAGTTCACCTACTCATGCGTGTCCTGGTTTTCCCACACCAGTACACCACACAACATATTTTCCAAGCAACTGGCTGCTTTTCCACATTGACTGTTAAACAGCCCATTGGTGAAAGACGAATGACGCAGGTCTCAATGTATTTTCTCAAACATCGGAAAGAATGTTGGCCGAGCTGCGATTCGAACTCACAACCTCTGGATTGACAACCCGCTCGGTATTGACTGAGCTACAGAGGCTCGGCTTCATGTCCAGATGTTTTCAATGTGTATGTTTTGTATGTGGTAAAATGGTCCTTAATGTTTATGTTTATATAATAGCTTTTATTTTGTCAAATTTGACTATGGATATCAGACAACATGAAGTGAAACTTTAAAGGTGATCGGTGGTTGATATTTAAAAAAAAATATGCATATAGTGTTCGTTAAACCATTATTCAATAGTGTGTAATAAATTAGATTTAGGATCGAAAAGCAAAGACACGTTGAAGATAATGAATGTTTATCAGGTGCTCCATGAAAACAAACCTTAACGTAATTATTATACATGTGTAACAACGCCTGTCTGCTATGTATCAAAACGGATACTGCTCTATAAACGTTCCTTCTACCATTTATTGACGAACTGTGCATTGCAAGATCAGGTTGCGCAGATACGCGGACTGATATGAATCTAGACTTTTCGCAAACGAGTCTTCCACAAATTGGATAACAGTCTATGTAGTCTAACACAATGTTTGATATTAGACCTGTACTTGATTGTGAGCATTGGTAGCTGAGAGGTGTCAGTCGAAAACTGCGCTGAATTTCAGTATGAGATCAGTGAAGACTCAGACGAGACTGTGCTAACCTCTTTATTGTCGGCTTGTCAACTCGTACGTGGTATGGAGGATATGCTGTAGAACAGCTCCACATCGTTTACGTAATATACGGTTTATGTGATAACACAAGAAAATCAGATACAATATGACTTCTTATTGCCTGACGCTCCTAGTTTCTTTAGTCTACTATACAATATATATAAACAATAGACAATTCAGTGTTTATCCTTCTCTATTAGCATACGTATTTTTGTCAACTTGCATGTTGTATGAATGGTGCTGTATAATAATAGCTCCACGTCGTTTTACGTACAATACGGTTTATGTTATAACAAAATAAAAGCAGATTCAATAAGTCTCCTAATTGCATGACGCGCCTCGTGTCTATAGGCAAATATACAATAGATAGAAACAATAGACAATTCAGCGTTGATCTTTCCCCATAAAGTTGCGTATTTTTACGCGTTTCGAGAAGATATTTTTTGAAAATATTGTGGTGATAATGGAGATATAATATACCTTTATTAAGACATTTCCCCATTTGACATACTGTTCTCAACTATATTCAGATAATAAGTTATCAGGTATAAGACTACTATATTTTAGCGTAGATGTGTTTAAAGTCGTTTGTTACAGATTTACTTTGTATTGGAAAGGGTGGTTATACGAGCTATAACATATTCTACCTTTAGCCCCCCGAAGCAGATACTATTTGAAATCATCGTGTAAAAAGAGGGGATTCCTTGTTATATTTAATGTGTTACTGTTATAGAATCATAATTCATCGTCTGCTTTTCATTCAATGACAATACAAATATATTTGAATAGGTTTTTTTTTTTTTTAAACTCTGTTTTCTTTCATTTTCGAACTAGTTTATATAGTGGTTTATACAGAATGATCATTATTTGAGTGAAGTCAAATTAATTGTATTTGAAGTTATGATTTAATTAGCATCGGGAATAATCGGTGTTTTTGTATAGAGGCTTGCCGAATTTTTTTGCGAGTAACAAGGGAAGTGAAAATATGCTTATTATACTGTGCTAAGGAGCACTTAGATATCGCAAAATCTGGAAAATTGTTTTCAACTGTTTTTGATAATTTATACAGTTGAATAAAGAGTAAACGAACTGTTTAATGGGTTTATTAAAAATATGATCTTTATATTTATGAATATAAAACCCCTTAAAGGTTTACTCGGATACATTTCGTGACAATAATGTTATATTTTCAGGCAAATCATAATGTTTTTATGAATATCGAAATTAAGTTTTCGCAAGCCATCATTCAATAATGTGCAATAATATACCAACACTAGATAAAAGCAAAGACACGTTTATAACAATGAATCTGTAAAAGGTACGCCAGGAAAGAAAACCTTCACTTAATTGTAATACACTTGGAAAAACGCCAACCTGTGCATGCAAGCTAAGTATTCAAATGGAACTGCTTAGCAAAAGTTTCTTCTACCACCAATTGGCGAACTGTGCATAGCCAGATTAGGTTGGGGGAGATACGCCAACTGATCAGTATCTACACTACTCACAAATTAATCTTTCACAAATGGGATAACTGTCTATGTAAAAAAATAGCTAGTTGCATGGAAATAATGTTGTGTGGAGTGCTTGTGTAAGAAAGCCAGGAAAAACATGGGTTAGTGAACTGGTCCCCGTGATATAACTGAAATATTGTTGGAAACGGCGTTAAACATCAATCGAAGCTTTAACTATAAAGGACCTCAATTCAATAAAAAATCTATATGGCATAACATTATGTGTTTACACTGGTTGCTATCTCAACATTGAGGTAAACAAGGGAAACATGAAAATAAATAAATATTGAAACCTATTGCAAATACAATTAACTATCCGCGGTAAACCGTGCAGGCTATTATATAAATATTGCATGGCTTCCAGTGTGACAGTACATATTGTCAACATGAGGATAATACTGTTACCCGAGGCGAAGCCGAGGGTAACAGTATTTACCCGAATGTTGACAATATGTACTGTCACACTGGAAGCCATGCAATATTTATTTTATTATACCGAACAAAATTACAAAATTACAAGTTTATCACTTTATTCTGTACCCAAGACAATATTAAGTATAATGTATACACAAGGTAAATAACGTTGACGTCATGGTTTTAAATGACGTCATGCACGTGCAAATCACAGTTGTTTGTCTTATTTTCCATGAAAATGGAATTGAACATTGCAGTTGTTCATATGAGGTGTTATGTTGTAGTACCCATTATCGCCTCCACTATAAGGGATGTTAATTATCCGAGGCGATAATGGCTCCTGGACATCGTTGGTTGTCATGTCAGCTGCTTTTGCAGGAATTGGAAGAATAACTGCTGATGAAAAGTCATTTTCAGGCAAAAATACCCGATCAATATCATCATCTGGGCCAATTTTTGACACCACCGGAACTTTGTGTTCTGCGCCAAGTAATGCACTGCTTAATGCAGCCGACATCTCTCTCTTTTTACACTCGGTAAGCCGTGAAGAGTAGCTTTTAATCGAGGCTTCCGATTTGTGCCCAGTTGCTCTAATGATTTGCCTTGCCTCGAATCCAGCCACATCTAGTGCCGAAATAGATGTCGCCCTTATGCAGTGATTAGTGTATCTTTGTGACAGAGCAGCAATATTGGATATCTGACTCATCAAATTACCCAGTGAATTCTTCCCAAGCGGACATTTACAATACCAACATTTATCCGCTGTGTTGAAACTGTCACGTGGCCCTGCCATAGGTCGTCAAGGTCTTGATGAAGATTACTCAGATACCTTTTGAAACTCTTCACTGGACACATATCATCGCCTGGCCGGGCATACATTCTTGCTTCACCGATTGTGTCATCAGATGTTGAATCAACACTGAAAAAGAAAGCAGACACATCTTGTCATTTGAAAGTAATACATTTAAGATATCTGAACATGCGATATATGTGTATTGTGTAATACCCATTTGGAGAATAAGTTGACACTTGATTACTTGATAGAAATACATTACTTGAAAGTGTATTGCTGTTCTGCAATATTCTCATTTTAAACATAAATAAAAAAAAAGTGTAATTTTTTTTTCACCCATGGTTTTTGTCAGCCTCGTCCATAACCTGGCGAACATATTCTCGTCTAGAAGAATCCACCTCCACTGCAAATGTAGCTTTCGTCATCTGTCTGAGGTTTTCTCGTCCTCGTCGACAAAGATGAAACATGATGTCAAACCAAACCTAGCAGAGGAAAATAATAATTATGTTCATACAACTAATGTAGTAATGAATTGATTCACAGTAAATAGTGACGGATCCAGAACAAGGATTTAGATAAGATAATATGACAGCTTTAATAACTTTCAAAACACTTCACTTCGCCTACAAATATCTAGACAATTTGGACAATGTCTTTACACAAATTAATTCATCTACCCGACTAATTCAGTTTGTTATCGGACTGGCGATCAATTCAATTGCAAGTAGGAACTAGCAGGTTCAATCCCTACGCTAACTATTATTTTGCTAACATAGGTATTTAATTTGACAACCAATTATAATGATCCTACCTTATTCTGTAAGCCGCAGGGTGTGTTTATGTTGAAAGCAACATTGGCAGGATTCATCAGCTTCTTCAAGTCATGGTCCGTGATTTGGCTTTTGTGTTCAACCGACCCTTTCCCCTTCTTCTGCAGATCCGTTAATTTTGCTTTGAATGTTTTTCTTGATGATGCAAACTCGCTGTCTGTTGAAATATCGATACGACATGTCTCTTTAATGTACTTTGACAGGCCATATTTGACCGAGTGCAAGGTAGATTTCTTTAATTCATCCCCTTTTACGGTGCGAACCAACGCAAAGAACGTCCGCAGATGATTGTTCATCACATTCTTCGGCATTTCTTGGAAGTCGGCGTTTTCTGCCCCCAAATATGTCCGAAACAGTTTGACACTCCGATTAACGATCCGCTTGGTGCTGGCGGAATCTTTTGCGTCATCTAGTGTGTATAACTCTGCTTCCGAAATTGAAACAAACTGTTTGTTTACATAAGCAGTCATTTTGTTGCAAATGCTATTCACAAAATACTGTGACGCGTTATTGTTTGAGATGACGTCAAGCACGTGAATTTTAGACGCGCGTGCATGCCATGTAACAGTATACTGTTAACCGGTCAAAAACGTACTGTTAGCATGAGACAGTAAGAAATTGCCCATGATGAGTATATGAGAATTTAACGTTACAAAGTCACGTGAGGTATAATAAATGCATTTATAACATTGCGCATGTGAAATGTTCGGTTAACACTTTCCCACATATTCAAAATATACAGCAGATGACTTTGAATATATAGGCAAAATATTGTAAATATTTATTTTAAAAGTATATGTATTGAATAGGGCTTAATACATTTTTGCAAATAAATATTGTGCTCATAATGAACGATTACTTATGCTGTCAATTTGTTTTAAAACGTCGTCTGCTGCAGATGCAAAGGGACACATAGCACCGTTGAATATTGTCCTCGTTTGAATTGCTAAACCCTTTGCCGCATTTGGTCGATTTCGCAGTTTCTGATCGACATTCAAATTCTTCATATATTAAGGCAAAAATTACCCTTCATGAACGATTTCTCTATTAACATGTAGTATATACCACTCAAAGGTCCATGAATAATTGGAACCTTATCCTTTAGAAGGAATTATTAATGTCCATTGTACAACATTTAACAGTTAAAAAAAGTTGTGAATAATAGATCAGTAAGGTTTAATAATGATATCGATACCTATCTTAAATATATGTATTCATAAACATATTGAATTATTATATATTTCCCTCATACATAAGTGTTTCCACGAATTATTTGTTCCAGATGAACGTTTAATTTCCTTTTGCCTTATGTTAGATAACTATGCGCATTTGTTTACGAATTCAGTGATTCAAATTGAGTAATTAAGGACCAATGCACTATATCTTAATGTATGAAACTGTCAATGGTATATTTATGAATGTACATCAAAGACTTAAAATATGTTAGTAAAAACTTTCCGTCCTTGGCCCTCAGGTTCTTAGGTTAGCAAGCACGACTGACACGCTGGTATCAGGACACGCTGTGATAGCATTGAACACATGTGGAAAAAAGCGTAAGACGAATCCCTCATAAGTCATATCGATGACGAATTTCTTTTTACGACGATTGTTATAATCTGAGACCTAGCTATTTAGTTTAAACATATTTTGTTTACATAAATTTAGTTTGAACATACTTGTTTACACCTAATTAGAATCAAGTTTCAGCCTTCATTATTTACACTCGATGTTTGCTTCCTGGAGATTTAACCAATCCTAGCGCCGTTTTGTGTAACATTGCAAAGGCAGACCCCATTCATAACATATCTATGTACACAGGCAATGGTCTATTGAAGAAGTTGATATGAGTTCATAAAAAAGGTACAAATGGTCTTAAGTGAACAGTATAGGTCCAAATCAGCGCGAGCATCCCCTCATTCTGGTCAAGATTTACATTTTTCACATATTACTTTCAAAATAATGATAGAAAACTCCGTCACCTTGTGTGGATTATGATAAGACCGTTCTGGTGGGCAATGTGATCTGAAACTACACTTTTTAGAAAAGCCAACCTGTATATTTTTTCATACACTGGCTCATATTTCCTGTCATTAATGTGCTGACGAATGTTCAGTCATATGTTAGAATGTAACTTACCATTCGGCAGCGGCGATAGCAAACTGTTTAATTGCGATAGACCCTTTTACACACAAACAACACTGAGCAACACGCTTATTTGGACGGCATTATATTTTATAATTACATTGTAAATAATAAATGGGCTTTTGGCACTGTTCCTTTATCTCTTTCCCGCCTGAAGACGTGTTTGAACGCATTTGTAACAGACGACTTATCAAAACATCGTGAACTAAGTTAAATTGTTAATTCCTCTTTTCAATAATTATACTTCTTTTCATTTTGTATATACTACATTTGTTCAGCATATGTTTGACATATTTAGTTAGGAGGTACTTATTTACCCTCATACTTCAGTGTGCTCACGAGTGTTTGGTCTAGGTGAAAATATAACTTTTGGCTTGCCTTATATCAGATACCTGTATGTAAATAGTATTCATCAATTCAGTAAATAGGTATATAATAAACGTAAGAGTCATTAGGAACCAAGGTACCATATCTTAAATAATAACACTGTCAATGGTATATTGGCTAATATATTTTCCCTTATATGCAGTACTCTTGAATCACGTGTATGGACAGACACACATAACAGTATTTTTAATAAATATCTTACCAACAGAAAGTAAATCGGGCATTCCTGGATCGATGAGTTTCCAAAGTCGATGTTCTGTTGGAGGATATATAATTATTTGCTCTGATCAATCAGTACATAAACTGTAGAGATTGTTTTGAGTGTAACACAAGGGTTGGAATAATCGCGCCAGGTGTCTATTGTCATATAAACAATAGTTGAAATAATAGACAAAATCATCGTTAACCTTTTGCAACAAGCAGACGTGTTCGTCGGGTTTTTAGCAGACGACTTTTGAAAACATTGCAGTCCTTGATTATATTATATTCTCACAATCAACAATGTTCCTCTTTGGTACAATTTTGTCAACCGTATTCAATGAAAATACTTTAATATATAGAGAATTTCTAAGTTCATTACTCGATGTGTTCAAAGTCGCCTTTTGCAGAGTTGTTATATTTTGGAATGGGTTAAGACGACATAGTTATAATATGTTTTACCCTTTCCGCAACATAGCCGACTTTACACGTCTCTAATAGCAGGTATTATTTAAAAACATTGTGTGAAAAGAAAGATTTCTATGATAATTATTTTTCATTATTTACAATGACATTGTATTTGTTATTGAACTATCTAAGCATGTTGTACACGAACTAACAGTTAAGCTTGTTAAGGATACTATATAAGATTCTAGGATTATATACGATACAAAAGGCAAACCTTTCCCACGAATATAATCCTTTTGAAGCTTCTTTTGTTGTTGAACACATTGTGACAAAAGGAGAACTACTCATACAGAGCACTTTTACCATAAGCTACACGTTTTAAACTCTTTTTCAGTATTTATACGTTCACTTATATATTGTTTCCCTGTATTTGCATTTGCTATGTTCAATGTATTCTGCTGTAGATTTCTTGTATCAATGGTAAAGGGTTAAACTATACACCAATCACAATATTCATATCGAATTGCAGAACTTTGGCTTTGTTCACGCTAAATTAATGTCACATGCTTAATCGTCGTCAGCGATATGTTTGCAAACTATTGTTTTCCTGCCAATGTCTTGCAACAGTAAAATCAATCTGAATAACAAACGCTTTACTTCTCATATCAGCCCTTACATCTTGTATAGGTCAGGATCAGGATGCATTCTCAACTATTAGCATAATATTTCAACGGTTTTCGACATTCATCGCTTGCGAGCAAAGACTAAAATGGTGAGTTTGTTTAGAGACGACTTAATTTCCTTAAGTTTTAGACAAATAAGGTTCAACAATCATATCGACTGACGAACCTTTGAAATAATAATTGACATATTTAATGATGTCCTTATCTACCATCATACTTCAGTGTTCTTACGAATGTTTAGTCCCAGGTACAACTATAACTTTTCTCTTGCCTTATATCAGATACCTATATGTAAATTATTTTCATAAATTCAATAAATAGGTACACAATAAACATAATAGTCATTAGGAACCAAGGCACCATATCTTAAATAATAACATTGTCAATGGTATATTTGCTAATATATTTTCCTTTATATGTAGTACTCTTGATACATTTGTACGGACAGACACACACAACAGTATTTTTAAAAAATACTCGACAAACAGAATATAAATCGGACATTCCGGGATCGATGTGTTTCCAAAGCCGATGTTATGTTGACGGATATATAATGATTTGCTCTAATCAATCAGTACATACACTTTAGAGACTAGTTTCAGTCTAACAGAAGGGTTGGAATAATCGCCCTGTGTCTATTGTTGTATAAACAATAGAACAAATCATCGTTAATCTTTTCCGAACAAGTAGTCGTGTTTGACGCGTTTTCAGGAGACGACTTTTGAAAACATTGAGGAAACTGACAATGGAGTAATTATTTTCTCACTATCATTATTGAAACCTATTAAATTTGTTCAAATCGTCTGTTCTTTATCTGCAATTTGTTTAGGAATGTATACTCTTAAAGACAAAAGGATGTTACAGTAGTGTACGGGGCTTTGTATTTAGCTACACGAAGTGTCGAAAATTGGCATATCTCCTGACATTTGGTCTTGCGAAATATCTGTTTTTGTTCATAAACTTCTATGTCTACATTAAACAAGTCCCACCAGATATTTGATGTACAGATTCGTATTGAATCCTCAATATGGCAATCAATCAGAACAATAATATTTAGATATTCGTATTGAATCATCAAAGGATCAATCAATTAGAACAATGAGATTTCAGTGATATTTATTAAACCATTCCCACATTCACCAAATATATAGCAGATGACTTTGTATATAAATCTCTAATACACGAAAATATATGAATTATTATTATATAGAGTTGAAAACTATGTTTCAATAGAATAAAGTGCTCTTTATTATGAGTAGTGTTTATTGCCACACTGTTGTCCACATTCGTCTGCTGTAGATGCGTTAAAATATGTCTTTAAGTTGAAAAGGGTCATGCAAAGGATATTAAAGTTATAGCCAATTAATTTATCATTTTCATCAAACAAACGAATTTTGACACCTCTGCAAAATAATAAGTTAAGTAAAAGGACCTATAACAATACAAAATTGCTCAAACGAGCAATTTGGTCTGACTTACAATGTTTTCTAATCTGTTCATTATATTTGCTTCTACGACTTTTTGACGAACAGTGCATAGCCAGATCAGGTTGCGCAGATACACTGTCTGATCTGAATCTAGACTTTTCGCAAATGAGTCTTTCACAAACGGGATACTAGACTTTGTAGAAAAGCAGCCAGTTGTTTGAAATAATGTTGTGTGGAGTGCTGGTGTGCGATAGCCAGGAAACACATGGGTTGGTGAACTGGTCCCGTGATATAACGTTAACACTGTTGAAAACGACACAAAACTCCAATCGACACTTTAACCCCAAAGGATTTTAATTCAGTAAGAAAACTATATGGCATTTAATTTTGTGTTAACAATGGATGCTATCGAAGAGGTAAATAAGGCAAAGTCAAAATAATTGTTTTGAGACCTATTGCAAAAAATATTTCCTTGTTTTCGTTACATGTTGATTCCGTTTTATAGCTACTATTCTAATCGGAATTCATAATTATCCAATCTGGTTTGTGAACCATTGTTCGAAATATCTATGCGCATCATGCGCATGGGCAATGTTCGGTTAACCCTCTTCCACATATCCAAAACATGCAGCAGATGACTTTAAATAAGATCAGGGCCAAATATGGTAAATATGTATAAATAAAAGTATTTTTAATGAATAGAGCTTAATACATTTGGACAAATAAAACATGTGCTCATAATGAACAATTGCTTATGTTGTCAATTTGTTTTAAAACATCGTCTGCTGCAGATGAAAAGGGACACATCGATAAAATATGATATGATACATTATCATCGTATGAATTGCTAAACCCTTGGCCGTACTGATCACATCAATATACATTTTTCTACTGTATTTCACAGTTTCTGATCGACATTTAAATTTGTCTTAAATTACGGCACAAATTACCCTTCATGAATATTTCTCTATTAACAGGGAGTATATATCACTCAAAGGTCCATGTAGAATTGGAACCTAGTCTTTAAGACTGAAATATTAATGTCCATTGCACAACATTCAACAGTTAAAATACATTGCGAACAATAGATAAGTAAGGTTCAATAATGATATCGATACCTATTTTAGATATATGTATCCATAAACATATTTAATTAGTATATATTTACTTCATACATAAGTGTTTTAATGAATTGTTTGTTCGAGATGAACGCTTTAATTTCGACTTGCAATTAAACTTTGCGCATTTATATTCGAATTCGGTGATTCAAATTGAGTAGTTAAAGACTAATGCACTATATCTTAATGTTTTAAAATGTCAATGGTATATTGCAGAATGTAAAACAAATACTTAAAATATGTTAGTAAAAGCTTTCCCTCCTTGGCGCTCGTTGCTATTAGGTTAGCAAGCACGACTGACTCGCTGGTATCAGGACACGCTGTGATATCATTGAACACATGTGACTGGCTGGTATCAGGACACGCTGTGATAGCATTGAACACATGTGACTCGCTGGTATCAGGACACGCTGTGATAGCATTGAACACATGTGACTCGCTGGTATCAGGACACGCTGTGATAGCATTGAACACATGTGACTTGCTGGTATCAGAACATGCTGTGATAGCATTGAACACATGTGACTTGCTGGTATCAGAACATGCTGTGATAGCATTGAACACATGTGACTCGCTGGTATCAGGACACACAGTGATAGCATTGAACACATGTGACATGCTGGTATCAGGACACGCTGTGATAGCATTGAACACATGTGACTTGCTGGTATCAGAACACGCTGTGATAGCATTGAACACATGTGACTCGCTGGTATCAGGACACACAGTGATAGCATTGAACACATGTGACATGCTGGTATCAGGACACGCTGTGATAGCATCGAACACATGTGACTTGCTGGTATCAGAACATGCTGTGATAGCATTGAACGCATGTGACTTGCTGGTATCAGAACACGCTGTGATAGCATTGAACACATGTGACTCGCTGGTATCAGGACACACAGTGATAGCATTGAACACATGTGACATACTGGTATCAGAACATGCTGTGATAGCATTGAACACATTGACTCGCTGGTATCAGTACGCTGTGATAGCATTGAACACATGTGACTTGTTGGTATCAGGTCACGCTGTGATAGCATTGAACACATGTGACTTGCTGGTATCAGGACACGCTGTGATAGCATTGAACACATGTGACTCGCTGGTATCACGACACGTTGTGATAGAATTGAACACATGTGACTTGCTAGTATCAGGACACGCTAGATAGTATTGAACACATGTGACTTGCTGGAATCAGGACACACTTTGATAGCATCGAACATTCGTGACACGCTGTTATCAGGACTAGCTGTAATAGCATTGAACACATGTGACTCGCTGGTATCAGGACACGCTGTGCTAGCATTGAACACATGTGACTTGCTTGTATCAGGACACTCTGTGTCAAAATTGAACACATATGACTTGCTGGTATCAGGACACGCTGTGATAGCATTGAACACATGTGACTCGCTGGTATCAAGACACGCTGTGATAGAATTTAACACATGTGAATTGCTGGTATTAGGACACGCTGTGACATAATTGAACACATGTGACTTGTTGGTATCAGGACACGCTATAATAGCATTGAACATATGCGACTTGCTGGTATCAGGACACGCTGTGATAGCATTGAACACATGTGACTCGATGGTATCAGGGCACGCTGTGATATCATTGAACACATGTGACTCGCTGGTATCAGGACACGCTGTGATAGCATTGAACACATGTGAAAGGCGGCGTAAGACGAATCCCTCATAAGTTATATCGATGACGAATATCTTTTTACCGACACATACTTATGACGAATCTTATAATCCGATACCTATCTATTTATATTAAACATATTGTGTTTACATATAATTAGTTTAAACATATTTTGTTTACATATATTTAGTTTAAACATATTGTGTTTACATATAATTAGTTTAAATATATTTTGTTTACATATATTTAGTTTAAACATATTTCGTTTACATATATTTAGTTTAAACATACTTATTTACACCTAATTAGAAACAAGCTTTCAGCTTTCATTATTTACACTCGATGTTTGCTTCCTGGTGACTTAACCAATCCTAGCGCCGTTGTGTGTAACATTGCAAAGGCAGACCCCATTCATAACATATCTATGTACACAAGCAATGGTCTATTGAAGAAGTTGATATGAGTTCATACAAAAAAGGTACAAATGGTCTTACGTGAACAGTATAGGTACAAATCAGGGGGAGCATCCCCTCATTTTGGTCAATATTTACATTTTTCACATATAACTTACGTAATAATGATTTAAAACTCCGTCAATTTGTGTATATTATGATAAGACCGTTCTGGTGGGCAAGGTGATCTGAACCTATACGTTTTAGAAATGCTAATTGGTATCCTTTCTCATACACGGGCTCATATATCCTCTCATTAAGCAGTGTTCTGACGAATATTCAGTCATATGTTACTATGTAACTTGCCATTCGGCAGCGGCGATAGAAAACTGTTTAATTGCGATAGACCCTTTTACACACAAACAACACTGAGCCCCGGTAGTGTTGCACCTACTGTAATCTAGTTCTCAGGGAGATTTTGCGTGACTTTTATTCTTTGGTAAGTAGCAGTATCGCATTTGTGTTATTTTGGGTCTCTGGAATGTTTATGTGGAATGGCAACACGCCAAATTGGAAGACATCATATTTTATAATTACATTGTAAATAATTAATGGGCTTTTGGCACTGTTCCTTTATCTCTTTCCCACCTGCAGACGTGTTTGAATGCATTGGTAACAGACGACTTATCAAAACATCGTGAACTAAGTTAAATTGTTAATTCCTCTATTCAATAATTATACTTCTTTTCATTTTTATACACTACATTTGTTCAGCATATGTTTGACATATTTAGTGAAGAGGTACTTATTTACCCTCATACTTCAGTGTGCTCACGAATGTTTAGTCCAAGGTGAAACTATAACTTTTCGCTTGCCTTATATCAGATACCTGTATGTAAATTGTATTCATCAATTCAGTAAATAGGTATATAATAAACGTAAGAGTCATTAGGGACCAAGGCACTATATATCTTAAATAATAACACTGTCAATGGTATATAGGATAATATATTTTCCCTTATATGTAGTACTCTTGACACATTTGTACGCACAGACACACATAACAGTATCTTTAATAAATATTCCACAAACAGAATGTAAATTGGGCATTCCGGGATCGATATTTTTCTTAAGCCGATGTTCTGTTGAAGGATACATAATTATTTCCCTTCCGTCTATCAGTAATTTAAGTCTAACATAAGGGTTGGAATAATCGCCCAGTGTCTATTGTCATATAAACAATAGATTGAAATAAAAGACAAACTCATCGTTAACCTTTTCCAACCAGCAGACGTGTTCGACACATTTTCAGCAGACGACTTTATAAACATTGCAGTCATTGACGAGTATTTATATTCTCACAATCGACAAGTTTCCTCTTTGGCACCATGTTGTCAATTTTATTCAATGAAAATACTTTAAGTTATAGAACATTTTTATAAGTTTTCCTCGATGTTTTCAAAGTCGCCTGTTGCAGAGTTGTTATTTTTTGGAAAGGGTTAACACGACCGAGTTATAATATAGTTCACCCTTTTTGCAACATAGCCGACTTTCCACGTCTCCAATAGCAGGTAATACTTGAAAACAGTGTGTGAAAAGAAAGATAGGTATAATATCATGATGTATTACAATCCCATCGTATCCTCTTGTGTGTATTGATATATTTTATAAATATACATAAATGTAAAATATATTCATTAACAAAATGTTATACATGCCATTTGCGTTTTAACAGATATATTCAAATATATTTTAATTGTGGATTCAATTGACAGCAAGTATAATCAGTGCTTTAGTAAAGGGGCGTGTCGAACTTATGCGATTAATTCAAATATCCGTAGTAAACTGCGCGTAGACGAGGAATGGATTGGTTCTACGTTTTTCGCATTCACTCCAAAGTACATTCCCTTTTTTTGGTTTTGTTACCAGTACCATTTAATATTTACGAATTCTAAAAATAAAATAAAAAGCCGATACTGAAGAAAAGTGACAATCATTCTAGAGGCGGTATCGTGACGTCAACCACACTTAATTAGGTATTATAACACGTGTAATCAGTGTTTTCTCATTATTAAAAACATTTAAATGTGAATAAATCATCTATTCTTTATCATCAAATGTTTAAGGATGTTTAGTCTTAAATACAAAAAGATGTTACAGTAGTATACGGGGCTTTGTATTTCGATACACGACAATTGGCATATCGCTTAACCTTTTTTAACGCATTTCGTAAAATGTTATGAAGAGACATTTACAACTTCAACATGTCTACAATAAAGATCTCCCACCAGAAATTTGATGTAGAGATTCGTATTGAATCTTCAAAGGGTCAGTCAATCAGAACAATGATGTCAGTGATATTTATTAAACCCTTCCCACATGCACCCAATGTTTAGCAGACGACTTCGTATGGAAATCTCAAATAAACGAACATATCTTAATTATTATTTAATATATTTGAAAACTATGTTTCAAAAGGAGAAAGTGCTCATTATTATGAGCGAATTTTTTTGCCACATTGTTGTTAAAATTCGTCTGTTGTAAATGCTCTAAAATACGTCTGTAAGTAGGAAAGGGTTATACAAAGGTATTGAGGTTTTAGCCGATTCATTCAGCATTTGCTTCATGCACACGAACTTTTCCACCTCTACAAAAGATGAATTTCAGTAAAAGAACCAATACAAGTGAGAAATTGCTCAAACAGGCAATTTCCCCTAAGTTACAATGTGTTCTAATCTATTATCACATATAGTCCGTTTGACTTACAATGTTTTCTAATCTGTTCTCACATATAGACGAGTTTTGATGTTTATGCATCAGATGACTCATATTGAGCACTTTCTGCTTTTGCCTCAATGTTATTAAGTGTTTTCAAGTGCATTTCATGATAGAACAGTGTGCTTAATAATTATGATTTGATCTATAAAGGGTTTATTCATGCCCAGATGTTTCCAATGTGCATGTGTTGTATGTGGTGAAATTGTCTTTAATATTCAAGTTAATATAATAGCTTTTAATTTATCAAAACAGACTATGGATATCTCAACGAGAAATGTTTATACTGATTAAACAATCGTACTTTGATCAGACTGAGCCGGTGGACAAGATAATCTGAGGCTACATTGTTCAGAAAGACCGACTTGTACATTTTATCATGCAGTTATAAATAATACATATATAAAACAAATCATATCATAAATAACTTGAATCGTATACCTATGAATTTAACTAAAACTAAGTTAACCCTTTCCCTGATAAAGACGGTCTTAGAAGCCTCTGCAAATGACTACTTTGCAAAAATCTATTTCTATTAAATATAATAACTAATTACTGAAACGAGCAATTTTTCATGTTGTGACAACGTCTTAAAGTTTATATCATGAGTCGTCTACCTGTGTTTGATGTTCTAATTGTTTACTTTCGATGTTTTCTAAACAGACGACTATATAAATTGGGTATTATGGAACGTCTTCAGTATCGAAAAGGAATCAAATTTAAAGATAAATCAAGTGTTCAATATCTCTAGTGTTCGGTAAACCAGCATTCACTTGTATGTGATAATTAAGTATTGGGAACGAAAGGCAAAGACACGTTTAAAATAATGAATGTTTATCAGGTGCTCCAGGAAAACAAACCTTAACGTAATTAGTATACATGTGGAACAATGCCTGTCTGCTTAGTATGGATCCAAATGGATACTTCCTTATAACACTTTCTACGACTTATTGACGAACTGTGCAAAGCCAGATCAGGTTGCGCAGACACGCGGACTGATCTGAATCTAGACTTTTAGCAATTTAGTCTTCCACAAATGGGATGACAATCTATGTAGAAAAGCAGCCAGTTGCTTGGAAATAATGTCGTGTGGAGTGCTGTTGTGCAAAAGCCAGGCAACAAATGGGTTGGTGAATTGGTCCCCGTGATATAAGTGAACAATTGAGGTAAGCGGCGCAAAACCCCAATCGACGCTTATACTAAAAAGGACTTTAATTCAGTAAGAACACTATATGGCATTACATTTTGTCTTCACACTAGTTGCTATCTAAACACTTAAAAAAAAAGGAAAAATGAAAATAAAATAAATTAACTATCCGAGGTAAACGGTGCACAATGTATATAAATTTATCAGATAAGCTATGATAATTATAAACTCTTACTTCGTTGTTTTCGTTACATGTTGAATCCGTTTTGTAGCTACTATTCTAATCGATATTCCTAATTATCCAATCTAGTTTGTGAACGAACGATTGTTCAAACTATCTTCGTTGAGAGTACCCTCGTCATGCGCATGTGCAATGTTCGGTTCATCCTTTCCCACATATCCAAAATATGCAGTAGATGACTTTGAAAAGTATCCAGGCAAAATATGGTAAATCAGTATAAATAAAAATATCTTTTTTTAATAGAGCCTAATCCATTTTGGCAAATAAAGAATGTGCTCATAATGAGAAATTACTTATTTTGTCAAAATATTTTAAAATGTCGTCAGCTGCAGATGGAAAAGGATACATCGCGCGATTTAATATTGTCATTGTTTGAATTGCTAAACCCTTCGCCGCAGTGATAACATCAATATACGTTCTTCTGCTGTATTTTTAAGTTTCTGATCAACCACTAAATTCTTTAGTATATATTTCCCTCATACATAAGTGTTTTAAGGAATTATTAGTAGTATATGAACGTATTAATTTCCATTTACCTTATATTAGATAACTATCCGCATTTATATACGAATTCAGTGATTCAAATTGAGTTTTAAGGACCAAAGCACTATATCTTAACATATTTAACTGTCAATGGTATATTGCAGAATATACAGTTTTACCTCATACGACCCTGGTCACATCAAAGACTTAAAACATGATAGTAAAGGCTTTCCCTACTTGGCGCTCAGGGTTAAACGGCTAGCATTTTATAATCCGAGACCTATCTTTTTAGCTTAAACATATTTGTTTTTATAGAAAACTCCGTCGCCTTTTCTAGATTATGATAAGACCGATCAGGTGGACAAGGTGATCTGAACCGTCCCTTTTCAGAAATGCAAACCTGTACCATTTCTCATACACGGGCTCATATTTCTTCTTATTAAGCACTGTTCTGACGAATGTTGAGTCATATATTACTATGTAGCTTACCATGCGGCCGCGGCGATAGTAAATGTTTAAGTATTGACATAAGCCCATTTACACACATACAACACCGACCTTCGGTAGTGACATGGGTTGTCAATCAACCGAAGGGTTATAAGTTCATACCCCAGCAAGGTCAATATTCCTTCGGACAGTTCACGACAGTCAATGCGATACGCATCAGGTGTCATACACTAAAATTATATATACAAAAGCAGCCAGTTAATTCGGAAGAATATTTTGTTTAGAACTGGTGTATGAAAGTGTGAAAATGTTGTCACACTATTGTCAAAAGATATGTGTTGCAGATACGTGGAAAAGCTGCTGCATGTTGTAGGACAGGATACATATATTTTGCATAATTCCAACCTGGCGACTTTGTTGTTTTGCAACAAAGCACTCATATAATAGAATGATTGTTGAAAAATAACTGGACGTAAAAATATCTAACTAGAAACCGATGTTACACTGATGGTATTTACCGGTATCTACATTGCAGCAGGATTGTTGGTGAATGTACACATATAAATAGTGAGTTCGATGAAAACTGATCAAATTTAGAAATTTCATGAACGGAAATAGAACTGTATAGTGTATTTTATCAATCAGGAAAAACATGCAGTAAAAGTCAATACTTCAATGAACAAAATAAACTTACTATCCTCGCTGGATTATGTTTTGATATATATGTGGAATGCATATTTACAAATTCTAAAACTTAAAGTAAGCAATGTGGACGTAATTAAAAAGGTTTATGAAAAGAGACAATACACCTGTTCCTATCTCTGTAGAGTGAATTTTATTAATCAGAAAATAATGCAGAGAACTCTCTTTACATTATCGATTAGAAAATATAATTTCCTCACTAGATATACCTTTTCTTTACCATATTGAATATATTGGGAAAACATATATATAGAAAAACTAAAACTAAAAGCAAGAAATTTGGTAGACTGACTCTGAGGTGACATATTGTTATTTTTATGACTTATTACACATTTGTATCAATACACATGGCGTCTCCTTACCGGTGTCGTTCACAGATATCGTGCACCTGCTGTAATTTCATTCTCTGGGATATTTCATGTGACTTTTATCCTTTGGTAAGTAGCAGTATCGTATCTGCGATATTTTAGGTATCTGAAAAATTTATACGTGGAATGATAACACGCCAATTTGGATGACAGCGTATTTAATAATTACATTGTAAATAATAAATGGGTATTTGGCACTGTTCCTTTATCCCTTTCTCGCCTGTAGCAGGCACGTTTGAACGCATTTGTAACATTCGACTTGAACACACCTCGTGAACAAATGTGAAGTTGTTAATACCTCTATTCAATATAAATGTTTAGTCCCAGGTGAAAATATAACCTTTCGCTTGCCTTATATCAGTTACTTATATGTAAATTGTATTCATCAATTCAGTAAATATGTATATAATACACATAAGAGTCATGACGGACCAAAGCACAATATCTTAAATAATAACACTGTCAATGGTATATTGGCTAATATATTTTCCCTTCTATGTAGTACTCTTGAATCATGCGAATGGAAAGACACACATAATAGTATTTTTAATAGATATTCAGCCAACAGAAAGTAAATCGGGCATTCCGAAATCGATGTGTTTCCAAAGCCGATGTTCTGTTGGAGGATAAATAATTATTTCCTCTCCGTCTATCAGTCCATAAAATTTAGAGACTGGCTTCAGTATAACAGAAGGGTTTGAATTATCGCCCTGCGTTTATTGTCATATAAACAACAGATTCAAATAATAGACAAACTCATCGTTAACCTTTTCCCACAAGCAGACGTGTTCGACACATTTTCAGAAGATGACTCTTGGAAACATTGCAGGCATTGATTATGGAGTAATTATATTCTCACATTCTGCAATTTTCTTCATTGGCACATACGTCAACTTTATTCAATGAAAATAATTTCAGGCATAGAGACTTGTTTTATTTTTTCCTCGATGTTTTCAAAGTCGCCGGTTGCAGGGTTATTATATTTTGGAAAGGGTTAAGACGACCGAGTTGTTATATTTTGGAAAGGGTTAAGACGACCGAGTTATAATATAGTTCACCCTTTAAGCGACATAGCCGACTTTCCACGTCTCCAATAGCAGGTAATAGTTCAAAACATTGTGTGAAAAGAAAGATTGATATAATAGTATTTTTTATTTACAATCACATTGCTTCCTCTGATTTGTATTGATATATTTATACATATACATAAATATATAATATATTCATTAAACAAATGTTACACATGCTATTTGAGTTTTATCAAATGTATCGAAATAAATTTGAAAAGGGGATTCAATTGCCAGCAAGTATAATCAGTGCTTTAGTAAAGGGACTTGTCGAACTTTTGCGATTAACAAACGCAAATATCCGTAGTTGACTGCAGGTATACGAATAATGGTTCTACGTTGTTCTCAAGCACTCCGAAGGAAATTTCATATATCCCGTTGTGTGACCAGTACCATTTAATATTTACGAAATCTAAAAAATGAAATAAAAAGCCTGATTCTGAAAATAGTGCCAATCATTCTAGAGGCGGTAGTGTGACGTCAACCACACTTAATTAAGTCTTATTATACGTGTACACAGTGTTCACTCATTATTGAAAACATTTAAATCGTCTATTATTTATCTTCAAATGTTTAACAATGTTTAATCTTAACAACTTCAACATACTCTATGTATACATTAAACATGCCCCACCAGAAACTCGATGTAGAGATTCGTATTGAATCTTCAAATTGTCAATCAATCAGAACAATAAGATGTCAGTGATATGTATTAAACCATTCCCACATACACCAAATCTGTAGCAGACGACTTTGTATGGAAATCTCTAATACACGAAAGTATATGAATTATTATTTAATAGAGTTTAAAACTATGTTTCAAAAAGAGGAAGTGCTCATTATTATGAGCAATATTTTTTGCCACATTGTTGTCTAATTTCGTCTGCGTAGATGCGTTAAATTACGTCTGCGTAGATGCGTTAAATTACGTCTGCGTAGATGCGTTAAATTACGTCTGTAAATACAAATGTAGGAAATGGTAATAACAAGAGCGGTCGGAGGACAGCATGCTCGACAAGGTGATCTAAACCTGCACTTTATACATATTACTTACACAATTCTGATCTAAAACTCCGTTGCTTTGTGTAGATTCTGATAAGACTGATCAGATGGACAAGGTGATCTGAACCTACACTTTATACATATTACTTACACAATTATGTTATAATACTCTGTCGCTTTGTGTAGATTCTGATGAGACAGATCAGATGAACAAGGTGATATGAACATACACTTTAAACATATTACTTACACAATTCTGTTATAATACTCCGTCGCTTTGTGTAGATTCTGATGAGACCGATCAGATGTACAAGGTGATCTGAACCTACACTTTACACATATTACTTACACAATTCTGATATAAAACTCCGTCGCCTTGTGTAGATTCTGATGAGACCGATCAGATGTACAAGGTGATCTGAACCTACACTTTACACATATTACTTACACAATTCTGATATAAAACTCCGTCGCTTTGTGTAGATTCTTATGTACAAGGTGATCTAAACATACACTTTACACATAAGTTATAAACTATTATATTTATCTTCGAATCTCATTTATTAGTTTCGTTTGTTCAAAATAAGAATCGCCTAATCATGTACAGACATTAATTGTAACTGTTAAGATCGCTATATGTTATTGATCAATATATAAGCCATGTCATACGTTTATTTATTGCGCGTTCTGTAGTTAATTAGGATAACATTTAAACGTATAAAACTCACATTTTATACTCATACATGTATATTATATTCGTTTATGAAAGCAGTTCATATATTGTGAAAATGAGTGTTCCAAAAAGTACACGTGAAACAAATATCATATATTTCATTTCATTATTTTGTATTTAAGTTTGATGATTTGCAAAAGTATTAAAAGTACAAAAGAAAGTTCATCCTTTATATTAGTTATACATGTATACATGTATTACCTAAATGTTACTCATCACATAGACCATATAATGTTGATATTATTATCTATTAGGTATGTTCATGCAACATGAAACACAGTAATGTTTACGTGTAATAACAAATCGTCCTTTCCGTTATGTCTAGTCAATGTTTGCATAAGTAAGTAAATATTTTATTATAGTGACATGTGTATATACAACAACAAAACAATGGTACAAAATGTAATAAATAACACCCGGCCCCATGGGCCTATAAGTCACTTTCAAAAGAAAAATAATTAAGAAAACCCCCCAAAAAAAAAAAAAAACATACAAAAAAAGAAAAAAATGGAAAACGTTTTGTGTTGGTATCGTTCTACTTCATAACGACAATATCAAATAGACAGATATGGGCAGTACCATTCGAAAACATCCATTCCAGAAATTTCATCTCCAAAAGAAAAATAAGGTAGATATAAAAAGTCAATATAAGTACGTATAATTATGATTGAGATCACTTCTGGGGAAAAACAAAAAAATGAAAACGTTAATTGAAACATTTTCACACTGTCTAAAGAATAAATTTACAATATGAGTGTTTTTGTTTAACAGCTAGGCTATGCTCTTTTAAGAAAAAGAGCGGAAGTTTTGCTGTCCACCAAATCACATAACAATAAAGTTATCGTAATGTTAAGTAATAATATATAACTAAAAGTCCTTTACATAAACGAAATGTAAAGAAAATGTAGTCATATGTATAATCAAACACAGTTAAAAACAATCACAAGCAAAGACACTAACGAATGATTGTGTGTGTGAGTGAGTCAGTCAGTGCATGTGTGAGTGAATAAATGTTTGAAAGGGAGATAGTTGTGTCTATACGGTCCTAATGAAAACGTACACATATACATTATGAACATAATAATACATCATCTACAATTTGAAGACTTTTCCAAAAGAGAAAACTGTTATAGTCAAAAGCATTATGCGAGAATAAGAACTTGTACATTACGAGCAATTTTTACTCCCCATAAAATGCCCTGAAAATATGCCTACCATAATCGATTCAAAAAGTCGCCTGTATATCAAAAAGAAACAATAATCAGTTCTGCGGATATAATGCTCTCCGTCTTACAACATAGGCTTTAACTATAAATTTTGCTAATTTTCGCACATGATTCATCATTAAATAACACAATTTATTATTAAGCGATAATTGAACTGTATCAAATAGTTCACCGAATATGTCAGATCTTATTCTTGTATAAAAGTCGCATGTAACCACAAAATGCGTTTCCGACTCTATTTGTGAGCTATCACAAAATAAACATAAGCGATCATTGATTTTTTCGCCAATGTATCGGCCTGTCTCAATTCCCAAAGGCAAAATCCCGCATCTTAGCTGAGCTAAAAGAGAGCGCTATAAAACCCAATATCGCATTACCTGCAGTGTGTTCCATATTAAACACAACGTAAATGCGTTAAAGCTATGTCTATGGTTTATATATATCTGAGAAAAAAAGCAATTAAAAGCTTTTCGTTTTATTTAACTCGTTCAATATTGCCAAGAGCTAAATAATATAAGCCGCCGCGCCACACGATTTGGGGGTTCAAATAGAACAGCAGACGATTTTAAAAACATCTTGGCGATAATATGGCAAATCTAAACACATGAGAGAAAAAATAGTAAACAGAGTTGAAAACATCGTGGCTAAAGTGGTCTGCTGTGGATGCGTCAAAATGCGTATGCAAGTTAGAAAAGGAATGTGCCTTGTTATTTTCGCCGCGTTCAGCTATTTTAGGGTTCCAATTCATCTGTGTACAGTGAAGACTCAGACGAGACTTCAGCATCACCATAGTCTCACCATTGGGGTCGTGAATGCCAATAGACAAGCGTCGTAACATCTCTATGAACGTATTACATGCGCAGTACACGCTTGGCAAAGACGCTGCGAAGATGCTAACATTTGCAACGGCGACTTCATGGCGCACTAGCTCGCGTAACAAGAGTTTGCGAAGGCAATACTAATAATCGCCTGTAATTGTCTATGCATGTTCCGTATTCACTCATCAAGTATACTCTCTATACCAACAGTCAATAGGTATAGATCCTTGTGTTACCCCGCCCTACTGTGTCATACAATCCTAAGACAATTCACTCTTATCAATTTCACGTATTATGATCTACATTTTTTAATCGTGCCTCTAACCCTTTATTCGAGGGATCAAACTAATAACATTTTAAGACAATTGTGCCATTTTTTTTTTTCAAATCGGGCCAATATTTCTGGACGAAAAGATGTTTAAAATTTAACATTCCTTTATCATTGCATCCACAGTTTTCCACGGCAATTAAAACTGTTAGCGTTTTTGAAAAGATCCTGTGAAGTATGGTCAGGAATAGACTCATGCTTTAGCAAGAAATGATGTCGTTTATAGATTGATTTACATTGAATATTTATCCATTCTACTACACTGTCTCTGACATTGATTGTGAAACCCTTACCTCAAAGTACAACACGAACCTGCGATCTCCCGCGCTCATAATTATCGCTATTCCACTACACCACGAAGGTGAAACATGTACAACAACGGTGGGTAATAAGACACAGACGAAGTTGTTATTAGTGGTAGATTTAAGTCATTTTCAAAAGTATTTCACTTACTCCATGGCTACCACTTCACCTGTCAAATATGGTGTACAAGAGAAAGTTGATGCAATGCATCAATGTCGCCGGATATCCATAGTGCAGTTATGCATAACACTAACATTATAGTAGTTAAATAAACAGTTATCAACTGAGGGGCATATTGAAACATCAGGGGTGGGGTCAAGTGAAAATGTATCATAACTTGCATTGTTTTGTCAACGAAGTGAATGATAATTGAAGCCTTTCATTGTTTATGATCAATCACCATTCCAAAGTAGGTTGATTATACACACAACCAACTAATTATTGATCATAAACAGTAATGGAAATGAGAAATCTTGCCAATCATTAGTCTTAGTATGTATACAGTGCTTTCATTAAGGAATAATTATAAGATTTGTGAATTCCACATACACTTTTCAAGATGTTTGTCAGAATATTTGAATTTTATTATTTTTCAATAAAACCACAAAACAGACAATTTAGGATTTGCATGCAATAGCACATCATTTTTAAAATTGTCAAGGACGAAATAATTGTGTACGAAAGACCCGATTCTTTCTTATTCGCAGAGGTGTCGTTCTTGAAACTCTCTTTATAGGCAGAGAATGTTCGTTCAAAGTAATTTTTCTATTAAAACTAGTTTTTATCTCGGTTTGTTCTTTTCTTCATTTGTTTCGAACCAAATAAACATTTTAAATCACCTACGATTTACTATTTGTAAGTGAATGTAAAGAGACGGCTCTCTGCAAAGGAGACTGATCTACGCAGTTGGTATTCGCGAGTCACGCTTCAAGCAGGTGCGCGTATATAAACAAATTAGACAGCGACGTAAAGGTTTGTAGTTATCGCCTTTTGAGTACATGTAGTATATAGCGTAAAATAAAGTATACCTTTCTAGCTAATAGGGACTGTTTTGTCTTCGTAAATAAAACAACAAAACATAAATGCGAGTCAAAATAAAGAAACTGAAAATACCTAAAACATCGGAATATTTATTTCATTTTAGATGTGTCATTACTTAGTGTTTTTAAACAAACACAATTGTAATATGTTCAAGACATCTAAATGTGTTTCTTTCTAATAATAATCCCCCCTCCCATGTGATTTCCGAAAACCTATTAAAAATAGAAGTCGCGGGCTTCTGCCCGGCGACTAATAAGTAAAGCGTCCGCGGCGTTGGAGTAGAAGTAGAACGTCCACGTCGTTGGTGTATAAGTAGAGCGTCCGCGTCGTTGGTGTATAAGTAGTACGTCCGCGTCGTTGGTGTATACTTAAAGCGTCCGCGTCGTTGGTGTAAAAGTAAAGCATCAGCGTCGTTGGTGTAGAAGTAGAGCGTCCGCATCGTTGGTGTATAAGTAAAACGTCCGCGTCGTTGGCGTATAAGTATAGCGTCCGTGTCGTTTGTGTAGAAGTAGAACGTCCACGTCGTTGGTGTAGAAGTAGAACGTCCACGTCGTTGGTGTAGAAGTAGAGCGCTCTCGTTGTTGGTGTATAAATAGAACGTCCGCGTCGTTGGTGTATACGTAAAGCGTCCGCATCGTCGGTGTATAAGTAGAGCGTCCGCGTCGTTGGTGTAGAAGTAGAGCGTCCGCGTCGTTGATGTATAAGTAGGGCGTCCGCGTCCTTGGTGTATACGTAGAGTGTCCGCGTCGTTGGTGTATAAGTAGAGCGTCCGCGTCGTTGGTGTAGAAGTAGAGCGTCCGCATCGTTGGTGTATAAGTAGAGCGTCCACGTTGTTGGTGTATAAGTAGAGCGTCCGCGTCATTGGTGTATAAGTAGAGCGTCCGCGTCTTTGGTGTATAAGTAGAGCGTCCGCGTCGTAGTGTAGAAGTAGAACGTCCTCATCGTTGGTGTATAAGTAGAGCGTCCGCGTCGTTGGTGTATAAGTAGAGCGTCCGCGTCGTTGGTGGATAAGTAGAGCGTTGAAACGTCGTTGGTGTATCAGTAGAGCAATCCGCATCGTTGGTTCATAAGTAGAGCGTCCGCATCGTTAGCGTAGAAGTAGAGCGTCCGCATCGTTGGTATATAAATAGAGCGTCAGCATTGTTGGTGTATTAATAGAGCGTCCACGTCGTTGATGTATACGTAAAGCGTCCGAATCGTTGGTGTATTAATAGAGCGTCCGCGTTTATGGTGTATAAGTAGAGCGAGCATCCGCGTCGTTGGTGTATACGTAAAGCGTTCGCAACGTTGGTGTATAGGTAGAACGTCCGCGTCGTTGGTGTATAAGTAGAGCGTCCGCGGCGTTGGTGTATAAGTAGAGCGTCCGCGTCATTGGTATAGAAGTAGAACGTCCGCGTCATTGGTTTAGAAGTAGAACGTCCGCGTCGTTGGTGTAGAAGTAGAGCGTCCGCGTCGTTGGTGTAGAAGTAGAGCGTCCGCGTTGTTGTTGTATAAGTAGAACGTCCGGGTTCGATCCCCGGATAGGTCATACAAATTGTAATTGCTTCCTTATTTTGCGATCATGAAAGTGGGGTTAACATTATGACTGACTCGTTTGTATTCGGATAACTGAAGCAGTAATACTGGTGACTTACTTAAGTAATGCCGTGATATAACTGGGGAATAAAGTTTAAAGTGGCGTTAAACAAGCACACCTTTCACAACATGTTTTTTAACTTTGTTTTATAATTAAAATATCCAATTTCAAAGACGTTATAACTCTTTTCCACATATGATTCTTAAAGCAGACGACTTTGAAGATTAAAACATTAAGTAAGCATTAAAGGTTATCGGATTGCATTTAACGCTATCCCATCTACAATAAATATTCACGTTGGCTTTAAAAACAGGTAAGAAATGAATGTATAATTTTTGGAAAAAAAGTTAAAACTATCTCATCATAAGCAATTCCTCCTTTAGTAACTTTTATTTTCGGAAGTCAGTTTCTGTAGAAGCTTTAAAATGAATGTTTATGTAGGAAAGGGTAAATATTCAATGGCTTTAAAAACTATTACTATCTTCATAACGAGTAATGTTATGATAAAAGAAAAGTATGAACAGCATATTGAGGAATACGTTTATAATTCATGACGCGCAGTCGGGATTTCTTTATTCAAACCTGAATGAACCCTTTCTAGTATGATAGAGGCGACATTTGACGCATAGCAGTGAACATTTGGAAAATATAAACAATATAAAAACAGGAAGTATCACCCAATCGACCTCCGTTGTGCAGAACGTAAGCTTCGGGAGAAAAAGGTCACGGGTTCAATCCCCGGCTGGTTCATACCAAATGCTTAAGGAAATGGAATTAAAGGCTTGCCTATTTGGAGCCAAGGAGTGTGGAGATAATATTTCGATTAGCTCGTCACTGTATTCAAATTCAAACTTCAAGTTTGTAAGACTACTTTTTTTCCACAGATGATAAAATCAGATAAAATAAAAGTTAAATAAACATTAAAGGTGATCGGCTTGTACTTAACCCAATCGCTCGTATATGTACAACACATCTGCTACAGTGGGCTTTGATACGGACAATATATAGGAATACAAGTAAAATATGTTAATTAAAATTGCTCATCATTTGCAATTCCTTATTTAGTCGTTTTTTATTTCAAAAAGAACTCATCATCAGCAATTCTTTATTTAGTCGTTTTTAGCTCGACTATTCGAAGAATATGAGAGCTATACTACTCACCCTAGCGTCGGCGTCGGCGTCGGCGTCGGCGTCCAAGTCACACTTTGGTTAAGGTTTTGCATGCAAGTACTTAAATACTACATGTGTTGCATTGAAACTTTCTACAACCCTTTTAAACTATCACACCTATGTATATTATCAAGTTAGATAACTATATCCTGCATTTTATGCAAGTTATGGCCCTTTTTAACTTTGAAATTCTGGTTAAAGTTTTGCGTGCAACTAAATTAAGAGTCCATATCTCAGTATTTACTTGATACATTGCATTGGAACTTTATACAACTCTACCCAAGCATCACACCTATGTAGATTATTAAGTTAAATAACTCCTGCATTTTATGCAAGTTATGGCCCTTTTTTTACTTAGAAATTCAGGTTAAAGTTTTGCGTGCAACTAAATTAAGAGTCTATATCTCTGTATTTACCTGATGCATTGCATTGAAACGTTCTACAACCCTACCCAACTATCACACCTGTGTAGATTATTAAGTTAGATAACTCTATCCAGCATTTTATGCAAATTATGGCACTTTTTTACTTAGACATTCTGGTTAAAGTGTTGCTTGCAACCAAATTAAGAGTCCATATTTCAGTATTTACTTGATGCATTGCATATAGACTTTCTACAACCTTACTCAAGCATCACACCTATGTAGATTATCAAGTAAGATAACTCTATCCTGCATTTTATGCAAGTTACTGCCCTTTTTTGACTTAGAAATTCCATATCTCTGTATTTACCTGATGCATTGCATTGAAACTTTCTACGACCCTTAGACCCAACTATCACAACTGTGTTGATCATCAAGTTAGATAACTATCCTGCATTTTATGCAAATTATGGCCCTTATTTTACTTAGAAATTCTGGTTAAAGTTTTGTTTGCAACTAAATTAAGAGTCCATATCTCAGTATTTACTAGATGCATTGCATTGAAACTTTATACAACCCTTCCCAACTATCACACTTATGTAGATTATCAAGTATGATAACTCTATCCTGCATTGTATGCAAGTTATGGCCCTTTTTTACCAAGAAATTCTGGTTAATGTTTTGCATAAAACTACATTAAGAGACCATCTCTTAGTAACTACTTGATGCATTGTTTTGCATTATACAACCCTTCCCAACCATCACACCTATGTAAACAATCAAATATGATGACTCTATCCAGTATATTTTGCAATTTATGGCCTTTGTTTTAACTATAAATTTGGTTAAAGTTTTGCATGCAACTACATTAAGAGTCGATATCCTGGTATTTACTTCATGCATTGCTTTGAAACTTTATGCAACCCTATCCAACTATCACACCTATGTTGATTTTCAAGTTAAATAACTCTATCCTGCATATAATGCAAATTATTACCCTTTAAGAAATTGTGGTTAATGTTTTGCATGCAACTACATTGGAGTCCATTATCTCAGTAACTTAAATAAACGGTGGAATAGTCGAGCGCGCTGTCCTCCGACAGCTCTTGTTTATTTCAGCTTATTTATTGCACGTGTAGTTAAACACCAGCCTGTGCGTTCATGCTATGTATAAAACTATACAGGAGGTTCTTCTTAGACTAATAGATGACAAGTGTAGATCAGGTTGTGTGGATGCACCGATCTGAAATTACATTGGTTGAAAATGGCTTTCGGTTGGTTTTCGCATATCGTCACTCTTATGTGGTTATTTGAATCTTCGTTCTGTATATAAGCGTACTCTACGCTCAGCATGCAAAAGGCAGTAAATAAATTACGTGCAAACAAGTTATTTGAATCTGCGTTATGTGTATAAGAGTATAGTACCCTCATATTGCCAAATTATGTCAATAAGTTTCGTGCAAACAGGTTATTTGAATCGTCGTTATGCGTAAAAGCGTATAGTACGCTTATCATGCCAAATTTTGTCAATAAATTACGTGCAAACAGGTTATTTGAATCGATGTTCTGTTTATAAGAGTATGGTACGCTCATCATGCAAATGTCTGTCAACCAATTACGTGCAAACAGTTTATTAGAATCATCGTTCTTCGTTTATAAGAGTATTGCAAGCTCATCATTCTGTCAATGAATTATGTACAAGCATGTTATCTAAATGACGTATCGTCGAGTTGTGTATATCGATATTGTACGTTTATCAAGCCAAAATCTGTCAATAAATTAAGTACAAACATGTCATTTGAATCGTCGTTCTGTGTATAAGAGAATTGTACGTGTATCATGCTAAAGTATGTCAATAAATGAATGCATCTGTGTACAGTGCATATTCAGGTAAGCCGTTAGTATCCGCAGTCTCACCAGGGTCCTCACTGTCTCAGTCTCACCAGGGTCCTCACTGTCTCAGTCTCACCAGGGTCCTCACTGTCTCAGTCTCACCAGGGTCCTCACTGTCTCAGTCTCACCAGGGTCCTCACTGTCGGTTTGCATGTTTGATTATGAATACAAATATGTCTACACAGTCTCACCAGGGTCCTCACTGTCGGTTTGCATGTTTGATTATGAATACAAATAGTTTTTGAGTGACATTTTATCGATTTAGGATATTAATGTGTCTGTGAACAGTTAAGACTCAGACGAGCCTTGATAATCTACACAGTCTCACCAAAGCCTTCACCGTCGGTTTGCATGTTATAATAAGACTGAACATGTTATCTTCGCCGCGTCTAGCTATTTTAGGGTTCAAATGCATCTGTGAACAGTTAAGACTTAGACGAGCCTTGAGCATACACACAGTCTCACCAAAGCCTTCACCGTCGGTGTGCTTGTTAGAATAAGACTGAACATGTTATTTTTGCCTCGTCTACCTAGTTTAGGGTTCTAATGCATCTGTGAGCAGTTAAGACTCAGACGAGCCTTGAGCATTCACATAGTCTCACCAAAGCCTTTATCGTCAGTTTGCATGTTAGGATAAGACTGAACATGTTATTTTCGCCGCGTGTAGCTTTTTGAGGGTTCCAATTCATCTTTGTACAGTGAAGACTCAGACAAACTTTGAACATCCACACAGTCTCACCAAAGCCATATTCATGTAGGAATAAGAATGAAAAGCAATATTACTGTCTCGTCTAACGGTTGTGTAGACTTTATGTATCTCAGGGAGGACTTCGTCGGGCAGTTATCATTCGTACAGTCTCAATCGAGCCTTCACTGTCCGTTTACTGGTAAGTAATTCCTAAATTAATATTTTGACACAAAGCTAGATGTATAGCTCCTTTAGTTATGCAAATGGGCATATAATCTTCTTCTTCTTCTTTTCTTCTTCTTCTTCTTCTTCTTCTTCTTCTTCTTCTTCTTCTTCTTCTTCTTCTTCTTCTTCTTCTTCTTCTTCTTCTTCTTCTTCTTCTTCTTCTTCTTCTTCTTCTTCTTCTTCTTCTTCTTCTTCTTCTTCTTCTTCTTCTTCTCAGAAAATGGGCACAGAGCGCATCAAGGTCGCCATAAGCGTGGTATAAGTGTTGTGGAAACGCCAGCCATCTTGTTGTGGTCGCCAAGATCGCCAAAACAAACGCAAAGGTTCGGCGATCTGACCTGGAACGCGGTGAGAACCCGTTGGGGTCGCAAATGTCGTTAGACAAGCTCCGTTAAATCTCCATGAACGTATTACATGCGCAGTACACGCGTGGCAAAGACGCTGCGAAAATGATAACATTTGCACTTCATGGCGCCCTAACTCGCGTGTCAAGAGTTTGCGAAGGCAAGTATAATATCCGCCCGTAATATTCCATGCATGTTCAGTATTCACTCATCAAGTATGAATACTCACAATACCAAAAGTCAATAGGTAAGAGATCCCTGTTTAACCCGGCCCTACTGTGTCATACACTCCTATGAAAATTCACCCGAATTAATTTCACGAAGTATCAGCTACATGTTTAAACAAGTAACTTATACCTATATATGCTTAAGTAACATAGTCTTTACAAGAGGTCATGTTGCCCCTATTTCGCTCACCTGATTTAATATAACTTCAATATATTTAAAACGGGCCTCTACCATTCTATTCAACGGATCGAACTAAATTAAACATTATTGAATAACATCGCCTTGTCAGGGTTCAAATGTGTTGATCCTGAAAGTCGCATTGTGTGTGAGATGCCCTAGTATTCCATACATGTAGTTGTTAATTGATCGACACAACAAATACTAACGAAGTGCAACAATACAGTCAGAGCTTTAGTACAGCCTGGAAGTGGGGGCTCAGATTTCACATAGTTGTCGCAACAATAGCAGTGGTGCTGTGGTAAAGTGTCCGCCTCTCCCACAAAAGGCCCCGAGCTCGAATCCGTTGATGAGCGGGATCTGCCGCTACGATCTTTTTAGATAAGCCAAAACACACATAGAGCGTGATCAATATACTCGAAAGCTGGAAGTTTATTTCGCAATCGATGGACAATAACGCAGTTTATGTACAGTTTCAATGGTGTAGTGGTTAGACTACCAGAGCCGAGAACCATGAATGCATGATTAGCTCATATCGGAATTGTTATAAAATTCGAAAATGGTGATGTGTTATATGTTGTTTTTATGAGGGATGCGTGAATGTGATAATATCAATTATCGTTGAATACTGGGTTTTAACATCCAGAATGTAATGGCCCGATCGCATTGGGCCAAATGCCATTCCGTTTGCTTTTCGTATTCGAAAGTGTGTGAGTTTTTAAACTGGCCGAATGTCGCTCCGAATGTGTTTTCTCCAATGTATCACCGAATCCCATTCCGTTTGCTTTCCGAATGTTTTCAGTATGTTTTCAGAATGCTTTCGGAATATTTCTCACATGTTGAGTTCGAAGGGTTTTCTTTCCGAACGCCTTTCGTATTTTTTCCAAATGCTTTAAGAACACGGCGAATTGACCTAGAATGAACCGAACTCTTTCTGCATGCAATCTGAAAGCTTTCGGAAAGGGTTCGTCATGTTCTATGTCCATTCGGAGTGTTCTGAAAGCATACGGAACATACTGTGCATTCTAGAAAGAAAAACATTTTGGGGCGATCACATTTGGCCGAATGCCATTCCGTTTGCTGTACGAATAGGAATTTGGGTGTTCATGGAACGAACGTATCATATTCGGGAAGCATTCGGTGTGTTCTAGGAGAATACTAGCTGTTCGGTTCCGTACGGATGCATGCGGAACGGCATTCGGTAGATCTAAAGATGTGTTGTGCATGTTCAGAATAACATTTTCCGAACTGCTCGTACACTTCCAGAATGCATAGTATGTTCCGTATGTTTTCGGAACAACCCGAATGAACATAAAACATGGACGTCACATTTGGATGATTCTGAAGGTCGATGAAAATTATTTTGAACATGCAAAACAAATGTTTGTAGATACCAAATGCCATTCCGTATGCATCCGTACGGAGACGAACAGCCAGTATGCTCCTAGAACACACCGAATGCTTCCCTAATATGATCCGTTCGCTCCCCGAACACCCAAATTCCTATTCGGAAAGCAAACGGAATGGCATTCGGCCCAATGTGATCTGGCCATTAGGTAGGAGCATTCATGCAAACAATACACATAAATATTATCCAAGTTATGACAATTTATTCAAAGTTGATATATATATATATACATGTAAAAGTACGTATAATACACAAAAGTTAAATCTGCGCCGTCTGACCGGTCTGTAAGCTAATGGCCGTTAAATTCAATTTGGTTATCTTGCCTTTTCCAAAAACTTGACAAATCGATTAAAAAAAGATGGTTAAACCAAAGCCACACGACAACAGCGGTATTGTTAAAAGAGAATCATAATTAAAGTATTCTGGCAACAAAAAGTTATTAAACTAAAATCTGGACAAATAAATTCAAATGGTCTAGATTTTCGAAAGTGTATGTAAGTATAGTAGTTGTCATCTCATATCTATCATTTCGTGTGAGTCGTAGTCGTATCATGCACACTTAATGTAACACCATCAAAGTGTTTTATAGAGGCAAATAGTGAAACGAACAAACGATTAACTAAATTTGGTTAAGCTTTCACAGGAAACGCCGTGATATTACAGCAGAATAATTGAAAGTGGAGTAAAACGACATGCAATAAATCAATCTTAACTTGACGTTTAGCTTTAGATAATTTCGTGTTCTTTTAAATTAACCCTTTTTAATATACAAACACTTTCTGACGCCTCTGCACGGAAGAATTTTAAAAATATTGCGGAAAAAGAAGACATTGCTTATATGATGAGCAATTCCTCCTCTTGTCATAATGCTTCCAACTCTATTCAATAATTACACTTTCATTTACAATGGTTTTCCATATTTTTCCAAGATGTTTTCAAAGCCATCCCCTTCAGATTGTATTATGTGGGACAGGGTTACACAGAGCTATCTCATCACAATTCCTTATTTAACATATGCAATCGGAAGAGTTGATACTAACGATAATCATCTGACTGATATAAAACATAAGCAAATCTATGGAAAATCTCTTTAAATGAAGTTAAACATATTGTGGCAGAAGAAGTTAAAGCTCATGATGAGCAATTGTTCCTTTTGTCACATTGCGGTCTGTCAATCCAGGGGTTGTGAGTTCGAAACCCCGCTCGGCCAACGTTCTTTCCGTCGTTTGACAAAAGTCATTGTGACAAGCGTCACTCGTCTTCTACCAATGGGCAAACAGTCTATGTGCAGCCAGTTGCTTGGAAAGATCGTTGTGTGTATTACTGGTGTGACAAAGCCAGGACACACATCAATAGGTGAACTGGCTGCCGTGATATGACAGAAAAATTGTTGAAAACAGCGTTAAAGACCAATCAATCAATCTGACTGATATATTGCTCATGAATAGCCACACAATTAGTTCTACCTTTCGTTTCGCAAATACAACAATTTGCAGCAGACGAAATTGAAAAAAGCATAGGCAAATTTATTGAAAATCTCTTTAACGGAAACTTTTAAATAAAGTTTAAAAAATTGTGGCAGATGAAGTAATAGCTCATAATGAGCAATTGCTTCTTTTGTCACAATGTTTTTAAAACGTGTCCGTTGCGGATGCGTCAGAATGCATCGCCATTATAAGACATAAAATGTATATTTATTCAAGTTTGTAGACGCTCAACCGGCCAACTGATGGATTATAACTGACATACAGTGTTTTGTCTGTGTTGTTATATAACACTGTCCGTGGACATCTTAACCCATCTTTCCTCTCTAATACAATACGTCCTGATGTACACGTCGGTGTTATCTGTTGTATGTTTACTCAAGTTTGTAGACTTTCAAAGGGTCACCTGATGAATAACTACTGACATACAGTGTTTTGTCTGTGTTGTTATATAACACTGTCCATGGATCTATTAACCCATCTTTCCCGTCTACTACAATACGTACGCGTGTACACGTCGGTGTTATCTGATGTATGTTTACTCAAGTTTGTAGACTTTCAACAGGTCACCTGATATAGAATGATTACTGACACACAGTGTTGTTATATAACACTGTCAGTGGACCTAATAACCCATCTTTCCTCTCTAATACAATATGTACGGGTGTACACGTCGGTGTTATCTGATGTATGTTTACTCAAGTTTGTAGACGTGCAACAGGTCCCTTGATTCAGAATCACTACTGTCATACAGTGTTTTGTCTGTGTTGTTATATAACACTGTCCGTGGATAGGATAACCCATATTTTCCTCTAATACAATACGTACGGATGTACACGTCCGTGTTATCTGATGTATGTTTACTCAAGTGTGTAGACGTGCAACAGGTCCATTGATTCAGAATCACTACTGGCATACAGTGTTTTGTCTGTGTTGTTATATAACACCGCCGTGGATATGATAACCCATCTTTCCCCTCTAATACAATACGTAAGGATGTACACGTCGGTGTTATCTGATGTATGTTTACTCAAGTTTGTAGACGTGCAACAGGTCCCTTGATTCAGAATCACTACTGACATACAGTGTTTTGTCTGTGTTGTTATATAACACTGTCCGTGGATATGATAACCCATCTTTCCCCTCTAATACAATACGTACGGATGTACACGTCGGTGTTATCTGATGTATGTTTACTCAAGTTTGTAGACGTGCAACAGGTCCCTTGATTCAGAATCACTACTGACATACAGTGATTTGTCTGTGTTGTTATATAACACTGTCCGTGGATATGCTAACCCATCTTTCCCCTCTAATACACTACGTACGGATGTACACGTCGGTGTTATCTGGTGTATGTTTACTCAAGTTTGTAGACGTGCAACACGTCCCTTGATTCAGAATCGTTACTGACATACAGTGTTTTGTCTGTGTTGTTATATAACACTGTCCGTGGATATGATAACCCATCTTTCCCCTCTAATACGATACGTACGGATTTACACGTCGGTGTTATCTGATGTATGTTATATGACCACCACCCCACCACATAAATACTATCATCATCACCCAGAGCCAGACCTGTAGGATACCTCAACTCGTCATGTTTATATATATTAGACACTTTACCGTCCATACTCAAACTAGTTACTGTGTTCTGTCTACAGTCTGAAACATACATTGTATCCCCGCCACTATTCACTGTAATGTAGACTGGACTAATAAACAGGTTCTGTCCTTTATCAGTGTGTTTGAACGTTTGAAGAACTTTTCCCTCATGATTGAGGATTTTCACCGACGGATGTTCCCTATCAAACGTAACTAATAATTTGCCTTTTCTATATGTAATTCCCTTACAACTTGACTCCATTAGTACCTTTTTTACTTCTGACAAGTTTCCATCATAACGTAGAAACACTAAGTTTGTGTCACAGGTCACCACCAGAGTTCCCGGATCCGTACATGTTATATCAAATGGTTGATCACTAAGTTTGATGCAACATGTAATGGTGTCTGATCGTAAGTCAACAACTTTAATAGAGTTATTGTTATGGTCAGCTAGAGCTAAAAGGTCACTGGATATCAACACACTTCCTGTTATCCAGACTTTTTTTGTGTCAGTTTTGTGTTTCAACTTAATAGCCTTCAATAACTTGACTGTTGTTGGTTTAAATATATCTGTCTTCGTGGTTTTCTCTTTATATTGTGTTTGCTGCTCTTTTCCTTGTTCCCCCTTTTCTCTGATACTTAACGTACCAATGGTAGGATTGTCTTCCTTCATTAGTCCTTTCTCTATCTGTTCTCTTTTCTTGGTTCTGTCTCTTTCATTTTTAATCTTCAACGAACCAAGTTTATGATGCGAATTTAGTGTGTTCATTATGTTTTCATTCCGTGAAAAAGCATACCTTCTCACAATGTTTTGTTGTGACATGCTTTTTGTTTTGTACTCTTTGACCTCAGTTCGAGCTGTCCTGGCAGCAATGAATAGCTGTTGGTTTCGTTAACATTGTTCAAGGAAACCTAGTGTGGATGATATTTCTGATATGTCTACTTGAAGCTTGTCGTATAGTGTATCCACGGATTCAAGAGTTTTCAAATCTTCTTCTTTTATTTGCTCAGCCTGCTGCATAAGTTCACGTTCTAATTCATCGATTTTCGAATTGATTTCCCCTCTAAATTCCTGAATATCAGATATTAATCGTCTAAAACTATTAGTTACATCAATTGAGTCATTTTTTGTTTTGTTCTTATATTCTGTAAGTTCATCTTCTATGTCCCTTATCTGTTTTAATAATAATTTGTATTCTTGACTAGAGCTGAAACCCTTCGCCAAATCATCGATGTATTTTACACCGCATTGGCCATGATATAGAGTCACGCACACAGAGCAGCAACATGTATCATGCTCATCACAGAAATACTCCATTAATTTCCCATCATGCTTAGCACAAAACTTCTCCTGAACATAAGATAATTTCTTTCTTGGCATTTCGTCTCTATCAAGAAGTTGGTGTTGTACAGAGGCTTTATTTTTTCTGTGGTGTATTGCACAATTGTCACAAAGAAATTCGTCACAATTAGTGCAATAAAACTGGGCATTTTCACTTACATTATCTCTCTGGCAAGGATCGCAGGGAATACCAGTATCCCGTTCCTCACTATAATCTTCTGGTCTTCTACCAGATACCTCCATGGCGGATTGTTAAACTGAAGAAAACCAAACGGTATATTTGTTTTAAAAACGCACAGGGTTGTTGAAACAGCATTAGAAACTGGAATCATATACAAAAGATAGTTTCTGAATTTCTATCTTACACTCTCGAAAACTAGTTTAAAATGCTGAAATAGAATAAATCTGGGTGTCAAACAGCAGATTGGCATAAACATATCGTGGGTCCGTTCAAAATGCAAATTGAACATGGGTCATCACATATTTGCGACATCTGACGTTAGCGAGAGTAAGTGAAGTAGTGAGTTTGTTTAGAGACGTTTCAATTTCAAAAGGATCTATAAATAAGGTTGAATAATGATATCGACCTACGAATCTAAAATATATCTATTCATAGATTTAGTGAACTAGTAACTATTTCCTTCATACAACAGTTTTCTGACTATTTGTTATACTCTCAAAATAACGTAATAATTTCCATTTGTCTTACATCATACAGCTATATGCAATTATGTAAAAATTCGGTGAGTGTGTATTCAATAAACTAACTAGTAGTGCTAACAAGACACCACGGATGTTTATATATTACACTGTCAATGATATATTGGATAATATACATTATTCCTCAAACGACCCGAGTCATACAAATTACTTTAAAAATGGTAGTAATGGCTTTCCTTCTTTGGCGCTTAGGGTTGTTGGGTTATCAAGACGACTGGTTTTCTTGCATCAGGATAAATGAACCAGTAGAACTGTGTAAATTCCCAAGGAAACGCCATGATATAACTGATATATTGTTGAAAGCGGCATAATACACCATAAAAACGAATCTCTCATAAGTTATGATGATGACGAATTTCTGCTACCCGACATATACTTATGACACGTCTTATAACAAATATTTCATTAACAGAATGTTTGTCCGGCAATCCGGGACCTATCTATTAACACAGACGAGTAACTATTGTAGTCAACTTGTGTAGATAATTATCATACTAGGCAAGATGAATATACACAGTTCAGAAATGACAATTTGTACCATTTGTCATGCACGGGTTCACATTTCCTCCTTGCAAGTAATGTTCTGACGAAAGTTAGGTCATTTATTGCTATTTAAACTGGCATTCGGCAACAGCGATAGCAAAATAGTTAAGTTGTGCGATACAACTTTTCGCACACACAAAACACAGAGCCCAGTAGCGACGCGGGGTGTTAACCTACAGGTTATAAGTTCGGGTCCAAGTACGGTCAACATTCTTTCTGATGATTTACAAAAGTCTAGGCGATACTCATTGTTAGATATTCGAATTGCATGTGAATAAACAGCTAGTTGCTTCGAAACAATGCTGACAGGAGAACTGGCATAGAATGCGTGGACATACGTGTACAGGAGAAGAAGTATCCGTGATATGGCTGAAAATTGTTATAAATGGCGCTAGATCCAAATTAAACAGTCATAAAACAGGTTCCGCAGACGTATTTGAAAACACCGAGATAAAACCTTCGACAATCTATATAAATGTTTAAAATTTGAGCAAATGGAGGATACGCTAATATTTGGCTATTTTGTCAAAATTCTTGCAAAGATCGTTTGCTTAAGAGGAAAGGGATAAAATCGTTAAGTTTAATCTATTCATTTTATAGATTGTGAAACCCTTCGCCGCAGTGATCACATCAACTCGTCTGCTGTATGTTGCAGTTTCTGTTTGACATATAAGTTCTTCTGATATTAAGGGACACATTACCCTTTATCAACTGTTTCTCTATTTATACCTGGAACCGAACATTTTAGACTGAATTATCAATGTACAGTGTACAACAACTAACAGTTAAGAACATTATGGAAAATATATAAGAGGGAAGATTGCTATACGATAGAAACGCATCATTTGTATCAGTTCGCACAAGTAGACACATTTTGACGCTTCTGCAGCTTTTAAACACGTTGTGTCAAAGGAAGAACTGGCTCTTAATGAGTTATGTCCCTATTTGCCATATTGATTTCAACTCATGTATACTTTAATTGAAAGATTTAAATTGTAAACTCTTTACATGATATTGATAAGCAAAACTTGATGTCTCAGTTATTTTCCGTTGATTTTTTGTCGTTTACAACTAAACTAATTTAATCTTAAATAGCATAAATCTGAGTTTCAAACAGAGTCGATCTCAGATCAGCCCCCCTATGCATGGCGTCCAATCTAATTGCAAGCCTAAGTCGTAGCACAGGTTATAAACGGTTGGAGACAACCGCCGCTAGTGAGGAAAGAGTTTAATTGAGTTTGTGTAGAGACGTTATCTTTTCCAAAATTTTCCAAATATAAGGATCGACCTTGATATATCGACCAATTCAATTTGTTTGAAAATAAATTTAGTGAATCAGTATTTATTTACCCTGATATATCTGTGATCGGAAAAATGTTTAGTCCCAGGTGCATATATTTATTTTAATTTACCTTATTTTAGGTAGCTATATGCATTTATGAATAATACATTTGTTTCGGTTTGTTTGTAAAGTGTTTAACACCGCATATTATATGTTCTCAGTTATATAACGCCGTTTCCTGGTTAAGGTACTTGTACTTGTATAATAACACAGCGTTTCCTGGTTAAGGTACTTGTATAATAACACAGCGTTTCCTGGTTAAGGTACTTGTATAATAACACAGCGTTTCCTGGTTAAGGTACTTGTATAATAACACAGCGTTTTCTGGTTAAGGTATTTGTATAATATCACGCCGTTTCCTGGTTAAGGGTCTTGTACTTGTATCATAACACGTTGTTTCCTGGTTAAGGTACTTGTACTTGTATTATAACACAGCGTTTCCTGGTTAAGGTACTTGTACTTGTATTATAACACAGCGTTTCCGGGTTAAGGTACTTGTGTAATTATTTGATAGAGTAAACAAATTGTGACAAAGGGGGAACTTTTTCATCATGAACAATATTTCCTTTTGTCAATGTTTTACAAAAAAAATCTTATGCAGAGGTGGCAGAAAGCATCTACATGTCGAAAAGGATTAATCCTTAACCACTTACAGACTACTTCTGATGTATCCAATGAAATGAACACATACATTTCTCATGATGAATATTTATTATTTTCCAACTAAGATTTGCATTAAATCTCAGAATTGCAATTTCTTATATTAAGATTTATCATGCTTTACTCAAGACTATGATCATTTTTAAGTAATCACCTTCAAATTCCTTGTATGTGAAAATGGGTTAATAAATGCTTCTCTTATGCCATTTTATCATAAACATTAGGTTATTTTTCAAAGCTTTGTGTGTTAAATATTTTCTTTCACAATATCTACATCAATTAAAGTTAAGATTTGAGCTTCAATGTTACACTTTTACTTTTCAGCTCACGTGTGCACGAAGTGCTCAATGTGAGCAATTGTGATAACATTTTGTCCTGCGTCTGTCCGTCGTCAACAATTGCATTGTTAACACTCTACAGGCTACGTTTTGCATCAGACTTCATGAAAGTATATCAGAACATTTATCTCTATCAGGTCTTGGACAAGTTAGAATATGGGTCATATTGGGTAAGAAGCTAGGTCACTAGGCCAAATTGAAAGGAAATCGTGTTAACACTCTGGATGCTGCATTTTTAACTTGAGCATGTTCAAACCTTTTCAGATGTTTGTCTTGATGACATGTAGTCCTTATTTCAAATATTGGTCATGTCTTTTTAAAAACTAGGTCACTAGGACAAATTGAAGGAAAATCGAGTTAACACTGTAGAGCCGAATTTTGCTTCAGCATCTTCAAATTTTATCAGAATGTTTCTCTGAATAATATCTAGTTCAATGTCGTATATGAGTCTTCTCTGTTAAAAAAAACCAGGTCACTAGGCCAAATTGAAGGAAAAAATTGTTAAACCTCCGGAGGCCCCGTTTCTACTATGAGCAAGTTGAAACTTTGTCAGAAGTATTGTCTTGATGATATCTAGTCCATGTTTGAATATGGGTCATATCAGGTAAAACAAAAAATAGGTCACTAGGCCAAATAAAGGAACATCTTGTTAACACTGGAGGTCGCATTTTGAATCTTTGTCAGAAAAATGGTCTTGATGTGTTTTGCATTATAAATCATTCAGGTGAGCGATCTAGGGCCATAATGGCCCTCTGGTCTATTTCAAACCAAAGGCTCAAGGTGTTCCATTGTGATCACTCACTATACGGCGTACGTCAAACGGTCAAATATTCTCTGAAACTGCTGATGCGATATAAACCAAACTTGACATGACTGTTACTTTGGTGACCCTCATTAATAATTGTTCAACAATTTATATTCTACCTATAAATTGGTTTGCTGCGGTTTCAGAATGGAGTGGAAATTGCAAAACTTTAACTTTAAAAATTGTTCTCCTGTGAATCCGCTTCTTCAAATTCCAAGATGTTCTATGGTGACCCTCTTCAAAATGGTTCAAGACATATTGATTGGGTGAAAAGGGTAGTCACCAAGTGGCATCAGAAAAGGGCTGGAATAATCGTCTGTTTTAGGGATAGAATTAAACAGAAATGTGACCCCTACAATATTTGTTCCAGCCTTTCAGACCGGTGTTAACAAATGGTAGTCGCCAGGTGACATCAGAAAAGGGCTGAAAAGAAGAAATTACCCAACAACCCCCGTCTAGTCAAATAATTTTGAAAAGCATCTGTAATTGCCAAATTATGCTGTTTAATTTTAAGTGTTTTTTCGTAAATAGGTAGCACCTATAGATATATTAAGGAAAATGTTAAATTAGTACACACAGTCGTGATGTTTTTATTCAAATGTGACTGTCCCCCTTTTTTTGTGATATCCAAGATTTTTGACACTTCTGTAGCAAACGACTTTTGTAAAAATAAATAAAATGCAAACCGAAAAAATGAGCGAGTTCTCTCAAATACCCAAGACGCATCAGTGGTGATGAAGTAGAGCGTCCGCGTCGATGGTATAGTAGTAGAGAGTCCGTCTCGGAAGCGAACTGTTCCGGTTTCGATACCCGGTTAGGTCATACATATGATCATTGCTTTCTATTTGGCGCTCAGGAGAGTGGGTGGGTCAACATTATGACTGACTCGTTTGTATTCGGATAACTGAAACAGTTAGACTGGTAACTTTCTCACGAAATGACGGGCTGTAACTAGAGAATAACGTTTAAAGTGGCGTTAAACAAGCAAATCTTTCCTAAAATGTTTTTTTAACTTAGTTTTATAATTTAAACATCGACGTTATAACTCTTTTCCACAGATGATTCTTAACGCAGACGACCTTGACAATTCAAACATTAAGTAAACATTTAAGGTTCTCGGATTGTTCTTAACCCTATCCCATATACACTAAATATTCACGTTGACTATGAAAATAGTTAAGAAATGAATTTATAATTATTAGAATAAAGTTAAAACAAGCTCATCATAAGCAATTCCTCCTTTAGTAACTTTTGTTTTCGGAAGTCATCTTCTAAAGAGGCTTTATAATGAACGCGTATGTAGGAAAGGGTAAACATTCAATGGGTTAAAACTAGTACAATATTCATAGCGAGTAATGTTATGTTAAATAAATGTATGAATTGCAAATGGAATGTGTTTATAATTCATGACGCGCAATCGGGATTGCTTTATTCTAATCTGAATAAATCCTTTCTATTATGACAGAGACGATATTTAAGCTTCTGCAGCAGTGAACATTTGCAAAAAAATAAATAATATGACAACAGGAAATATCACCAAACCACCTCGGTTGTGCAGGGGTAGAACATAAGCTTCATACGAAATGCATAAGCAAATGGCTTACCTCTTTGGCGCTTAAGAGTATGGGGATAACATTTCTATCAGCTCATTAGTGTCAGGATAAATGCACCAAACGTTCTGCTAACTATCCAAAGATGCACAAACGTCGTCGTCCTGTGTATAAGTGTATTGCACAAACATACGTGCATACATGTCATTTTAATCGTCGTTCTATGTATAAGCGTATTGCAAACTCCTACGGCCATACATGTCATTTTAATTGTCGTTCTGTGTATAAGTGAATTGCAAACTCCTACGGCCATACATGTCATTTTAATCGTCGTTCTATGTATAAGTAAATTGCAAACTCCTACGGCCATACACGTCATTTTAATCGTCGTTCTGTGTATAAGTGTATTGCCCACACTTACGTGCATACATGTCATTTTAATTGTCGTTCTGTGTATAAGCATATTACACACGCCTACGTGCATACATGTAATTTTAATTGTCGTTCTGTGTATAAGCATATTACACACGCCTACGTGCATACAGGTCATTTTAATTGTCGTTCTGTGTATAAGCATATTACACACGCCTACGTGCATACGGATCATTTTAATAGTCGTTCTGTGTATAAGCTTATTGCACAAACGTACGTGAATACATGTAATTTTTGCCATGTGTTTTCCTTTATTCGATATACTTCTTCACTTGCTTATTGGAAGGTGACATATAATTGCATCGTCCTTGTGCACTATATACGTCAAGTTTGATCGTCATATTTTACGTCACATTTCATGTCGCATTTTAAGTGGATATTAATATGACTGAAGAGATTTGGTGGACAGTCGTGATTGTAGCTTAATTAAACAACAGTCTGTAACTAATACATTTTTTTAACTCATGGAATACAACATTTTAAATCAAAACAATCTGAGTTCAGAAATACCTGTTAAACCATACCCACATACAACACATATGCGACAGACGCCTTTGTCAACACCTGGGCATGACTATGGTAATATATAAACTCGAGAATACTTGTTATATTTTCTAAAAGAGTTAAAAACAATGTGGTAAATGGAGAAAGTGCCTTTGGTCATGCGAAATACCAATTATGTACGGTCATCATAGTATAATAAAAAGTCATAGTTAGTACGATGATGATAACGCGACAGTACGATGATGATAACGCGACAGTACGATGATGATAACGCGACAGTACAATGAACAAAATGCGACAGTACGATGATGATAACGCGACAGTACGATAATGATAACGCGACAGTACGATGATGATAATGCGACAGTACGATGATGATAACACGACAGTACGATGATGATAACACGACAGTACGATGATGAAAACGCGACAGTACGATGATGATAACGCGACAGTACGATGATCATTACACGACATTACGATGATGATAACACGACAGTACGATGATGATGACGCGACAGTACGATGATGATATCGCGATAGTACGATAATACTATATTACGATGGTGAAAGCACGATAGTATATCGCATTAGCATCAACGTACTGTCGTATTATCGCGTTTTCGTTATCGTATCGTCGCGTTATCATCATCGTACTGTCGCGTTTTCACCATCGATATATCGTAGTATAGTACTGTCGCGTTATCATCATCGTACTGTGGCGTCATCATCATCGTACTATTGAGTATCGAGTTTCAGATCAACACATTCACAGGCGATGTCCCTAACGGTATTCCGTAGTTGTCTGCTGCAGATTGACTGTATGTGGGAAGGATTAATATGATACACCCTACAAAGGATATCGAATGATACAACTCGATATTGTTCATCTGCTTTTTAGTCGTCTACTTCACTCCTATACACTGGTTTAAAAATAGTTGAAGTAGACTTTAGCGAGCATAAGAGATATTATGAATTTGTTTAGAGACGTTTTAATTTCAAAAGGATCTATAAGTGAGGTGTAATAATCATATCGACGGGCGAATCATTGTCTGCTTGCACGCTACATTAATGTTTTCTGCTTAATCGACTTCTGCACTCATTTCGCATCATATAAATAACAAACAGTTCAGATATCAGATCAGTCCCAACATTCTGTAGGCTTTGATTTGGATGCAAACTCAAACTTGTGTATAGGTTATCAAATGATACTTGAAAATATCTTATACATTGTTGTAGTAATCGATATGCCTCGATAAATACTTAGGTTATTCTTACTTCCCGATTTGAAGATTGGGCATATAATTGATTGTAACCATGATTTAGGGAATACACCCGTTATAAGTATATTATTGAATAGTTTATGAAAAATTGGTAGAATGTCGGTAATAGTATGTTTATAAAATTCTGCACTAATGTCATCAATTCAAGCTAATGTAGCTCAGTCGGTAGCAACACGAGCTATATATCAAGGGGTTGTAAGTTCGATCCCAAGCTCGGCCAACATTATTTTTGACGTTTCACAAACGTCAATGCGATTGGAGGAATTAACCCCAAAATTAACCCTTTAACGAAGATACATGTAGAACATTAGAATGACCAACACGGAAGTGAATATTGCATGAGAAAATAATTATAGTGGAATCATAGCTTTGAATTTACGTCATTTTTGACGTCAAAACGTATGTTGTTGCGAAAATGATACTGTGGTTAAAAAAACCACCATCAATTTCGTGTTTGAAGTGGTATTTGGATAAAATAGACGACAGACAGTAGGAAATTTAATTTCCTACATGCTGATAACAATTCCATACATCTGCCATGACAAATAACATAACAAAATGCGAATTAAAAGGAAGATTTCGCCAAAACATTTCAACAGTTATAATATCATTTCTGATTTATTAAAAATTCGCCACAGAGATTTGTATTTAACAGATCTATAGTTTAGGGCATATGTTCGACTGCTATTTGCTGAAATTTCAATAATATATATCTAGCCGATTTTTAATAAATCGCAATGCAGTTAAACCCCAGTCGCGCTTCAGAACGTACACTGCATAATTATAGCTAGATACGCATCTAGGGTAATAAAATAAACACACCACATGTTTTCATTATAATCATCAATTTCAATCTTTAAAGTACACCCTTTATTCTACCCCCTAGTAAATAATTGTAGGTTGTATTTATTTGCTTCTCTTTAAATATTTAAAGTAGCTACGTTATTGCAATTTATATATAGTAAATACATTAAAAATACAACAAAATAATACTTGTATTTTTACGAGATAGCAAGAATGATATTTTCAACAATATCGATACGTGTTATCTTGAGAATTGTGTATCAGTAACTCAACATATACACATTTCGTGAATAAATGAGTAGAGACGGGTTGATACGTATTCATGCAAAGATAATTACATTTCATGTATAGATCCAATTGGAGCAGTGAGCCATGACAAAAGGTAATGGTTTGTTCTATTATCCAAAATAGAGATGAGCATACAAATGTGCGCCATTTTGGTTATAAGTAAAATCCTGACACACCACCAGATCGAAGGCCTGATTTACTAAAATTCGGCTCCACAGATTTTCTTGAAATTCTGGTAACTTGTCGTAGAAAGAGTGATCGTAATGATATGATTTCTTAAAAATATATCTTTGGTAATTGTTTTGTAAATTAAAAAGTATGCTATTACTTTAAATGTATATCATGACACAGGTAACTTTATTCTCTATAAGTCGGTGTTATTGGTGTCTGAGTACCAATTCAAACAAGACAGTAGTAGCGATTTCTTTGACCACGATGTTATTGTCACAAAAACAGAGGTTTTGACGTCGAAAACGACATTATTTCAAAGGTATGATACCACATTTTAACAAAAAAATTGAAATGTATTTAGTATCAAATTACCTTTAAAATTACCCTCTACTTGTTTTCGTTCAGTAAATGCAGTTCTAGTTTTGTACCCACTTTTATTATCTAAGTTAAGAATTATCAAACCTGGTTTGTAAACTGATATTGTTGAGAGTACATCGTCTTGCGCATGTGCAATGCCCTATTACCATCTAGTCTAAACTAGGAATATTCGAATCAATAACGGATCTTTCTTAATATAGTTTAAATGATATGGGAAAAAGAAGAATATGTTTATATTGAATATTTTCTTATGTTGTCCAAATGTTTTCAAAAGTCGTTTACTGCAGACGGAAAATGTTACGTCGCAAGTTTTAAGATTTTCATTGCATGGATTGTGAACCCTTCGCCGCAGTGATCACATCAATAAACATTCTTCTGCTGTATATCGCAAGTTCTGAGCGACATTTAAATTCTTCTAATCTTAATGACAAATAACCCTTCATAACCTGTTTCTTTATTAGCACAGGGTGTATACCAATGAAAAGTTCTATCTAGAATTGGAACCTAGTATACTACATTAATTATCAATGTACATTGTACAACAACTAGACGTTTAAAACGTTGAGGATAATACATGAGAGTTTCAAATGATGTCAATAATATATTGTAATTCATAAAAAAGTTGATTTAGCTTTGCTAATACGATTGCATAGTCGTCTGGTGAAGATTGACTGTATTTGAGAAAAAATTATCACATGATATCGAATGTCAACACTTCATATTTTTCGTCTGCTTTTAGTGTTGTTTTCGACCCACTTGAAGAATATTTATACAATCTCAGAAAGAATCAATCTCAGTGTCAAACAGGGTGGATCTTAGATCATCCTAAATACAATGTGGGTTTGCTTCGAGAAACAAAATGACAGTCCAAAATGTTCTATTCGTAAGGTTGAATAATGATATCGAATGGCGAATTATAAATATAATTATTCATAAACTTAGTGAATAAGTATCTACTTCCCTAATACATAAGTATTTTGATGAACTGTTAGATCCAGATGAACGTATTAATTTTTATTTGCCTTATATTAGATAACAATGCACCTGTATTTAGAGAAACAAATTGAGAAGTTAAAGACCAAGGCACTATATCTTAATGTATTACACTGTCAATTGTTTATTGCAGATTACACATGTTTACCTTATTTATTTTAAGTAGTTATCAATACTAACGTAATTTCTCCATAAATAGGTAAACATTTATGACCCACCACTATTGCGCCATCAAAATTAAAATCCGTTGATTTAAATTATACATTCCTCACAGCATATCGGATGTCAACATTTGATACTTTTCGTCTATTGTATTGGTGTACACTTCACTCTTGTAAAATCTTTATTACTAGTTAAAGTAGAATCCATAGTGTGTCAACAGTGTGTATCTCAGATCAGCCTTAACATATTATGGGGTCCGATCTGGATGGATACAGAATAAAAGTTGTCAATGGTAGATGACTTCCGCCGCAAGTGTGAAAAATATTAAATTGTGAGTTCAGAGATGTTGTATGTTTCTTAAGTGTCTATAAGTGATGTTTAACAATCATATCGACTGGTGAATATGTGTCTGCTAGAACGCTAAAGTAATGTTATTTGCTTAATTGTCGTCCGCAATAATTGTCCATCAAATAGCTTCCTTCAACATTCTTGCTAACATGAAGCCAATCTGAACGTCAACAAGTCTCAGATCAGCCCCAACCTTTGCAGGCTCCAATCTCTGGATGCAAACTCGGCGTTTCGCATAGGTTATTCACTTTTGGCCTTATTCATCACTAGCGAGCAAAGAGATACATTGCGGGTTTGTTTCGAGATGTGTAAATGTCCTTAATTTGTATACAAATTAGGTTTAACAATCCTTTCGACTTGTGCATTTTCAAGGTAATAATTCACATATTTGGTTTACGTACTTGTTCACCCTCAAAAAGACAAATTGGTGGACACTATATACTTCTTTACATTGTCAATAATTAATGAGCATTTTAATTGTTCCTATATCCATTTCCATTTCCCACCTGCATGTTATAATTTATAGCAGAAATTTTTTGAAAACATCATGGCATAGGGAGAATTTGTTAATAACTCTATTCAATAACTATACTTTCATTTATGTAAATGTGCTACATTTTTCCAACAGGTATTTTTAAATTCGTCTGATGTTTTGTATGAGCATATAAGGAATAACGGTTTTAGATCATAACGTAACATTATATCATATTTAGCATATCAATATATGACAGTGTACGTCTTTGTTTTGGTAAAAATGTTGTTTTTTGATAATTAAAAGTTTACATTTTCTACTCTAATGGGTATCTAGGAAGCTGTTCAGTATTTTTTGGTTGGAGGGTAATGATGAACATGTCGTTTGAAGATATAGCTGTAAGTTGTAACCGGTTGTTGTATGTGAGAACGGTTTTAAGACTGTTGACTAATCAGAAATTATCTTTGAAACGAATATAATATTGATTTTAAAATTTAAAAACATATCCAGTTATCTGTTATGTAGTTAAACACAAAATAGCTTAAGAGAAGTGGAACGCTTATGAAGTGGAACGAAACGGACCAATGATTCTAACTGCACAATTTACTGTTTTACACGCCATTTGTTCCGGTTGTTCACCTAATTTCTCTGATCGCAAGAGCATACTGTTTTCACTCATACTTTAACATTTAACATCAAGTCAAAGTAGACAAATAGGTAAGAGGACTAAACTTGCATATATGTAGGTCGATTGCATATCTCGTGTTTCATTCACCCTAACTCACAAAATTATGCGTTGTACAACCCATCAAGCGTATTGTCGGATGTTATTCATGGCTTCGTTATATGATTTCGTCCCAAAAATCACTTCGATGCTCTATTTTTTCAGATATTGCTTTCTGGCGACCACTGGATACAAATCTCATATATACTTGTGTATCCGAAGTTCATTTGACTAAGCATTCGAATTCATACACTGTTGAGGACTAACTTAATCTTTTATTAACTTTATTTGTCATTTCAAGTGTTAAAAGCAAACATTAGGATAAGAGCTTCTCCAATAATTTGTTAATTGGAGTTACATGGTTTTATTTAACGCAACCTCAGTAGGTAACGACGCGAGCTGTATATCAATGGGTTGTGAGTTCGAACCCAGCTCGGCCATTATTCCGTCTGACGTTTCACAAATGTCAATGCGAAAAACATCATTCGTCTTTCTCATAAGGCTAAGAATCTATGTTGAAAAGCAGTCGGTTGCATGGAAATACTGTTTTCTGTATTACTTGTGTGGGAAAGGCGGTAAACGTATGGGTATGTGAACTAGCCGCCATGATATAACTGAACAAAAGTTGAAAAAAGGCGTTAAACCCAACATAGACGCTAAAGCTAAGCAAACAATGTTCATGATATATGTGTCTACACAAATAATCTAAACAAGTAAGTAAATATCACAAAGAAAAAGAATATCAGAAACAAGATGGAAATGTATTTCGTTAAAATTAACTTTCCAATTATCCTTAGCTGAAGGGTGAAAGATATACACATTTAGGAAATAGAATATAAAATATATGAACTCTTACTTTGTTTCGTTCAGTCAATTCAGTTTCCGTTGTATAACCACTATTCTTATCTGAATTAAGAATTTTCAAATCTGTTTGTGAAATATTATTCAAAATGGCTATAGTTGAGAGTACATCGTCATGCGCATGTGCAATGCTCTATTCACCCTTCCCTCATATACCACAAAGTATGCTTCAGACGATTTTAAAAACAAATGGGTAATCACGATTAGAAAAATCTGTTTAAATAAAAGTATATGTTTAATAGAATTTGAAATATATTCACAAAAAATGCACATATTCCTAATTTCGTTAAAATGTCTTCAAAAGTCGACTGCTGCGGATGGAAAGGGTAAAGTCGTGAGGTTGATTATTTTCATTTTATGAAATATCAAACGTTTCGCCTTGGTGAGTACAACACTAAACATACTTTTGCTGTATATTGCAGTTTGGGTTTATTATTTAGATTCGTATTAGCTTAAGGGACAAATTACTCTTCATAAAGTGTTTCTGTATTGACACAGGTAGTATACATGTATATCACCGATAAGGTCATGTAGATTGAATTATCAGTTTACATTGTACAACAACTAACAGTTAGGAACGTTGTGGTTAAGAGATAATAGTATTTAATGCAATACTCTACATACCCTTTCCAACAAATGACGTATTTTGACGCTTCTGCAAATGTTGAATATATTGTGTCAAACGATGAAATTGCTCATAATTAGTCATTTCTTCTTCTGTCAGAATGTTTCCAACTCATCTCGATAAGTACATGTAAGCTTTAATTCATAGATAGTTTACATAGCTGTGTTTATATGAGTTCATAGTTGTCTGTTGAAGATTGATATGTTGGAAGGATGAATATGATACACCCTTCACAGGATATCGAATAGAAACACTTTATATTTTTGATTTGTTTTAATGTCGTCTACTACGCTCTTGAAAGCTGGTTTAAAAATGCTTAATTAGAATCAATATGGGTGTCAAACTTTGTGGATAACATATCAGCATAAACATGTCGTGTGGTCCGATCTGGATGCAAAGGCAACATGGTTTATCAATAGTTGGCGACATCTGACGTTAGCAAGCAAAGAGTTACATTTTGAATTTGTTTAATGACGTTTGAATTTCAAAAGAATATATAAGTAAGGTTCAACAATGATATCCACTGGCGAATGTGAAATATATATATTCATAAATTTACAAAATTAGTTTTACCTTCCTTCATACAGCAGTATTCTGACGAATTTGTTAGTCCCAGATGAACGTATACAATTCCATTGTTCTGACCTCAGATAGCTATATGCATGTTTATAAACATTCAGTGAGTATGGTTCCAACAAGCAGAAAAGTAGTGAAGGACCAAGGCACCATATATTAATATATTACCCTGTCAATGGTATATAGGAGAATGTATACTATCCCTCATACGACCCGTAATACAACATACTTTAAACATGGTAGAAATGGCTTTCCCTACTTGGCGCTTACAGTTGTTTGGTTAGCAATACGACTTACTTCCTGGTGTCGGAATAAATGAACCAGCAGAACTTTGTAACTTTCCCAGAAAACGCCGAGATATAACTGATATATTGTTAAAAGTGGCATAATACATCATACAATGAATCCCTCATGACTCATACGACGAATTTCTGCCCACCAACACATACCTATGACATAACTTATAACAAATATTCCACAAACAGAATGTATGTTGGGTAATTCGGGACCTATATTTTTACACAAACAATGAACTATTGCAGAAGTTATTATGAGTCTATACATTGAAAAAATGTAGGAGATTTCAGATGCTCCACCTTGGACACTAAATAGTCTTGCAACCAATACACAGGCCTGCACATATCCTATTGTTTTTAAATGCAAGTATATGGAAATTAAAAATACATATCTTAACTTTGAATATATATATAAGGATGGTTCTAAGGGTGACAAAAGCAGTTCATTTGGCTTTTGACCATATTGAATCCGAAGGTTTTTGGTGATAAATTATGTTTACTGACTCATTGTCTGCTATGCAGGCACTTCAGTACGAGAAAATAAAGAATCTTTTTAGTGTTAACCTTCTTTATAAGCTTTCTCGGTTTTGCGCAACATCACATGTAGTATTTTGCTGGATCCCCAGTCATATGTTCATTCACGGCAATGAAACTGTTGACCGGGCTACAAATTCTGCTCTTTCACAATACCTTATTTTGATTTTAAACCTTCAATCAATGTTTTAATTCACGATTATTGGCAAAGTGACTGAAATGATCAAGTTAATAATAAACTCCACTCAGTTAAGCCTGCGCTTGGTGAGTGGGTATCAGCTTTACCACTATTTCACCGATGCGCTAAATACATTGTCACACCCTTCACTACAATCATCAACCGAGACGGACGCTCTACCACTACTTCACCGATGCACTAAATACATTGCCACACCCTTCATTATATTCATCACCCGAGACGGACGCTCTACCACTACTTCACCGATGCGCTAAATACATTGTCACACCCTTCACTATATTCATCACCCGAGACAGACGCTCTACCACTACTTCACCGATGTGTTGAATACATTGTCACACCTTTCACTACATTCATTACCCGAAACGGACGCTCTACCACTACTTCACCGATGCGCTGAATACATTGTCACACCCTTCACTATATTCATTACCCGAGACGGACGCTCTACCACTACTTCACCGATGCGTTGAATACATTGTCACACACTTCACTATATTAATTACACGAGACGGACGCTCTAAACTACTTCACCGATGCGTTGAATACATTGTCACACCCTTCACTACATCCATTAACCGAAACGGACGCTCTACCACTATTTCACCGATGCGCTAAATACATTGTCACACCCTTCACTACAATCATCAACCGAGACGGACGCTCTACCACTACTTCACCGATGCACTAAATACATTGTCACACCCTTCATTATATTCATCACCCGAGACGGACGCTCTACCACTACTTCACCGATGCGCTAAATACATTGTCACACCCTTCACTATATTCATCACCCGAGACGGACGCTCTACCACTACTTCACCGATGTGTTGAATACATTGTCACACCTTTCACTACATTCATTACCCGAAACGGACGCTCTACCACTACTTCACCGATGCGCTGAATACATTGTCACACCCTTCACTATATTCATTACCCGAGACGGACGCTCTACCACTACTTCACCGATGCGTTGAATACATTGTCACACACTTCACTATATTAATTACACGAGACGGACGCTCTAAAACTACTTCACCGATGCGTTGAATACATTGTCACACCCTTCACTACATCCATTAACCGAAACGGACGCTCTACCACTATTTCACTGATGTGTTGAGTACATTGTCACACCCTTCACTATATTCATTACCCGAGACGGACGCTCTAAAACTACTTCACCGATGCGTTGAATACATTGTCACACCCTTCACTATATTCATTGCCCGAGACGGACGCTCTACCACTACTTCACCTATGTGTTAAATACATTGTCACACCCTTCACTACAATCATTACTCGAGACGGACGCTCTACCACTACTTCACCCATGCGTTAAATACATTGTCACACCCTTCACTACATTCATTACCCGAGACAGACGCTCTACCACTACTTCACCGATGCGTTAAATACATTGTCACACCCTTCACTACATTCATCACCCGAGACGGACACTCTACCACTACTTCACCGATGTGTTAAATACATTGTCACACCCTTCACTATATCCATCACCCGAGACGGACGCTCTACCACTACTTCACCGATGTGTTAAATACATTGTCACACCCTTCACTATATCCATCACCCGAGACGGACGCCCTACCACTACTTCACCGATGCACTAAATACATTGTCACACACTTCACTACATTCATTACCCGAGACGGACGCTCTACCACTACTTCACCGATGTGTTGAATACATTGTCACACCCTTCACTATATCCATCACCCGAGACGGACGCTCTAAAAATACTTCACCGATGCGTTAAATACATTGTCACACCCTTCACTACATTCATTACCTGAGACGGACGCTCTACCACTACTTCACCGATGCGTTAAATACATTGTCACACCCTTCACTACATTCATCACCCGAGACGGACACTCTACCACTACTTCACCGATGCGCTAGATACATTGTCACACCCTTCACTATATCCATCACCCGAGACGGACGCTCTAAAAATACTTCACCGATGCGTTAAATACATTGTTACACCCTTCACTACATTCATCACTCGAGACGGACGCTCTACCACGACTTCACCGATGCGTTAAATACATTGTCACACCCTTCACTACATTCATCACTCGAGAAGGACGCTCTACCACTACTTCACCGATGCGTTAAATACATTGTCACACCCTTCACTACATTCATCACTCGAGAAGGACGCTCTACCACTACTTCACCGATGCGTTAAATACATTGTCACACCCTTCACTACATTCATCACCCGAGACGGACGCTCTACCACGACTTCACCGATGCGTTAAATACATTGTCACACCCTTCACTACATTCATCACTCGAGAAGGACGCTCTACCACGACTTCACCGATGCGTTAAATACATTGTCACACCATTCACTACATTCATCACTCGAGAAGGACGCTCTACCACGACTTCACCGATGCGTTAAATACATTGTCACACCCTTCACTACATTCATCACCCGAGACGGACGCTCTACCACGACTTCACCGATGCGTTAAATACATTGTCACACCCTTCACTACATTCATCACTCGAGAAGGACGCTCTACCACGACTTCACCGATGCGTTAAATACATTGTCACACCCTTCATTATATTCATCACCCGAGACGGACGCTCTACTACAACATCACCGATGTGTTGAATACATTGTTAAACCCTCACTATATTTATTAGTTAGTTTTGCTAAGTTTTGCTAAGTTTTTAACAATTGTTCAGGTATATCATTGCGGTCAGTTCACCTACTTATATGTCGTCTGTCTTTCCTACAACAGTACTCCACACAGGATTTTTTCCAAGAAACTGGCTGCTTTTGCGCTTAGACTTTTCGCACATTGGTGGAAGACGATTGACGCTTGATACAATGACTTTTGTCAAACGTCGTAACAAATATTGGCCGAGCTGGGGTTCGAGGTTCGAACGAACACCCCCTGGATTGACAATCCGCGTCGCAACCGACTGAGCTACCGGGGCTCGGTGTATATGTTGATAGGACGGAGCAGATTAACATGCTGGTTTGACCATACACTGACTTGAAGCTTTGCACACTGGCGGCCTCATATATTCAATATGTGCGACTCAGCGGGGCATGCAAACACAGTCTCATATAAAGCTTTTTAGACATACTTAATAACCCTTTCCCACATACAACAAATCAGCATATGAAAGCATATTCATTGAATTAAGTTAAGTTGAAAACAATGTGGTTAAAGGAGAAATTAATAATTATGAGTTATTTGTGCTTTTGCTACAATGCTTTCAAAATTCATCTGATGCGTCAGAAAGCGTCCATAAGTGGGAAAGGGTTAATAGCAATCCTACTACCTTAAGCAATCATATTGAATTAGTTTACCCTCGACAGGCAGAAGTAACTATTCAGTAAGCAAAACAACACTTCCCCTTTATACCGTATCCTTCATAAAGACGAATTTTGACAAACGAGCATCTATACTTACTGTTATTTTTGGGGCAAAATGATAATGCGTATATCGGTCATGTATGACCAAACATGGCTCCTTTCCACTCAACGTTTTATTGTTTTCATTCTTGTTTTGCTACCTTTGCTTGTGTGTTTTCAAACATAAGACATATCATTGCATATCTAACCATTTCAGGCATTTATTATTTTTCCATGAAAGAACACATGCAAACGCTTATATGATTGGCTCATACTCTATCCAATAGCTACCATTAATGAGCTGGATGTTGCCCGTTGTCTACAGGACGGTATTATATTAAGCAGGATACCAAACTACCGGTTTTACTTTATCTTGATGCTGATTACAGCAATGTCGTGTATTTCAAGGATTTCAACACGTATGTTCGACACAGCTACGCGATTACACGACACATACGGTAATATTGTCGTTCTAACGTGTTGACTCTCTAAACTGATTTGTCGTATTTGGCCCCTGACAACTCACCAAATGCTTGAATTATCATGCCAATATGACAATTAAGTGGCGTCAGAACGACACAAATAAGTGTTCGTTTTGTTGCATTCGCGTTTATAACATTGTAGTGTCACGTGTTGCCACGTTCTATTCAGCAGTAGCATATTCGTGTAGTGTGAAGAACATAAAGACAAGCAGGTCATTGCACGATGATAAATATTAAGATGGTGTCCTTTTGAAAATAATTAGACGATTCCTCATGCATTTCGCCATGTAACAATTACCACATGTTTTCCCAATAACATCAGCCGGCATATTCGTAATACTTCTTCAAAATCTTATTGCAATGCGATACTTTATTGTGTCGTTCTGATCTCATAACAGCAACGGGCATATTCTTAATACTTCTTTAAAATCTTATTGGAAGGCGACACGTAATTATATCGATCTGATGCACTTTATACGTCATGTTTGATTGTCTCATTTTACGGGACATTTCACGTGAAAGGACACTGCGGGATGCACATAGAACAGTTTAGATTTGGTGAACTGTATATAACTTATATTATCTAATTCATATATTTCAACATTTTAAACTGAGTGATCAATCCAGTGTCAGCTGAAACGACCTTAACAATGCCATGTTATTCTCCCGAGATGCGTAAAGGACTTGAGGTACAAACAACAATAAGAGACAAACTTATAAACAAGCGAATACTTACACTTTCTCGTGATATATCCATATTTTATTTTTTTGATTTATATTATGGTTCACAATAGGTCATTACTAATACAAACCTAATACGTCGGACATATCCATTAAGACACATTTGAAATCATTAATCACAGATTAGTATTAAACCTGTTTTACTTTTTAACCCTTTGACTGCTACAGCCGATTTCGTTAAGCCTTTTTCATATTAATTTGAATGGAGTCAAGTCAGCCGGCGCAACAACATCGTATTGACCAGATTCTACACACTTGGCTGTTCAATTTAAGATTTTATCTTTATAGTTCTAGACTTAGTTATGATCTCGTCAACATAAGCACATTTGCACATTTTAAAATATCAGAAGTAAAACAGTATATAAGCTTAACAGTATATACACTTAACACCTCATGAATAGAGCTCACTTATCACACAGTTATGACGATCCTTGTTCTTACGGTTCATGTTTTATAAAACCAGAAAAAACATCCATCTGAAGATGGAACAACCATAACGAGCTCGGCAGTCTCCGTAGGAAATCGGTTAATTTTGACAGAATAAAGGCTAGGCGAATTATTAACCTTGACCTGTATTGTTCGTGATCCGAAATGACCGACAAGCCGAAGCACAATTGCGATCTGTAACGACTTCATTTAAATCATCTAGACCATGAGGATGCTTCTTCCTTCATTCTTCAACAGCCGAAGGGCTGGTACTCTGTCAGATGTATTTCACGATGTTGTCGAAAGTGTTTTAAATTAATTAATTGCAAACAATACACCTAACCATGAGTGTTCTGGCACAATTGGTACGAGCCCGCCACACAACATGTTTCCCTGCAACTGGCTGTCTTTACAATACAAATATATATACACGGGTGAAAGATGAATGTCATTCGTCACAATGACGTTTGTCTATCGTCTGAAAGCTTCAATGGTCAACGAGGGTTCAAGTTAGAAGGATAGCACTCGTAGTCATAACAAATTACAGACAAAGGATTAATCAAAATCAAACAAAATCCAATTAATTAACCGATTACTAACTCATTTAAAATGGCCCAATGGCGCAAAATACACCAATACACCATATTCAATTGCATTTTTATCGCATAGTCAAGAATAAATCGCCGGTTCAGGGTTGGGATTGTATGGTCTTGAAAGTCGAATTGTGTGAGAACCGTCGCTATATTCCACTAATAGTATATTTCAACGACACACGTAGATGTTTATACCTGAGACTTGATCTACACAACTATCACGCACCAAGTTCAACATTAAAGGTAGTGTTAGGGCTTTAGAACCTAATTCTAGTGAAAGTTTAGAGTTTGCATATGGGTTATAACGAAAGCAGTCGTGCTGTGGTAGAGTGCCTGTCTCGGGGCTCGAATCTGTTGATGAGCGGGAATTGTTGCTAAGATCTTTTCACATAAACGGTGCGGGTAATGGTTGCGTCTCCTCTTAGGTGATTAATCCGTAAAAGCAGTTTTCAATAGTGTAGTTGACTACCAGAGCCGGGAACCTAAGTTCGATGCATGGACAGCTCATATCGGAGTTTTAACATTCGAAAGTAGTGGTTTATGTTTTGCCAAGGGCTCCAAAAATAGGATAAAACCACTTACATACGTCTCTGGTTTTAACTATTGCGTTTAGTACTGTTAGTTGATAACCATTATGTGTACAACCACTCACATACGTCTCTGGTTTTAACTAGTGCGTTAATTACTGTTAGTTGATAACCATTATGTGTACAACCATTGACATACGTCTCTGGTTATAACTATTGCGTTCAGTACTGTTAGTTGATAACCATTATGTGTACTACCACTTACATACGTCTCTAGTTTTAACTATTGCGTTAAGTACTGTTAGTTGATAACCATTATGTGGACAACCACTTACATACGTCTCTGGTTTTAACTATTGCGTTAAGTACTATTAGTTGATAACCAATATGTGAAATAGGAGTATTCACACAGACAATAAATATAATCATTGACCAAGTTATCCATTACATTTTATTCAAAGTAAATATATTTATATACAAGTCAGTACGTACAATAGGCAAAATATTAAATCCGCTCCGTCTGACCAGTCTCTAAACTGATGGCAGCTCAATTCAATAGCTTGCAGTTTAGCTTTAGATAATTCCGACTTTGATCATGATGAGCAATTTCTCTTTTTGCTACATTGTTTTAAACTCTACTCAAACATTACACTTTCATTTAAAAAGAGTTTCCGTATTTTACAAAGATGTTTTCAACTCTACTCAAACATTACACTTTCATTTAAAAAGAGTTTCCGTATTTTACAAAGATGTTTTCAAACTCGTCTCCTTCAGATGCGTTAATGTAGGAAAGGATTAATCAGAGCTGAACATAAGATGTTAATGTAGGAAAGGGTTAATCAGAGCTGAACATAAGATGTTAATGTAGGAAAGGGTTAATCAGAGCTGAACATAAGATGTTAATGTAGGAAAGGGTTAAGCAGAGCTGAACATGAGATGTTAATGTAGGAAAGGGTTAATCAGAACTGAACATAATATATTAATGTAGGAAAGGGTTAATCAGAGCTGAACATAAGGTGTTAATGTAGGAAAGGGTTAATCAGAGCTTAACATAAGATGTTAATGTAGGAAAGGGTTAACTAGAGCTGAACATAATATGTTAATGTAGGAAAGGGTTAATTAGAACTGAACATAAGATGTTAATGTAGTAAAGAGTTAATTAGAGCTGAACATAAGATGTTAATGTAGGAAAGAGTTAATTAGAGCTGAACATAAGATGTTAATGTGGGAAAGGGTTAATCAGAGCTGAACATAAGATGTTTATGTAGGAAAGGGTTAATCAGAGCTGAACATAAGATGTTAAAGCGTTAATCTGAGCTGAACATAAGATGTTAATGTAGGAAAGGGTTAATCAGAGCTGAACATAAGATGTTAAAGGGTTAATCAGAGCTGAACATAAGATGTTAATGTAGGGAAAGGGTTAATCAGAACTGCACATAATATGTTAATGTAGGAAAGGGTTAATCAGAACTGCACATAATATTTTAATGTCGGAAAGGGTTAATCAGAGCTGAACATAATATGTTAGTGTAGGAAAGGGTTAATCAGAGCTGAAGATAAGAAGTTAATGTAGGAAAGGGTTAATCAGAGCTGAACAGAAGATGTTAATGTAGGAAAGGGTTAATCAGAGCTGAAGATAAGATGTTAATGTAGGAAAGGGTTAATCAGAGCTGAACAGAAGATGTTAATGTAGGAAAGGGTTAATCAGAACTGAACATAAGATGTTAATGTAGGAAAGTGTTAATCAGAGCTGAACATAAGATGTTAATGTAGTAAAGGGTTAATCAGAGCTGAACATAAGATGTTAATGTAGGAAATGATTAATCAGAGCTGAACATAAGATGTTAATGTAGGAAAGGGTTAATTAGAGCTGAACATAATATGTTAATGTGTGAAAGGGTTAATCAGAGCTGAACATAAGATGTTAATGTAGGAAAGGGTTAATCAGAGCTGAACTTAATATGTTAATGTAGGAAAGGGTTAATCAGAGCTGAACATAAGGTGTATATTCTATGTTCTCAAATTGTTTTTAACATGTACAACCGAAAGATTGTTTGATTGTTTGTTTAATTATTGTTTATGCCGTTTTCAACATTAGATCAGTTATACCGAAATAGTGGTTACTAACTAAAATCGCCTCACTGATAAATTACGTTTAAATAGCCACAGTATTGGTTTAATCCTTCCCCATATACAACAAATTTGTAGAATACGACTTTGAATAAAATATAGAAATAAATATTGAAAATATATTTAATTGAAAGTTTAAATAAAGTTGAAGAATAAATAACATAAAATGTGCAATTTCTTCTTGCTTTTAATGTGTTTAATTTTTTTAATTTGTGTTTTCTGCCGACTCGTCAACAAGCGATTATATCAGAGAAATGGTAAATTAGTTGAACAGCGATATACCGATGAACACTGTTATCTAACATAATGTGACTGTTTTCTTAAGAATGTAGAAACTCGAACGGTTGTATGAAAAAGATTCACTACGGGCATATAGGTTATAGTCAGTGCTGTTATATAACACTCTATGTGGTAATAATACCCCACCTATTTATTTGTTTGTTTGTGTTTATTTACCCTCGCCGTGCAGAATAAAAATTTTCGTGAGCAGACAAAGTCCGGGTTCGATACCCTAGCTTTTTCCGAAAATATCCCTTGGTTCTTTTACGTGCCCGTTGTAAAGCACCGATACACGCGAGGTTATTTTTCCTGGAAAAGCTTAAAATCACCCCTTAGATTTCCAGAACCCGGACCGGGATTTGAACCCCAAACCTGGATTGACAATCCAGTGTGTTAACCCCTGGACCACCTATATGTTCTAATCCAATGTCTATATGGGTAAATTATGTATGTTTACTCAAGTTTGTAGACGCTGAACCGGTCACCTGATATAGACTCACTACTGACATATAGTGTTTTGTCTGTTTTGTTATATAACACTGTATATGGATATGTTACCCTTTATTTCTTCTCTGATACAATACGTACGAGTGAACACTTCAGTGTTATCTGATGTATGTTTACTCAAGCTTGTAGACGCTCAACAGGCCGAATATAGAGCCATTACAGGCATACACTGTCTCGTCTGTATTGTTATATAACACTGCCAGTGGATCTTTTAACCCATCTTTCCTCTCTAATACGATACGTACCGGTGTACAGTTCCGTGTTATCTGATGTATGTTTTTCAAAGATGTTTCAAAGTGATCTCCTTCAGATTTGATTATCTGGGAAAGGGTCAAACAGAGCTCACCACAATTCCTTATTTAACATATACAATGGAAATAATTGATTCTAACAATAATCGTCTGAATGAAAAATTGCTCCTGACTTCGTGTAACCCTCCCTTTTCCAAATTCAACACCTTTGCAGCAGACGACATTGTAAATCTCTTTAACTGAAACTTTAAAAAAATGTTTTAAAATATTATGTCAGAAGAAGTAATAGCTCATAATGAGCAATTGCTTCATTTATCACATTGTTTTAAAAATGTGTCTGTTGCAGATGCGTCAAACGGCATCTATATCTGAGACATAAATTTGATGATATCTTATTTATCTTTTGTTACTAGAATCCCGCTACAAATATATATCATAATGATCAGCCAATATAAGACCTAAAATGTAAGTTTACTCAAGTTTGTAGACGTTCAACAGGTCACCTGATATAGATTCACTACTGACATACAGTGTTTTGTCTGTGTTGTTATATAACATTGTCTGTGGATGATCTAACCCATCTTTCTCCTCTACTACAATACGTCCGGGTGCACACGTCGATGTTATCTGATGTATGTTTACTCAAGTTTGTAGACGTGCATCAGGTCATCACCACCTAATATAGAATGACTACTGACATACAGTGCTTTGTCTGTGTTGTTATATAACACTGTCCGTGGATGATCTAACCCATCTTTCTCCTCTACTACAATACGTCCGGGTGCACACGTCGATGTTATCTGATGTATGTTTACTCAAGTTTGTAGACGTGCATCAGGTCATCACCACCTAATATAGAATGACTACTGACATACAGTGTTTTGTCTGTGTTGTTATATAACACTGTCCGTGGATGATCTAACCCATCTTTCTCCTCTACTACAATACGTACGGATGCACACGTCGATGTTATCTGATGTATGTTTACTCAAGTTTGTAGACGTGCATCAGGTCATCACCACCTAATATAGAATGACTACTGACATACAGTGTTTTGTTTGTGTTGTTATATAACACTGTCCGTGGATGATCTAACCCATCTTTCTCCTCTACTACAATACGTACGGATGTACACGTCGGTGTTATCTGATGTATGTTTACTCAAGTTTGTAGACCTGCAACAGCGCATTATTACCTAATATAGAATGACTACTGACATACAATATTTTGTCTGTGTTGTTATATAACACTGTCCGTGGATGATCTAACCCATCTTTCTCCTCTACTACAATACGTACGGATGTACACGTTGGTGTTATTTGATGTATGTTTACTCAAGTTTGTAGACCTGCAACAGCGCATTATTACCTAATATAGAATGACTACTGACATACAATATTTTGTCTGTGTTGTTATATAACACTGTCCGTGGATGATCTAACCCATCTTTCTCCTCTACTACAATACGTACGGATGTACACGTCGGTGTTATCTGATGTATGTTTACTCAAGTTTGTAGACCTGCAACAGCGCATTATTACCTAATATAGAATGACTACTGACATACAATATTTTGTCTGTGTTGTTATATAACACTGTCCGTGGATGATCTAACCCATCTTTCTCCTCTACTACAATACGTACGGATGTACACGTCGGTGTTATCTGATGTATGTTTACTCAAGTTTGTAGACCTGCAACAGCGCATTATTACCTAATATAGAATGACTACTGACATACAATATTGTGTCTGTGTTGTTATATAACACTGTCCGTGGACCTATTAACCCATCGTTCCACTCTAATACAATACGTACGGATGTACACGTCGGTGTTATCTGATGTATGTTGTGTGACTCCCACCCCGCCACGTAAATACTATCATCATCACCCAGAGTCAGATCTCCTGGTCTACCCAACGTGTCATGTTTATATATATTACACACTTTACCGTCCATACTCAAACTAGTTACTGTGTGCTGATCCCAGTCTGAAACAAACATTGTATCCCCGTCTCTATTCACTGTAATGTACTGTGGACAACTAAACAGGTTCTGTCCTTTATCATTGTGTTTGAATGTTTGAAGAACTTTTCCCTCATTATTAAGGATTTTCACAGACGGATGTACCCCATCAAACGTAACAAATAATTTGCCTTTTCTATATGTAATTCCCGTACAACCTGACTCCATTCGTACCTTTTTTACTACTGATAATGTTCCATCATAACGTAGAAACACTAAGTTTGTGTCACAGGTCACCACCAGAGTTCCCGGATCCGTACATGTTATATCCCAAGGTTTATCGTCAAGTTTGATGTAACATGTAATGTTGTCTGATCGTAAGTCAACAACTTTAATAGAGTTATTAAAATGGTCCGCTACAGCTAAAAGGTTACTGGACATCAGCACACTTCCTGTTATCCATACTTCTTTTGTGTCCGTTTTGTGTTTCATCTTAATGTCCTTCAATAATTTGACTTTTGTTGGTTTAAAGATGTCTGTCTTCATGTATTTTTTTTCATTTTGTGTTTGCTGATCTTCTCCTCTTTCCTCTTTTCGTCTTAAACCTGACTTACCAATGGTAGGATTGTCTTCCTTTATTCGTCCTACCTCTGTTTGATCTCGTTTCGTAGTTCTTCTCTTTCCATCATTTTTCATTCCCAACGATCCAGATTTCAGCGGCGAATTAAGTGTGTTCATAATGTCTTCATTGCGTGAAAATGCATACCTTCTCACAATGTTTTCTTGTGACGTGCTTTTTGTTTCGTCATTGTAGTCTTTGACCTGAGTTCGAGCTTTCATTGCAGAAATGAATAACTGCTGGTTTTGTTTACATTTTTCAAGAAATCCTAGAGCGGATGATATTTCCGACATGTCTACAAGATGCTTGTCGTATAGTGTATCCACGGATTCAATAGCTTTCAAATCTTCATTTTGTATTTGCTCAGCTTGCTGCATTAGTTCGTATTCTAATGCATCGATTTTCGAATTTATTTCACTTCTAAATACCTGAATATCGGATTTTAGTTGTCTGAAACAGTTGGTTACATCAATTGAGTCAGTTTGCTTTTTATTTTTATCTTCTGCAATTTGTTTTTCTATGTCTCTTATCTGCTTTAATAATAATTTATATTCTTGTCTGGAGCTGAATCCCTTCGCCAAATCATCGATGTACTTTACACCGCATTTGACATGATCTAGAGTAACGCACACAGAACAGCAACATGTATCATGCTTATCACAGAAATACTCTATTAATTTCCCACCATGCTTAGCACAGAACTTGTCCTGAACATTTGATACTTTCTTTCTTGACATTTCGTCTCTATCAAGAAACTGATGTTGTGTGGAGGCTTTATATTTTTTGTGATTTCTTCTACAAGTGTCGCATAGGAATTCGTCACAATTAGTGCAATAAAACTGGGCATTTTCACTAACATTATCTATAAGGCAAGGATCGCAGGGAATTCCAGTATCCCAGTCGTCACTAAAGACTTGTCTTTTTCCAGATACCTCCATTTTTGATTTTCAAACTGAAAAGAAATAGTTTTTTTAAAAATAGTCAGGGTTGTCGGTACCGTATTACAAAATGAAGTTATGAAGTTATGTCTGTACAATCTGGAAGTAATTGTTATCTTAAACACATAAATAGAAACGACAGGCGTTAACTATCAATTTGTTTTCGGGTATTTGAAAAGTAATGACCTTAACATAGTCTTATATAATAAGTTATCTATATATATTTAGAATGACATTGAAATGTATTCGAAAATAGTGTTACGATTGATGATTATTCTCAAATTAACCTTATTTATTATCAGCCATATATTTCATTTTCATTTAAATTATTCAATTATCAAATCATTAAAATCCGAGCTTCTCAACGAATTAATTACACTGACATGCTAATATGTATTGCGAGCCCCGAAAGCTCAATTGTTAGCGACACCGGCTGTTATTCCTGGGGTTCTGAGATCGAACCCAATGTCGGCCAATACTCCTTTTCACTAAGTTAAATGCAAAAAGCGTCATTTATCATCCATCAATCGGATAACGGTATATGGAGAAAAGTAGCCGGTTGTTTGAATGGAATGTTGTATGGATGTTAACCTTCTTGCATATGTTGTCACAGGTATGCGACACCCGCCGCTAGTGAGCAATGAGTTAAATTGCGTGTTTATTAAACAAACGTTTAATGATCCAAAGTGTTCTATAAATAAGGTTTAACAATGAAATATCGACCGGCGAATATTCAAAATATTTATTCATAAACTAGGTGAATCACTATAGATTTACAAAAGTGATTTGTCGAATAGTTAGTCGTAGAGGAATACATGTGTGTAATATGTCCTATGTTTGATAGTCACATGTATTTATACACAATGTTAGATGTTTGCATTGTGTTTACGCCACTTTCATCATGTTTGTAGTTAAATCGTGGCGTTTTCCTGGTAGGTTACCAGTACCATTGATCGACTTATCCTAACACGAGCGAATCAGTTGTAATGCTAACCCAAAAATCCTAAGGGCCAAGGATGGAAAGCAACTAATGCCAACTTTAACCTATTTGGTATGAACCGGCCGGGATCAAACCATCAACCTCCAACACCTGTGTCGGACTATCTAATAATACACCACTCAGGCAGTTCATATTCAGTGAATATGTATCCAACACACAGAATAGCCGTCAGAGACTGAGGCACCGTATCTTAATTAATCACACTGTAAATGATATATTGGAGAGTTTATATTTTTTCCTCATACGCCATAAACTTGACCAATGTGTGCCGTCAGACAAATACTTGTGACATTGTTTATAATAAATATTCCACAAACACAATGTTTGTCGAGCTATCCTGGATCAATATTTATACATATGGTCTTTTAAAGATATTCAACATTTTCTCTCAGTCAAGAAGCGTTCTAACGACGAAGGTTCAGACAAATAGTGGTACATAACTAACCATTCGGTGGAGCGAGAATTAAATGTTTAAATTAAACCTGTCACACCTATATCACCGATCGCCGGCAGCTTAATCATAGTCGGTAGCGAAGCAGTCAATCAAGAGGATGTATGTACGGACTTAAGCTCTCTCAATCATCCTTGTTTGCGTTTAACAAACGTAAATGCGCCACGCGTCAGTCGCCAAACACTAATTGGCTAACAGTCTATGTCCAAAATCAGCCAGTTAATTGGCGTGGAGCACTTAAGAAAGCGAGCAACTGTAATGGGAGGTGAACTTGCCGCCGTGGCATGGTTGACTTTTTGTTGAAAACGGCGTAAAATCGCAATCAATCAATCGTACTATAATGGTTATGGTTAGACAGATGACTTTGAAATCACAGAGAAAAAATATGGAAAGGCTACTAAAATGAAAGTGAAAAAGGTTCATTAGGATCAAAACCACATAGACAAAAGAAAGAGTTGCTCATTACGAGCAACTTCTCCTTTTGACACAATATTTTCAAATGAAATCAGGTGAAGATTGTTCAAATGGCATGTGCATGTGGGAAAGAGTTAAGATATATTTCAAATCCCTTATACGGCGATTGTGTCGTCTTGCAACAAATCCTTTATTCATACAGTAGGACAGTCAAACAATCAACATGAATCATAAAGCTTATGTTACACCGAGGGAGTTACCTGTATCACTCTTGTAGAAGTATAAGGTGAATCTACGAGTAAACATATTGACTTCCATAACTAATGATTACATTATTGAGTTTGTATGTTGAATTACACTATTGCACGACATTACACACATGTATCTTATACTATTGTCAATAAATAAGGGGCATTTGAATAAATTATGTATCCCTTTCCCATCAGAAGACGTATGTTAATGTAATTGAAGAAGACAATTTTCGAAATAGTCGTGGCAAAAGGTGAATTAGCCAATTATAAGCAATTTCTCCTTTGACTATAAACCCTTTTTTATAACAAAATACTTTCATTCATAGAGATAAACTAGAGTTGCCAATATATACTTTCACACCTGTTAGCTCCAGAAGTGCTGAAAGAGCATTAAACAGCAAGGTATAACGTAATATGTTATGCAGCATATCAATACATAACACAGCACAGTATTACGTAATTTGTTATACAGCTTATCAATATATAACACAGCACAATATTACGTAATATGTTATGCAGCATATCAATACATAACGCAGCACAGTATTAGGTAATATGTTATGCAGCATATCAAAACATAACACAGCACATTATAACGTAATTTGTTATGCAGCTTATCAATACATAACACAGCACAGTATTTAAGTAATATGTTATGCAGCATATCAATACATTAAACAGCACAGTATAACGTAATATTTTATGCAGCATATCAATACATTACGCAGCACAGTATAACGTAATATGTTATGCAGATTATTTATACATAACACAGCACAGTATTTACGTAATATGTTATGCAGCAAATCAAAATATAACAAAGCACAGTATAACGTAATATGTTATGCAGCTTATCAAAATATAACATAACACAGTATTACGTAATATGTTATGCAGCAAATCAATATATAACACAACACAGTATTACGTAATATGTTATGCATCATATTAATACATAACACAGCACTGTATTACGTAATATGTTATAAAGCTTATCAATACATTAAACAGCACATTATAACATAATATGTTATGCAGCATATCCATACATACCACATCACAGTATAACGTAATATGTTATACAGCTTATCAATACATAACACAGCACAGTATAACGTAATATGTTATGCAGCATATCAATACATACCACAGCACAGTATAACGAAATATGATATGCAGCTTATCAGTACACAACACAACACATAATTACGTAATATGTTAGGCAGCTATTCAATATATAACACAACACAGTATTACGTAATATGATATGCAGCATATCAATACATAACACAGCATAGTTTAACGTAATATGTAATACAGCTTATCAATACATAACAAAGTACAGTATTAATTAAATATGATATACAGCTTATCAATACATAACACAGCACAGTATTACGTAATATGTTATGCAGCTTATCAATACAAAATACAACACAGTATTACGTAATATGTTATGCAGCTTATTAATACATTAAACAGCACAGGATTACGTGATATGTTATGCAACTTATCAATACATAACACAGCAAAGTATTACGTTATATCCTATGCAGCTTATCAATATACAACACAGGACAGAATTACGTAATATTGTATGCAGCATATCAATACACAACACAGCACATTATTATGTTATATGTTATGCAGTTTATCAATAAATAACACAGCACAGTATAACGTAATATGTTACGCAGCAAACCAATACATAATACAACACATTATTACGTAATATATTATGCAGCTTATCAATATATAACACTTCATAGCATAACGTAATATGTTTTGCAGCTTATCAATACATAACACAGCACAGTAGTATGTAATATGTTATGCAGCAAATCAATACTCAACACAGCACAGTATAACGTAATATGTTTATCAGCAAATCAATATACAACACAGCACAATATAACGGTATATGTTATGCAGCTTATCAATACACAACACAGCACAGTATTACGTAATATGTTATGCAGCTTATAAATACATAACACACCACAGTATTGCGTTATATGTTATACAGTTTATCAATACATAACACAGCACAGTATTACGTATTATGTTATGCAGTTTGTCAATACATAACACAGCACAGTATCACGTAATATGTTATGCAGTTTATCTATACATAACACAGGACAGTATTACGTAATATGTTATACAGCTTATCACTGCATAACACATCACAGTATTACGTAATATGTTTTGCAGCTTGTCAATACATAACACAATACAGTATTACGTAATATGTTATACAGGTTATCAATATATAACATAGCACAGTATTACGTAAATTGTTATGCAGCTGATCAATATATAACACAGCACAGTATTACGTAATACATTATGCAGCTTATCAATATATAACACTGCACAGTATTACGTTATATGTTATGCAGTTTATCAATACATAACACATCACAGTATTACGTAATTTGTTATGCAGCTTGTCAATACATAACACAGCACAGTATTACGTAATATGTTATTCAGTTTATCAATACATACCACTGCAGAGTATAACGTACTGTGTCATGCAGCGTATCAATATATAACACAGCACAGTATTACGTAATATGTTATGCAGCTTATCAATACACAAGACAGCACAGTATAACGTACTGTGTTATGCAGTGTATCAATATATAACACAGCATAGTATTACGTAATATGTTATGCAGCTTATCAATACACAAGACAGCACAGTATTACGTAATATGGTATGCAACTTATCAATACATAACACAGCACAGTATTACGTAATATGTCATGCAGCTTATCAATACATAACACAGCACAGTATTGCGTAATATGGTATGCAGCTTATCAATACATAACACAGCACAGTATAACGTAATTTATTTCGCCTCCCACGAAATTCTAGCAATTTCATTGGTTAAAGCGTGTCACGTGCACGTAAATTCCATAGGGGGTGAGTAAAGTAAAAAAGTCAATTCAAAGGTTGGTAATGTAGCTCTCAAATGTTACCAGTTACCCAGAAAGAAATGAAATGAAATTGAAATATATGTGTTCATGTTGAACCGGTGTATTTTTTAAATAATATATCTATTCTAATTCTTTAATCAATATTGATAGATCTTTTACTCATGACGTCATATTATGCTACCAAGAAATATCAACAAGTTAGAGTATAGTTCAGTTTAAAGTGCTTGACGAAATAAATACAATATAGGGTTTGTTACTGACCCACTACGGAAATAAAGGGGGTCTGTTGGATGAATAGGGGGACTCGGCTATCGCCTCGCCCCTATTAATCCTACAGACCCCCTATATTTCCGCAGTGGGTCAGTAACAAACCCAATAACTTATAATGTCCATCATCTTTACGGGAATGAATATGACATGTTGCTAAAACTATCATCAAACATGTTCGTAACTGTGTTCTCCCATTGATTATGCATACAACATGTTTATAATTTAGTATTCAAAATGTATTTAATTAAAGAAAATGTTAGCAAATTTAAATTACTTGGTAGGCGTATCAATTATTATCGCCTGACTTGAAGAAATATAATTATTCATATGCAACTGGCGTGAAACATAAATTTCAGAAAAAGCGAATGCAGTACTTACATATACTGAAACCTTGGAACATTCCGTTCCCTTTTAAAATATGAACACAAAGACTGGACATACGTAACTCAACTGTTAAAGTTTTCTGAACATTGATGATCGCCCAGGGCGGATGTATTAAGAAGCGCTTGCGCGAAGATAACAGCTATAATTCTGATATCCCTTATTTGTTTCGTTAATTCGGGCTACCCATAATGTTGCGATTATTATACATATATGACCTTCACTGTTCAAGATTGAGGACCAGCCATATTAGTCACTAAATAAACTTTGAGTTATCTCTGTCGATGATTGTCCACTCGTGAGCTGGTCTGATTGAACAAACAATGATAACACGATAAAAGCAGTTGCGTCAAGGCAACGTGTACACTATATGATTTTACCGCGGAGAACGTATTAAATTAAACCGGGAGTAGACAGTGAAAACGATTAAGCATATTTGAAATTAAATATTATCTTACGGTTCTGTCTAACGTCGTATTCGTGTAAGTCGCATATCGAATCATAAAAATACAACACAGTCACACTGTTCGTTCAGCCACACACATATGTTTCATGTCCAGCCCATGATACAGTACACAATAATATATAATACAATCGATAATTGACAACTACAATGTTAACTTTACGCACGTTTTAAAGACTTATTTTATAAACTAAAAATATATATTTATTAACCACAAACATTTATTATTCAGAATTTTTAATTATATGTCGAATAAAGTCTATACATTACATCGATATATCGATGCATTCCAGGAATCCATCGATGATTACTTAACACAAATAGATTCGCGATAACTCGATGTCGAATAGAGCCTATATATTTTACATCGAGATATAGACGCATTCCAGAATCCATCAATGTTTACTTAACACAATGGACTCTCGATAACTCGATGTCGAATAGAGCCCATATATTACATCAAGAAATCAACGCACCTCAGGTTCCATCGGTGTTTACTTAACACAATGGACTCTCGATAACTCGATGTCGAATAGAGCCCATATATTACATCAAGAAATCAACGCATTCCAGGAATCCATCGGTGTTTACTTAACGCAATGGACTCGCGATAACTCGATGTCGAATATAGCCCATATATTACATCAAGAAATCAACGCATTCCAGGAATCCATCGATGTTCACTTAACACAAATAGATTCGCGATAACTCGATGTCGAATGAAGCCTATATATTTTACATCGAGATATAGACGCATTCCATAATCCATCAATGTTTACTTAACACAATGGACTCTTCGGTAACTCGATGTCCAATAGAGCCCATATATTACATCGAGAAATCGACGCATTCCAGAATCCATCAATGTTTACTTAACACAATGGACTCGCGATAACTCGATGTCGAATAGAGCCCATATATTACATCAAGAAATCAACGCATTCCAGGAATCCATCGGTGTTTACTTAACACAATAGACTCGCGATAACTCGATGTCGAATAGAGCCCATATATTACATCAAGAAATCAACGCATTCCTGGAATCCATCGGTGTTTACTTAACACAATGGACTCGCGACAACTCGATGTCGAATAGAGCCCATATATTACATCGAGAAATCGACGCATTCCAGGGATCAATAGATATTTACTTGCCACAATAAACTCGCGATAAATCGATGTCGAAAAGAGATGATATATTACTTCGAGCTATCAACGTGTTCGAGGAATTCATCGGTTTTTGCTTAATACAATGGAATCGCGATAATTCGAAATCAAAAGGAATCTATCGATGTATGCTTAATACATGGGACTTAAACTCGATGTCGAAAAGGATCAATAAATTACTTCCGTGTTATGTCGAATGATTCTACGATTTATATTATATTAATATATTGAATTTAGGTTCATAATGTGTACTTTACTACTTATTATGAAAAGCAAACTGGTGATAACATGATATTAAGATAATTTCATAGCAGCTTCCGGATTACACGTGTGAGCATAAAGAAGAACTGCTGCTATGCCGTTTTAAAAAAACCCAGATCCGATCGAGGAATTGGTTCGAGTTAAACGGAAAACTCCACATCGCCGCTTTTATATCTCGTGTAGTTATTGGCTTTCTCCCTTGTTGATACATACATGTAACAATTTTGTTTAATTTATTGGGGTTTAACTCAATTTTCAACACTGTTCAGACA